>CM031239.1:1051351719-1051404343 GCA_018340775.1 Taxus wallichiana var. yunnanensis
TTTACTTAAAACACGCATTGCTTATGACACGCATTGCATATGATATGGATTATTGACATAATTTCTTAGCATAATTTGCTCATTATATTTTTGACTCTAGGCTCATTACTCGATACATATTATGATTAATAACTCGTTCATGATACATTTCTTGTTATGCACTTGCTTTAACATGTTGATTGATATATCTCTTGATTTTCTCATTTCTCATTGAAAATTGATTGTTACATTCTTGGATCCCAAAAAAATGATTGTATCACTTCTTATTACACATTTGTTTTAGCACATTAATCATTACACTTCTTACTCTAGGTGCAAGGGTTGGACACGTTTATTTTTGCACATGTGAGCTAATAGTTCTAATAATGGCCAAATCGGTCACATCTTGTAAATCATGTTAGTTATGATGGGCATATCATGTCATGTTGTGTCATGTTAGGTTATAGTCATTGCAGATCTATTAGGTGTCGAGTCATGTGTTGTCATATTACTCTATTGATCATTACTACACTATTTGTTGAAATGTTAATTATTCTTATGATATGCTTCCCACCTTGGTGATAATTTCTACTTGAAATGATTGTATCTCAATGTACGTTATACATTTTATCACATTAGTTGATATACTAGATATGGTTTACATCATTGATGTTATCTTTGTGTACTTTATATGATCAACACTTTCACTTTTGAGCTAAGTGATCCTTACTTAACATCCCCAGTCTCAAAAGGGGGAATTTTATGGGTTTTTATTAACAAGTTCATGAAAATTATAGATACATTGCTTTAGTTGACATGGTATGATGATGCTCACATAATTTATTACGAACAAGCAATTATTACGAACATATTACTAATCTTATAACACATGGAATTATGACACAAACACGCCTTTTGGCTTCTACACCAAGATAAAAAATAAATTGTCCCTATAATAAGTCAAGTGTTATAATAGCTCAATAGTAGGCTCAAGTCTTACAATGGATCGATGGTAGGCTCAAGTTTTTAATGACTCGGTGACAAGCTCGAGTACTACAATGGATCTCTAGTGGGCTTAAATGTTATAGAGGCTCCATATTAGCCTCAAGTAATGTAATGGCTCATGATAAGCTCAAATGCCAAATTTCTCACATCTGATATTCATAACTCTTAAATAAGATACCAATCTCATACATGTGTATCCATTTTAGTGCTTTAATTTTAGTTCTTATTGTTTTTATTATTTTATGCACATCTTTATTGGGCATTAATAGATGTTTTTCATGACTTGTAGGTTCACATGTATGACACAAAAATAGAGGAAAAACACATGTTGGTCTCGTGTATACCACATACTTTGAGAGGTCTACATTTACATTTCATTTATTATAATCAAACAATTTATAATTTCTAGATTAAAATGGGGGCAATTGTAGTACCTAATTTTGGACCAAAAGCACTTGAAAATTATCATTTGGCATTTATCCCAACTTTCCCATCTATATAATTAATTGACTTAATGTTATATGCATTAGACTCAATTTCATACTCCAAAGCCAATGGGTCAAGTACTTATCACTTAGTTTATCTCTTCATAAACCTTTATATTTTATACAAAACACATCTCCAAACTCATGGCCACCTATCTCAACTTTCATTGAGGTCTCGAAGCTAAGCGAGGGAAAAATCAACTTATAGTTTTGACCTTGGCTAATGTTTTCTGAACACTTCCAACAAATAATTTTCAAATGCATAATTTGCCTCGGGTAGCTTAGGGTTAAATTAATGGGAAGATCATTTACATAGGACACCTATAAAACTATACACACCATAAACCATTATATGCATCTATGGAATATTTGGCTATTTATTTAACAAAAATAAGATTTTTATAAAACCCTAACCCTAGTAGAGTAATTAGAATGTAAACTATGATACATAGCTACTACATATAATATGACACAAGCAATAAAGCATACAAATTTAAAACCCAAGTCAAGAGGTATAAAGAGATTAAAGTAAAACTATGGTATAGCACGTGCGTTCGGAGGGTATTAAAGAATACCCTTGATTTTAATTTTTACCTCTACTTATTTAATTGATAATACCCCCTCCCGTTATATTATTAAAATGAAAATACCCCCTATTTTTTCCATGTACCTCACTTACCCATTTTTCCATTACAATTTTATTTACCCCTTTTTATCTCTACCCGTATATGTCAAATAGAATATATATCATATTTCTCACTCAAATATTATTTTTATAATACAACTTTTCTATAGAAAGTGGGTTTGAAGACATTCAAGACCTATTACCAATTACTTTAATGTTATTCTTTAATAATTTATCGTTCTTCAAATAATTAAGATGGTGAAACAATATTATTTAAGATGAAAATAATACTCAATCTTAGTTACTGACAAAATCGGATGTTCCTTTGCATCTCAATATTTCCTAATTAATAATCTTCTAATTGATATTTCCTTAGTCAATAAGAGACTATAATTTAATTTTGTGACCACACTCCTCTTGCACTTTTGAGTCTTTCAAATAGACAACATGATAGATAAATTGGGAAGATTATCAAGTATAATTGCTTAGATAAGTCTATTTTTATATTAGCACTTATCAATTATTAGTCATGGACTCTTTATTATTATATGTCTATATAAATACCCAATTTTTAAAAATAAAATAAAATAATTTCAATGGATGTAAACTCATTTACACAAAGCATTGAATTTAATTTAATACATGAAATTAGAATGAATGAGGATAATGCTAATGGATTCAAAGTCATTGTTGAATTCATAATAAAAGAAAACCTCAAATGAGATATATTACATGCAACACAACTAACTAAATTGAAATATGGCTTAGCAAAAGTAAGGGAGCAATTAAAATAAATCAAGTTCCGTGAAGAATTTATCCATTGCCATAAAACAAAATGAACTAGTTCATATCATCACAAGTTGACGTAACATGCCCAAAAAAGGAATCTTGAGATTCCAAAAAATAAGCTTAATGTTCTTTTCATTACTTCAAAATATTTATAAATTCATACAATTAGATAAATAAATGTTTTCTCAATAAGTGGATCAATATTAGTTCACAAAAACTATCACTATTGAGTTTGAATTTACATCTATTGCCTCTTAGAATTATTTTACAATGGAATCTTTATTTGGAATGTATGTGTTCTTAATGATTAATGGTTCATTAGAGACAATCTCTTAGCAGCATGAATGGACTCTTATTGTCTTTTGGAATATTGTTAACGTTGAGAAAGTCTTTATTGGAAATAGTAGTTAGTGAGCCTCCCTCTAGCACTCATAGTCTTGAGATGATTATGGTAACCAATAGAGTTTCCTCTGCAATTAAAACATCTTCCCAACTTTGGTTGCATAACCTTTAATAAGTTTTGAATCCTGTGAATCCATGTAGTTGTATTATTTTGAGCTTGTGTTGAATTCAAAATTGCATATATGTAAACAACTGCACATGGGAAATTGTATTTATTAAAAAAAAGATAGTAAACTTAAACATACATTGAAGAGAAACTTTTAGTGTTCAACATTGTTGTGTGTTTTGCAACAACAAACAGGGGTCCAAACAGATCACCCTTGGACTGGTGCAAGTGAATGAAGATAACATCAGATGCAACATTTTAGGAATGGTACATGGAAATCCCAACATTGAGGAAGAAATGGTGGCCATACTTTAGATTGCATTGGATTGTGCCCTTGAGGAAATAGATGAAAGGCCTACTACACAGTTGTACTATATAGGTAAAACATGAGGTTTATAATTGCTTCATATGCCATACAATTATTATACAACTATACTATACAGGTAGGGGGATCACTACACAACTGCATATATAGGTACTATCGCTGCATATACATCTACATATACAGGTATACAACTGCATATACAGGTACTGTCGCTGCATACACCGTTGTATATACAAGTACACAGCTACATATATAGGGGGATCTAAGGAGCTTAGTATAAAGACAACAATGCTATATAGATAAGATGTTATAATTTCCCACTAAATTGTTTTATCTAATAGAATTTTACTTTCAAGGCTGAGTTATAAAAACCTTATTTGAAACAGGTTATCACAAACTTAACACATAAAAGTATTCAAGGTATGTTCAAACATGAATACGTGGAAAAATGATGCTTCTTTGTTAACACAGTTCACCCAAATAGAACTGAGGCTTACTATCCATGGAGACAACAGTCAATTTAGGAAGCATAACAAGATCATGTAACGGCTTATCAAATGTAACTGAGTTATTATAGGGGTCTGATACAACTGATTGCATTCTCCTCTCAAATCAAGTTTAGAACAAGTATGAATTATTCAAACACTCTTTGGATGTTGATGTCACACATTTGGACAACTCAAGAAGAGATACTTCAAAGCAATGTTCTTTTCATATATAATTCAGGTAATTTGATAGAAGTACATAATGACTACATCCAACTGAGTCTAATGAAAAAATCATCATGTTTTTGGAAACATCTGAAATTACACAAGATCTCAAAAAGAATAACACTAAAACACAATATTCAACAATACATCATGTTGCAACAGAAATCTGAAAACACAAAGTTTAGGAGACTTATTCCATCTCTTTTCCATGTTCAAAGACTCATACAAAACCATGATGAATAAGGCCGTCTATAACATGATCAAGTCACCTTCAAGCTGAAAATAACAACATAGTACAACAAGCTGAGGGAAGACTGTATATAACAAATTCCACTTCCTTTCCAATATGAAACCCAAAAACTTGATAGATTACAGAAGTGCACCGAGCTTACTTCTTACAGTCTACGTTGCTTAATAGCTACAGACATTGCATAGATGTTTCCCACAAAAGTGTACTATCTTAATCATGCCTGCCAACCACAGAAAACAACTATTTTTATTCTTCAAAGCAATGGAAAATATACAAAGATTGCAATGATTATTGGAATACCTAGTGATTTCTTACTTACTTTTAGAAAAGAAGACATGCAGAAGTACGAATAAAATTTATATTGAAAATTTTAATGAAGTATTGCCCCAAAATACCAGAAGCTAAGCCTCCAACATGCCTGGAAAAGGAAGAAAACAAACTGGCAAAAGGATAAACCCACTACAACTTATTCCACAAGATCATTAGAAAGATCAACAGAAAAATCACCATACACTGGAAATTGCAATTGAAAAACTAAAGAGCTTGATTGAGGCAGAAAAGCTTACTCACCGTTGAACCCCAAAACCCTGAACAACTTCTTATCAATTGGAATCTTTGAACTAAGGAACAACATGATGAAATATAGTTCTAGCACCAAATGTTTAGAAACTAGGGCAAAACAACAATACAATTGGAACACAATCACTTGCAAGGTTGGATAATCACAATAATAAGAGGATATATGCAGGGGCGTGTCTTACCCTAGGCAACCTAGGCAGTTGCCTAGGGCACACAAAAGGAGGGTGCTATATTTTATAAAACTTTCCACGTCGGAGTTAGCTCGGTTAAAATTTTGTTTTAAAAAAATGATATTAATAGTTATCTAAGCAAGCACGCCATTGACCCATTCGGTGCATTCATTGTTTCACATATATAAAAACAAATCAAGGCAAGTGCCACTGCCATGCGAAGCACAGGGAACTTAGTAGAAGGTCACATACTCACAGCCTACAGGTGATTCATGATCCCTTATAAGAAAACATCAGTGGCAACTAATGATACAAAATTTTATGAGAAGAATTTATTATTATTGCAAGACAATTCAATCTTAAAGAATCTATGAGGTGTTAAAGAATGGTCCTCCGTGAATCCTGAAGGGAGTGTGCACGAAGGCTGCAACGCCAACACTGTGACTGTGTGTGAAGGCAATTGAAATTCCGAATGTATTATGTTTTATATATGTCAACCGTCATCACGTGTGGCGGGATGGCAAAGTGTGAATGACTAAAGTAACTTGGACCTTGGTGAATGGTGCCGAAGCCTGCATTGCAGTGATAGTCTCAAGTCTGCAGAGTTTATCAGGTATTAAAAATTTAAAATCAGATCTACTAACTTAGCCCGCATTGTAGTCTGGCAATAGTATCCCTCTATTCTTCTTTTGGCAGCGGTTTTAGCTGCTCATTTCATTGTAACAACTTTTCTCAATGGAAAGAAAAGATTATAACTATTTAGAAATTAAAAAAACATGTCACAAAGGATGGTCAGTACAAGTCCTCATAATCTTTTTGTCAAATTAATCTGTTAATTCCAAATACAAACCCACCAAAGCTTTACAAACAATTGATCAGAGTGGAACACAACTAGTTACTACCTTTTAACATAAAATAAATGTTGATGACAAATACAACAATTATCACACAAATCCATAAGAGAAGTCGACGTTGGGTATCCAGCCGAATTTATTGATTTGCTTCTGGTCTGCCTGTCTGCATATCCAGCCGAATTTCTTGATTTGCTTGTGCTTTTGGAAATTCTCCTAGAAATATTGACTTAATGCTTTTAAATATTCCATGAAATAATGATTTAATGATTCTTTTTAAGCCACTCAAAAGCCTTAAGAATGGACATTTAGAAGGCAGCCCATCTAAACTTCCTTCCCTATCATTCTGCGACTTTGTTGTAGAAAGGTCATGTCATCATGCCATTAATGATTAATCATTATATTAGATGAAGACCAACACTAAATTCATGTTGAAAAAATTTATAATGGCCCATGGGTCTAAGTAAAGTTTAGTATTTTATTTTGAGGTGTTATTGTAGTCTGTTACAGTGTATTATGTATAAATCATACAACATGAACATGTTGTATATTTATTATTCAGCTCAGAAATCTTTAAGTAACAAGTTTAGTCTTTACAAATTACAATTTACACTTGCCCATTGCCATACACTAAATAGACAGAATAATTCAAATTTTAGACTTGATTGGAGGGTGATGCTTTAAGACTACTGACACAGGCCCAATAAAATTAGGATCTAACAGTCAACACACTGTCCCTGTGACAGTATGTTTGCAGCAGTTGAATGGTTTATCATGTATCTCTTGGAGAATTGGAGTTCTCATTTAGAACTTTTTGGGACTTTGATTCGATGAATTGAATAATTACTTTCCAGAGAAAAGATCATCCCAAGGGAACTGATAGCACTTTTGAAATTGAACTTAATGATTTTAGTACCTTTAATGGCTGTATTATATAGGGCTTGGAAAAAACAAAACATGGCACCTAGTCTATCAAATGAAAAGGGATATTTCCATGGAACTTGGAAATGAAGATTGATGTAAAATTTTGTCGTTGGCTTCTCTTGAAGAACAATCTGTACCATCAGAGGATAGACAAGGATATCATAGCAAATCGATGATGTTGAATTCAATAGGTTCCTCATTAGAGCGATAACCATGAAGTTATTTATTCCAACCATGCCATTAGCTTGAGAAACAAAGAAGTGTTTTCCCACAGGTTTGATTGAAAAATGGGGAAAAATTTTCATGGTGCAATGGGATTTTCTATGATGTGCCATCGATTGGAGTTGGTATAAACATAGTGCTAGAGTTGCTTAAGATTTTACAACAAGATAGAATCTTGGGCTAGTGCAAGAGACACCCCATCTAGAAGTGCAAATAGTTGAAGGATCAGATACAATATGCAAGAGACACCCCACTTAGAACTTTGAACAGGCTTGTTTACAGGGGTTGATTGAATATGTGTTGGTGCCAACTAGGGAAGTAGGAATGTTTCAAATATCTGAGATCATCATAAGGTTTGGTGAATGTTCTGCATGCTCTAAAGGTTGTATCTACATGTCTATTCTATGCCATTTAGGCCTGTAGAGACCTTAAAAGGTAAGTGTTGAAGGGTTAGTACAAATTGTGTTGATGCTACAGTGATCTTCCAGTGGATACAGAGATGGGTTATATCTGTGTTATAACACTTATAATAGCATGATTGGACCATTGACTATGTTCTGAGATGGTGAATAGTGTATTGAGGTCATCTAAATCTATGTAAGTACAAGAAGAGACTATGAGGTTTGTGTGCAAGATAAGATCATCAGTCTGAGATCATATGTTCATATCAATAGATCTATTGCTTAGTGTTCTGTCAAAGAAATGTTTAATGAACCCCTTAAGGTACTCAATAACTCTTATAACCATCAAAGTCTGACTATAGGCATTGACCAAATATTAACTTATTAACTTATCAATTTGCACCTGTAGGGTCTTCGTAAGGACTTTCCACTCAATTTCAAGCATTGAAATTTATTAGAAATCATCCTACTGGTTGTCTAAAGGAGAATTAAAATGAATTAGGCAAGAATAATCCCCCAGTCTTCAGGTTTTGTTGACAGTTGTATGGGAAGATTGCAATGTACAGTGGGACAAGAATTAAGGAAGGAAGTAAGCATTCAAGTAAGGACAATAATTTGAAGGCCTTATAGTAACATAGAAGTATGAAAATTGGAACTAACCATCTCAGTACTCTCCTCTCACTGTTCAAGAAAATTTGGAAGCTTTACCTATTATCTAACTCTCACTGTTCATGACAGTGTTGGTAAAGGTCAACTAAGAGAGGGAGTTGGAGAGAGAGAGGGTTTTGGAGTTAGCCCACTTCCAAAGTGAATCAATCCTTGAAAATACTACTGAAGCTCTACAATACTGTGGGAAAGGTGAATTGCTCATGTATGATTCTCAGTAATTGTGCACAAGTTTAAGACTTAAGTGCATTGTATTCATGTAATGGTTGTATGTATTTGGGAAAATCTATAGTTCAAAGAGAGCGAGTATCAATCATTGTTTCTTATACTGTCCAGTAGGGTTATAAAGACTACAATTTCTTGATTACAAATTCTGAGTTGTGTCTTGAATCAGGCTTTAGAAACCTATAGTGGTTGAAAGGTGATAAAATCAGTGTTGTGTCGTGTATCATAAGGTGAGTGAATGTTTTGTGGAACCCCAACAATTTGAATTTGAGCCAACAAGAGCCTAGGATTTTGTCTTCATCTCTGATTCTTGAAAAGGCGGGGTTGACTGTGTTTCCAGTTGTAACATTCGAAGGGAGGCTCATTATTAAGATTTAAAATTTTGGAAGGTTGAAGGATGTCTGGAAAGAACCTTAGAAACTAACAGTAGGCTTCAAAACATTTTGGATCCCAAGATTTTTGTCATTTTTCTCCTTTCGGGTAGGTCTGAGACTGTGAAACCCTGAGTTAGGGCATCAAGGAGAAAACTGGATATTGCACTCAAATTAACCGGTGAAAAATCACAAAAATTGGAGAGAATAAAGATTGGAATGTGCTTTATTTGTTTTTGAAATTTTTAGATCATTTTAAGACCATACAGTATGGTATTTTGCTGATAGAGTTGTTCTAGACTGTGTTGACAGGGTAACAAAAGGACTGTTAAGAAATTGGAAGGTCAATTGGTGGAATTGGAACCTGAAATCTTTAGAGATTGTCCAAGAACCTATTGGAGACTAGAATCAAGCCTTCTATGACTAAAATTCATCTTGAAATCAGAAGTATGCGGTGCATAGCAGTGGTAAGCCTACTAGCCTAAGGTATATTACAAGCAATTAAGGTAAGAGTGAACCTTGGAGATCTACTTGATCATTTGGGCTATACCACGATTCCACTAAGTCGTAGTTTTCCAGTCTAAAATTCACTATAATCACAAAATTACAGAGTTTAGACTTCTTACTCATCACTGTAATGACAACATGGACTTGCAGATCCTAAGACCACTGTAGATTCTCCTTGAACAGGGTACATTTATAAGCTTCTTGCTTTGTAATCACTCTTCATACCACTTCTCCAATCTTGGAACTTCCTAGACAGTCATAAAGGCAACTTAATCCATTTACCTCCCTGTGCATGCATATTATTGGTGTTGCTTATGCTTTTAACCATATTACCCAACTTAGATTGCCCTTATTTCTTTCCCAAAACCTGCACAGTCATCGCTAAATCACCAAACTACAGATTTGTCTAATCAATAGAGTAACTTTCATCATATTTCTTGTAGTTTCATCACCCAAAGACCAACCTTGTCATTCTATAATTGTTATCATAAAAATATTATTGTTTTGGCATTAGTCCAGCCATACACTTTATAAGAAACACAAGAAGATACATGAACATTGTCATTCTTAATTCTCGTCAATATTTACAAGAAGTCCAACCTATAATTACAACAAAAACTGTTATGACATTACTTCCATTCCCAAAAACTGTTATTCCTCTTACAGAGCACACTCGTGAGAAAATGTTGCGTGGCTGGCATAGCTTTTAGCGTGGAAGATTATCATCTATTTCTTTGTTTGGGAGGATGGCTCAAGTAAGATACGATTATTTGAATATAGTATTTTATCTGATATTCTTATTGAAGATCTCTTGCACCCGGTATGGTTATTTAAATCATTAGACTTTTAAATATCTAATAAATTGTATCCAGGGATTCCGATCATCCCAATCTAGCATGGGTATTTCTAGAGGAAATGGTGGGATAATTGGAAGGCTGGATGTTTTACGTCAAGTGGAAGCTAAGTACCCAACATTTCTTTTCAAGCAACAATTTACAGCTTATGTAGAAAAACTTTATGGCATGATTCGTGATAATCTGAAGAAGGAAATATCTCCTTTATTAATCTTGTGCATACAGGTATATTGTTTGACACATTAGTTTCTCATTTTACCATTTCAAGATGAACTATGATTTTTATCCTACCATAATCACAACAAAATTTTACTTATCAGGCGCCAAGAATAGTAAGAGCTCGTTTGATTAGAGGGTCTTCTTGATCTCTGCAAGCAAATACAACAGTAAAACAAGCACTAAGCAGCCACTGACAAAGCATTTTCAAAAGCCTAAGTAGTGTCCTCCAAACGTTGCGGTCCAATTATGTGAGTGCAATTTTAATTTTATTTTCAGCTAAAAAACCAAGATAGGGAATTGAAGCCCACCTTGGGACTTTAAGAAAGCACGAATGATTTGGGCTGGCTGTTAACTTTTCTCTATTGCAGGTACCTCCAGTTCTGGTGATATAGAAAGTAGGACAGATTTGGAATTCAGGTTTGGTTATCCTATGTTCATCATTCCTTAAGCTGAATCTAACTCCTCAAAAATAAATATCTATATAACAACCAATATCTCCTTGATATGCCTACACAGATTCCATTATGCACACTTACAAATTTCTTTCAAGACAATCTAGTTATTAACTTACAAAGATTTTCAACCCTTAGATAGTTTAATATCCTTATATTATTTCTTCTTTGCTCCAAGTCTTGCACAGAGATAACACATATGCATTCAGACCATTATTTGCAGAAGTACAAACCTTTATGTAATAAGAAATACATTCTCATATGGTTGTATCATGGATTTCTTACTTACTTTTAGATAAAATCACGTATCAAATAACTATATTACGAGTTTCAGATATTTCTGTAGGTTCGAGGAGAGGGAGGATGTTTGCACTAACCTGTAAAATCTAAAATTGCATCGTTGTCAAATGGTCTCATCAAGCACCATTTTCACTGCAGCACATGCCAAAAAATATAAAATTAATATTATGGGGGTTACAAATGAATTGATAAATCATAAAAAAAGAAAATTAACAAAGATTTTAAAATAATCTATAAAAAATATTGTATCTACTTTTTTTTCTCCATGTATAGCTTTAAAAGTATCGTATCTGCTGTTTTTTTCTCTATGTATTGAACAACAAAAAAAGTTGAGTGGGAAAAATAGACCCATGTCAAACAAACCCACCAACCAGGTTAAGCGCTCTTAAAAACCCAAAGTAGAACATGGAGAGTGACACATACTAAACAACCTTTCAGACCTCTCATTTTCCTTGCATGATAATACAAGCACTTTATTTGAGATCTAAAGGAGTTAAACCATGCTAAAACCCAAGTTAAAGTTGTAAATTTAGCAGTAATTGGATAGTTGCAGCGAGTACAGAAGTCAGATTTCTGATTTACTAGCAACGGTAAAGTATGGTTCTCTACTCTCATAATTAAATAAAAACATGATTTATGGAGAACTATGCTAAACAGAGATATGGCTAATAGCTTTCCTAAAATCAGTACCATTATGGGTTAAATCGAAACATATGAAGTATAGCTTTAAAAGTATCTCTACTGTTTTTTTCTCCATGTATTAAATAAAAATAAAGTTGAGTGGGAAAAATAGACCCATGTCAAACAAACCCACTACCGGGTTAAGCGCTCTTCAAAACCCAAAGTAGAACATGGAGAGTGACACATATGGACCTAATAGACCTCTCATTTTCCTATGAAATCAAGCACTTTATTGAGATCTAAAGGAGTTAAACCATGCTAAAACCCAAGTTAATTGTAAATTTAAGCAAGGTGGAAGTATCGGAAGTCGATTTCGATTTACTCAACGGTAAAGTATTTTTCTCTACTCTCATAATTAAATAAACATAATGTTATGGAGAACTGAGTGGGAAATATAGCTAATAGTTGTCTAAAATCAAACCATTATGGGTTGAATCGAAACATATGAGCGTATAGCTTTAAAAGTATCGTACTGTTTTTTTCCAATGTAGAACAACAAAAAAAAGTTGAGTGGGAAAAATAGACCCATGTCAAACAAACCCACCAACCAGGTTAAGCGCTCTTAAAAACCCAAAGTAGAACATGGAGAGTGACACATACTAAACAACCTTTCAGACCTCTCATTTTCCTTGCATGATAATACAAGCACTTTATTTGAGATCTAAAGGAGTTAAACCATGCTAAAACCCAAGTTAACGTTGTAAATTTAGTAGTAATTGGATAGTTGCAGTGAGTACAGAAGTCAGATTTCTGATTTACTAGCAACGGTAAAGTATGGTTCTCTACTCTCATAATTAAATAAACATAATGTTATGGAGAACTATGCTAAATAGAGATATGGCTAATAGCTGTCCTAAAATCAGTACCATTATGGGTTAAATCAGAAACATATGAATTGTATAGCTTTAAAAGTATCATATCTGCTGTTTTTTTCTCCATGTATTGAACAACAAAAAAAAAGTTGAGTGGGAAAAATAGACCCATGTCAAACAAACCCACCAACCGGGTTAAGCGCTCTTCAAAACCCAAAGTAGAACATGGAGAGTGACACATACTAAACAACCTTTCAGACCTCTCATTTTCCTTGCATGATAATACAAGCACTTACTTTTACTTTTAGATAAAATCACGTATCAAATAACTATATTACGAGTTTTAGATATTTCTGTAGGTTCAAGGAGAGTGAGGATGTTTGCACTAACCTGTAAAATCTAAAATTGCATCATTTTAGATGGTATCATCAAGCACCATTTTCATTAATATCCGAACCTTTCACTGCAGCACATACCAAAAAATATAAAATTAATGCTATAGGGTTACAAATGAATCGATAAATTATAAAAATGAAAATTAACAAAGATTTGTAAATCATCTATAATAAAAATAAATTCAAAGAAGGAAGAAAAATGATTTTAAAACTACACCTTGTTTAAGTTTTTGTGAAATTTTCAAAAGTAATGTAATCACTATCTTCTAATTTGTAGGTATTGCTCCTAGAATCATATGATAAGTTGGCAGCCGCGATGATAGATTCAAGTTGTACAAAAAGATGGTCTGTAGAATCATACTTGTATATGTGTTTCCCCTTTATTTTATTGTACCAACAAAGTTGAAGTTCAATTCCTTCTTGTCTATCCAAAAGATCAATGTCATTATGGTAATCAAACACTTTATTACCATCTTTTTCCATATTCTTTGAACCCTCCCAATGTACCATGTTCCGCATGAAACACCGTGATTTGTACTTCGAGAAACCCCTTTTCTTGTAGTCCGTTCAACTATGGGTATAGAATCAATGTCAAACAAAACCCCACAATCTGACCCAATGCCAAAGCTAACTGAAACACCCTTTCTTGGTGCTCTCTCATCTCGTCTAAAGTACACCCCATTTCTCACTTTGGTCAGCCTATCCTTGGATAATGTTGGATTTCCATTCAATTGACTAACCAAACATGATTTATACATATCCTTACCATCGAGATCAACAATTGGTTTAATGGTTGCACTTTCATTATCCTCAATGGAATCTAATATTTCATCCAACTCATGCCTCCACTCACTTTCCATTGTTTGAAATTCACTTCCATCAACTACCATCAATGATGAAGGTTGGAATATAGAGATAGAATGCTCTGGAAGAGAGTCATGAAGTACTTCATCCACAACTTGAAATTTTGGATAATTTTGATCCTCTTTCCATGGTTTAAGCCACCAAGAAGATTGAGTGTTATTAATGGGTTTCATGCCAAGACTTGATAAAATGCCCTGTGCATCATTCAATCCTTTTTTAGAGCTTCTATAATTTTATCATCAGTTGATATTGTATCATATTGTGACAACACAGTAGGGTTATACTTCATGTTTTGATGCAATTTACTCCATATGTTTTCTTGCTTCTTATGAGATTTATTAAAATGAAGTCCTTGGGAACTTGCTTCTTCTTCAACAACCCTATTAAGAGTTCCAACAGTGTGAAGTAAATCAGTGAAATCGTAGGACCTTTCTACTCCAACCATGCCACCAACTTTGCTAAAGAAGTTTTCACATACATCTGAACCAGTTAGGTGCAACACACATGGTAAGTGTGGGTAGTGATCCCGAAACAATTTCATCAATAAAACTACAAAATGGCAAGAAATCTGCACATCAAGATATGCCTCTTTGCTGATAAAATTAATGCTAACATTTGTTTGGGACTGATTTTGTACCCAACATAGCCATAATATAAAGAAATGATGAACTCTTGATGCATTCCACACTCTTTCCCAAAGAGTCAGAGTATTAGACAAAAAAATGTCAATGTAATCAGCAACAATTGATAAATAAATCTCATGTACCTAATGTCCTCTCTGTCCTGCCACTTATTGTACTTCTCATATCTTTCAAACAATTTTGAACATGCCTTGAAGCAATGCGTTGTGCTGAAGCCCAATTTTGTCGATCTATCCTCTCTATATCTTCAACTTTCAACTTGTGATCATCCACTTTAAAATTATTATAAACCATTCGAACATGATTAAAACTAATCAACTCTTTTCCAACTATCAAATCCCGTCGACCACTGAATAAAGGATTCACTAACTTTTTTCCATTATGGATGTAATCTTGATCATGAAGTCCTGTTACTTTTTTATCAATATATGAACCTGTTAGCCTCCATCCTTCCCATGGAATTTGATATCTGGATCCCATTGTTGAAGAATAATCCCTTAACATAAGATGTCTTCTTCTACTATCTCCATCTGAGGAATGGCCAATAATAGGTCCTAAATACATTTCTACATGTTTCTTCCACATCACTTCTATTGTTTTCCATTGTTGATGAACAAAATCTGCATTGAACCTATTGCATGTTGGATGAAGAACCACAACCAAACGAGGAAGCATATCATGTAAGGGGTTTGCAATAATAACACGTGCATAGTGTCCAATCACATTGTTCTTAAAAGCATCTGTAATATTTTCATATCCTATTGCTCCTTCGCCAACCGTCACTAAGAAATGTGATTGACATTGGTGTTCTTCTTTATTTCCACAAAAACCCACCAACGTATCACTTTTTGCAACCCACCTGATATATTTTTTCACAACTGTTTCATCTTCAGCAAGGCATACAGGAATTGGGCCTTCTATCCCATGCTTGGACTTATAACTAGCATAAATATTTCCTATTGCCTTAAAAATGTATTCATGTTCCCCTGGAATGTATGTTAATGATTTTCGAACTTGCCTTAGAGTTGTAGATATTGAAGGACCATCTAGATTCAAGCTAAGAAAGCTATGCAATCTAGGACCTCCCCATAGCTTAATCATCTCGTAAATAGATTTGGTGGATTTACTATACCTTTTTCCTTCCTTAGAATGCACAATATTGTGAAAGATATCCTGTACAAATTCCCAAACTACATCCTTACCCTATAATTTTCCTTTTTTATGTGCCTCACACACATCTTTGCAAAATCGATATACATCTTTCCTTTCTATAGATTCAAATAACTTTTCCTTTAGGGATCTAATTCTAATAGATAATGAAGCAACAATTGTCCTCTCCCACCAAAGAGCACGCATTGTTATTCTTAGGCTTGTATTAGCATCTCGTGAAACTCTTTTGAGTTCACTTTGAGTCAAAAAGTCTAATCTTCTCCCTCTTCCTGTATCTCTCCCATGTCTTTTAGTGGAGCTTATCATTTCACGATATAAACGCATCCTGAAGTCATCACAATTGGGAACCAACTTACAAAATGTACATGTTAATGAATCAAAGGGGAATCCTGACTCAGAGACCCTTTTACAATGAATATGCCTATAAGTTCCATTGATACTACATTCAATGCCATTATAACATATTGATCTCTTGGTATGCTTCTCAATGGCCCAAAATTTCCCATCCTTTTGATCATCCATTAAGATCTTAGTGTCTAATCGCTTCCCATTTCTATAAATATATGGTTCCCAAAACCCCCAACATAGAAGTAATATGTGAGATCCATGAGCTGTAAAAGGAAATATATAATTAAAAATACTATTAAGTAATAATAGATTAGAGAAAGTGATAATCCAATAATAATTACAAGTTATGCAACGTACCTGCATGTGAAACTCTTGTGCTTGTAGAAGCTTCTTGCACTATTGGTTGTGATGATGGGACCAAAAACCTATTCAAACTTTGTTGGGACTTATCAATGGTAGGCTTCTTGGGTCTACCAACTGTGCCACTCCTCAACTCAACTGTAGAAGTCTTATTTGTAGTAAGTGTGTGCTTCTTTGATTTCATGTGCTCATTTATAGATGAGGCAATACTACCACTAGCAGGAACTAAAGAAAACCATTTATTGCAGCGTGTACACTCCACTTTGACTTTTCTCTTGTCTGCATATTCTCCAAGTGTTGCTTCCACCACCTTGAACAAATCTGAATCTTGTGTCTTGTTAAGATCGTGTAGAATTTTGATTGCATGTTCAATCTCAGATCGATCTCCAGACACCTTTTTGGTGTTATTTGGTTGCATGATGGACTTTCACTATTTCCAATTGTTGTAATTTTATGTTGATGCTTTTCAGATTTCATATGAGAATTCTTGTAGTTACGGATAGTTTGACTTGTTGATGATATATCCCCGATCCATAATCAATTCCACAAGCCCCACAATGAAGTTTTATTTCAGGTTTTCCCTCTTTTAAACATTTTTTCAAACTAAGCTTCTCGAGGACAAACTTTTCCTTTAATTCATTCAGTTTGTCTTCCCATTTTTTCAATAAATTGATATCAAAAACTACAACCTGCTCTACTGATTCGGAACTTTCAGCAAATTTTGATTGTTTTTGCATGGGCTCATTCACATTCTCAAAATTTTCAGCAGATCTTGATTGTATAAACATGGAATCCATCACATTCTCTCCAACAAGTTGCAAATTTTTCTACCATCTCGCTTATATTTTTTTCAGTTTGTACCAATATCCAAAGTTTCAAGTTTCCTCTTGATGCCTATAGTTGATGAAGAAACTTTCCAATTTTTCTCTTGCTTTGGGTTTAATGAATGCCCTTTACTATTAACAAACTCAAATGGATATTCAACAACATCATCTTTCACCATTTCATGATGAACAATAGAAAATGTAGAATCCCTCGGACATCTAACTATACCAATGACATGATTCCCTTCACCAGTTACAATATCAATATCCAAATCATCCCCTGGATCCATCTGTAATTCCATCAATATGTATCATATTAGTACAATAAAATTATTTGAATCTAAAAAACAAATAATAAAAATTATTAAAAAAATAATACTATTGGTCACGAGTGATTTATTAGTATCTAACGACCTTCTTAAAATATTTTAAATGAAATGCAAGAGTATGTTTCAAAACAGGCTTTGTCAAAAATGGATAGAACATGTGGCTTACATGCAATATCAATAAAGAGAACATGAGTTCAAGAATATCTAAATGAGAAATGAAAGCAATTACTAAATTGATCTTACATGTGGCCAATGACTAAGAGCTAAAAATGAAAATAGAAAACCTATTGTCAGACAGTTCATAAACTCTAGAAAGAACATTGATTTCCGTCTACTGCAGGAAGTAAAAGAGACTGGGGTGGCCCTTGAGTTTGCACTTAAATTCATATGGCCTGGTGTTAGATATATCTATACCAGCCATGAAAAGGGTAGGGGATATGTCTTTACCAACCATGAGATGCCTTAAATATGAATAGACCACATAACGCATGAAACATATAAATTTGAAAATAAATTGTTTAAATATGAAAAGGTTGATATTCTGATTTCAATTTTGCTGCATGTTATTCCAGGTGAATCAGATTGGCACAGTGACCAAATCCATCCAAGCAGCTCTTAATTCTAAAGATGTTGGTTGGGGTGTTATGGTTAGCCATCAAAGTGGAGAGACCGAGGACAATTTCATTGCAGATCTGGTTGTTGGTTTAGCGGTGGAAATATTTTGGCAATATTTTAACTCTGACTCATGATGACAACTTACAAAATTACTATTAAAAAATAATAAAATAACCTATATGACTTTGAATCATTTATAATAAATGATTTATTTCGATAATAACAAAACTTAAATGAAAAAATACAATTACAAATTAGATTTTACAAATGAAATTATACCTTTTAGCACATAACTTTTACAATTGGATTTGACATACACATGTTGGATACTATGACTTATATACTTAAATAACCTAAACAAACTTATTTGGATAATACCACAAGAATTGACATTTTATCGTTAAACCTATTCAACATAATAAGCAATACATCTAAAATTATTTTGCCTAAAATACTTATTGACATATAAAGACTGGAATATTATAACACTAACTTAAATCATGACTTTTCCATAATTGTGGAAATCAAGCCAAAGACTATCTTGGCGTGGACTGCCCTTTCTCACTTTTGAATAGAAAGTCGTGTGACAATTAGATATACACAACAGATATTGACATCAATTTACATGGATGGTGAGGTCTCCACGTGGAGTGTAAATACTGTTGCGGGAAAATGGCAGTGATATTTGATGACAAAACGTTGCAAGGGAGTCTCGATGCAATGACGTGTTGAGTGGTGATTCTGAACTGAACAATCAACACGAAATGATGGATGCTCTGTTCTTTGAATCAATGATCCAACGTAGAGGTGGGTTGTGATGCAATAAATTGAGCTTAGGAACATACAAACATGTTGTCGGCATTGAATGGCCAAGGATCCTGGAGATCTGAGAAAGCTGAGAATCACAACCAATCAAATTCGCACTGAAGCAAACAATTTCAGTCGTCCTCTTCAATTCAGACAAGCTCTCACTCTTAATGAAAACTGGTGACTTGAAGTATAAACGTGGTATTTTTGAGTATTCTACATATGCATCATTGAATGTGGATAGGGATTTGAGTTGAAATACTTGAAATCATATGGCTCAAAACAATGCATGGCAGGAGTAAACTGTAGCAGTAAGATTTATTCTTTTGTGTAGATTGTGATTGAGAGAAAACTCAAACAAAACAGACCTCAATCCACAATGAATGTCACTGCATACAATATAGAACTAATGAATTTATATTTGAACTCTGCTGTATTGAATATCTTGAGGTGAAGAAGTTCCTGCATATTTTGTTAGAAAGAAATATTCAGTGATTAAAATGAATTGATGTTGGCCATCTATTGGAATATGGGTAGGAAGAGCTGAAGCATTAAAGCTTGTCATTGGAAGGTGGCCAGAAATTGCCACTCAATTGGTCTCTCATTGACATATATAATTCCCATTATCTGTTGTGAAGGATTGGTGTTGTCTTAAACATGAAGGAACGACAAGAAATTATACTTATTTCAGAATATGATGATGTCCATGCTATAAATGAAAAATATGAACGGACCTCCTTTTCCCATGTATTAGAGCTAGACTCTTCAGTGTCTCCTCCAGAAAGGATTCTTTTAGGATCAACCAAAAGGATGTCGATGCTAATTGTTGTGAAGGCTGAAATTTGCAAAGGAAGACTCGGAATGTGAGAGATGATCAACGGCACAAAATAATTACTTGTGATACAAAAAGACTTATTGCAGCTTCACAAAGCCTGATATTTTCAAGGTGATTGGTATTGTTTCTGACAAGCAGAACTTGATCTTTGTTGAAAAGATACAGGTTCCTGAGGATCAATTTTTTCCTATGTAATAAGCTTGTTCCAGATGGTGCTGCTATCACGGGTCAACACTCAGAGACTAAGATCAACTTCACTGCATTGAATGAGCATTGTCTGCCTGTAGTGGGATTCTATGGAGATAAGAGGATGATGGTAGAAATATTTCAGAATAAAGGTCTGATAAAAGATGTGGTTCTTTCCAACTTACAAGATGGGAAGTTTGAGTCTGGACTTTATGTACAGGTCCTAGAGAAAATGCTTGTGATATTCTACTGGCATGAATGCGAGCATCTCAAGAATGCATCTCGAAAGGATGTGTCATGCAATTTTATTCGATACTTGGTTGAGCTCTGTGATAGCATACATGTTTGTGTTCGAGGGGAACCCCAGTTTGGAGCCTTAGCTACTGTTGCTACAACTGTAGCCTTGAAAAGGAAAAGAACAAAGAGGCTTCAGATTAATCATTTGAAATTTTGAAGAACACTGAGGATGGTTGCAATCTTTCTAATGGATTTAGTGTACAAAGAAACAGAGACATACAGATCCTACCACCTACAACTGTATCTACGGTAAGTGACAACTATATCTTCTCCGAAGGGTTTTATCATTGTGTTCTTCTAACAAGAGACTACAATGTTTGAAGAGATCTCTTCATCGCTGTCAAAAGGGGCAATCTGAAGATCCTTTGAGATTTACACAGTCAGAATGCAATTGGGAGCTATATTACCCAGGTTACATTTGAGGGGAACACAGTCCTCCACATTACTGCAAGGGAAAGCCATGTGGAGCTCATTAAATGGATTCTTCATAATGCTAAGAGCCTAAGTGGCCTTCCCTATTGACTGGGGCTCGTAATTCTGATAAGAATACGCCATTACACGAGGCTGCCAAGAAGGGTAATCAAGAGGTAGTCAGGATTCTTCTTAAACACAACAAGTATGTTGTGCACAGGCACAATCAGTTTGGAGAGACGCCATTGATAATAGATTCAGAGCATGGTCACGTGGATTCAGCCAAGTTGTTGTTACTATTAGTGGCCATGCCGTTGTTTCTAGTTTTCTGGCCCAGGGAGAACCGTCAAACATGTTTGAATGCTGCAGCTTATGGAGGACATTTAGGTAAGATTTTCTGTCCTTCAGAAAATTGTGAGTGGATCTAAAAATTTGATGCTTCAAAATTCAAATCCCTCATTGTCGAGATAACAATTTCACACGTTTGGTTTTAAATAGTGCTTTTTATTTCTGTCCTGAGGTGTTTTTAATAGCATCCATGGTTGTAATAATGAGTGTTTTTAATAGCAGACATGGTTGCAATAATGAGTCTATAATTGTTTTAAAAACATTCACATATACGTGGGTCGTTGGTCCCGGGTGGGAGGGGGCGCATGCTCCAGTCTTTGCCTAGGCGCTCGGAAACCTTAATTCGGCCTTGAATGTTTCAAAAGCAAGCGAGACGTGAGGAATTGACGACTAATTCGAAATGCTTAAAAGTTTACTAGAGAACTGGACAAAGTCATCTGATGTTGACTTCAACATCTTTGAGCAACAAAGATTTCATGTGCCTTCTGAAAATTGTCCAGCCATCAGAGTATGACGATTACTGCAAGTGGAAGGAAAATCGTATTGTTCAAATGCAAGAGAACAGGAAAAAAACATCATTCTCAGAATTAGAAGGCAATCAAGAACGTGTCATTTCATGTTTTCTGAAAAATCTACCCAAATTCTGCCCCAACATTGTTTATTTGCGGGACTCAATGTGCAAGAGAGGTGCCGGAAAGTCATGCCCGAACACTGCCAGTTTCCCTTTGGGATGTAGCACATCCAACATTGAACAAGAGTCATATTGTTGCATAGATAAGCTGGATCAACTGCACCAGGAATTGTGTTTGGCTTTTTCAAACATGGAGAAAAATCTTAAGCCATTGTTTGTTGGGTCAGAGATCACGCTTACTGCTGGCAATAGGATTTTTAAATTTACAATTGGAAGGCCAGAGAAGCCGATAGGGCCCATAATATACAGAGAAAAAGTTGTACTTATGTTCTCAGACCCAATAGCCGGTGAAGACAAAGGAATATTCTTCCAAGAGAATCAGAAGGAAGGTTTGATATTTTCAGGAGATAGGTTATTGCTAAGGCTTTCCAGTGATGGTAAAGAGATCTGGGGACCGTGGAAGTCATGGATCATAAGAGTTCAAACATAGAAACTTGGCTGGGATCTGTGATTCCAGCAAGGTTAGTTAATCTAGAAAGAAATATTGGCTTCTTATCTTTCATACTGAAGAACGGAGATGTTCGTCAACTAAGTAAATTGAGAAATTCCATTATAGAGGATCTTTTGATTGGTCGTGACCTGTGCTCTATTGAGAGATATCTACTAAAAGAGATGCATGGTCTCTGCAAGCAATTTCGACACCAGCCCTGCACAATCCAAAAAAATTACTGCAATGTCTTACGGCACCATCAGTTTGGCAGTGGAACAAGAGTAGTGCACAAGAGTAGTGGAACTCCTCTTTGGCAATTATCCCATCAATTTTCCGATCATCTCTTCTATGGGTTTACTTTATCTCAGACACTACTTTGCATGCATTCTCTTTTCTCAAAACATACTTCTTTTGCATATGAGGTAGCATATTCAGCAAGTCATCCTCTCTGGGTCCTGATGAAGGAAGCACATTTTGACGTGATTGATTTCTTTTCCCAATTGACAAGACATGTTTTTTGAGGGTTTAGTGCTCTTATACCGGGAGAAATGGATATGATGTTTTCTTGTATTGAAAATATCATATTTGTTCAAATCGAGGTTTGTCCCCTGACGTTTAGTCATGAGTTACTTGTAGGAAAATAATGTCTTGTATTGCTTCTAAAAAGCAGTCTCCATCTTACTTGAGTATGTTGACAAGTCTTGGCTTTGCTGCCTGTTTATTTCGTAAATAAAATTATGTATTCCTCTTCATCATTTTGTTTAGTTCTTTCTTCCTTTATGTGATTAAAGATCATTCTTAATTCTGTAGCAATTTCTGAGAGCCTTCACTTATATTACATGTTCCTCAGACTTGTCAATGGTCCTCTCAAGTGAACAATGGTTTTCAAATTTCTTCTCTGTACCTTAACAGGTTTAAGGGAAATGGAAGGGGGATCTAGGTGTTGTCATCTACTTTGATCTCATATATATCCCCTTCTCATCATGAACTGATCTTTTCCTTACATTTTATGTTTTTTGATTCAATATCCTACTTTTTTCTGATATATTGGTTCAAGTTACATTGACTTCATACATAATGTTTTTAATCCTTTATGTTGATATATTTGGTCAAATACTCTTGCATTTGGGCTGGTCACTACTAAACCTTGACCTACATTGTGTTTTCCGTGCTCAAACTATCATTTCTATTCTTTCTTGCTTTTATATCGACACCTGAAATGTCAAGGAATTATGACTTTCAAATTAATTGTGTAAGTTGATTGAAAGGATCGACAATTTGAACCACACTTTGAGGTTCATCTTTAGGATGATTAATTGATACGAAAGTAGAAAAGGGTTTCTTATATAATTAAACCAAATTAATTTATAGCAACTTGTATGGATCAACAATCATCCGTACCACCAATAATTAATGTCGCTATCCAATATTAAATAAATAAAAGATATGTTATTACTCTTGCCTACAATTATTAATGAAATCAACCAGGAGGCTTGAGTAGATGAATGATGGGTCTCCATGTGTCGCTAAGGTCAAGTTCATCATCTCGATTGAGATTGTTTGGATACTTGCTAATCTCGATAGCTTCTATACCTTTCTTTACATGTAGTGTTCCTTCCTCTCTAAAATTTTAGCCTTTTCCATACATATGCCCTAGGATGTCCTATGAGCGTGTTCTGCTAGACCTGAGATTTTAATGCAATCTCAGTGGATATCAGAAGGGTGCTCCTTTAACCATTGTTGAAATGGTCTACTTGTTATCCTAATATAAGGGCAGACACATGCAATCAATATGATGATGATTCAAAAAGTGTGGTTTGTAACATCGATATTTTCAAGCATTTTACACAATCAATCTAGAAGTTGTGGTTTCTTGACATTATGGATTGTGGAATCTTGAACACTTTAACCTACAATATTGTTAATATAGCTCGCCTTCTTCATCTTGTCAATGCCATCCAACTTATCAATTACCATTCTATCTGCAAATGCTTTTTTACTTTATTCCTTCAATCTTCGCCATCTTTAAAATATTCTTGCACTTGATTCCTTCAATCTTCTCTATTTGTAAAACATTATTGTATGTGACTCCTTCAATCTTCTACCAAATGAATCTGGAGTACAATCATTCAAGGCATCCATACGTACAATCTTCACAGTTGTCTTCCACCAAAAGCATACAATTTAATGTGTGCATAGCACATATGAATGTCTCATGCATATCTGTGAACAATTCTCTCTACGTAAATGACAAGCATATACTATTTAATGTTCTAATCCGTAAGGAAGTATTCTGTTAACTTTTCAAACTAGGTTGACTGATTTAATCTTGAAAAATTATCGTTGTCTTTGAGCTCAAGGGCATGATTATAGGGCATATAAAGAAATTCAATACAATACCAATTTCACTCTAGCAAACTTATTAGATTATCCATTTTCAAAAATTGACAAGGAGAGATTCCATTGACCAATGAGTTTATATTAAAATATGATTTTCCGTGATACAGATTTTAAATTTCTATGCACAATTCTTTAAACAATCTTCAATCACACCCCTTCACCCATATAGATAAGCATAAGAGGAAGAAACGAGTAGCCATGATAATGTGCCAATGGATAAAAACAAGTATCCTATATACTGTTCAGCCTTCACAGTCCTTAGTCAAGGAAAGAGTTTACTGTAAGTAGACTGGATAGCTTGACATAAATCTAATTCAAATAACAACCTATTACAGACATCACGTAGCTTATCAACAAATAGCTAGACATACACTAAAGAAGATATCATTAATGACAAGAAGCTTATCTAGTGAGGTACCACTGGCACCCAAAGCAGGGAAGACCTGTAAGACATGGACATGGACATGGACAATGGATCCAGAATAAACCCAAAACCAAGGAAAGATATCAGGTCAAGCCAAAGTTGACTATACAGTGATCGCTTTTAAACACATTTCTTTTTAGTACAGGATTAAGATAACACAAGAAATATTTATGAACTGTGACCAAAGTGCCAACTGAGACTTTGCAGCCTAGAGACTCGAATAGTTTTGGCCAAAAACATAAAATCTTCAAACAACATAATGTTCAAACAAGAGAGTATACCCAAATAAAAAGAGAGAATAAAAACAGACCCAATTTGAGAACACCTAGAATCGTTCAAGCAACCGGATTGATGAAAAATGAGATTGTGTGCAAAGACTTCATACTGCAAGACATATCCAGTTTTCAAGAAACAATGCAGATGGGTTATAGGCTAGATGACTTGCCTCCACAATACTCGTCGATTTGGTAGGAATACTGATTTTAGGACGACTCCTGCGTGCTCCTGCATACGACGCACCCACAGACGCCCGCTCCCTGCTTTGCCCCGAGAAACCCGCTCCCTCTGCCTCTCCCCCAGCTCTCCTCCCAGCGCCATGCAAACCCCGCTCCCCTGCCTCTCCTCCCGCCTCCCGCGAAACGCCACTCCTCCGCCTGCCCCGAGAAACACCTCCCTCTGCCTCTCCTCCCGGCTCTCCTCCCAGCGCACGCAACCCACCTCCCCCCTGCCTGCCTCCGAGAAACGCACTCCCTCCCTGCCTCTCCTCCCAGCTCTCCTCCCGGCGCACGCAGACCACGCCTCTCATCCCGGCGCCGCAGACCTGCCTCCTCCTAGCTCGCGCCTTTGTACCTATCCCCCCCAATACCTAATTCGCCATACTGGAAAAACTAAACCCTTCCACCGCATAGCATACCGGTATATTGACCCTTTTTTTGGCGATTTTTAATCCCCCAATATGAACGGACGTGGTAGGATACCGCCTAGTTTAGTGAACCCCGTGAACCCACCAAACCATATAAAATCCAAAAAAAAATATGCAATATAGAGATTCATAAAGTGACCCTGAGACGGTCACCGAGAGAGTGAACTTACGATTGAGTCCGCACTACATCTCAAACTCGTGTAGTTCTAACATGGGTGGATGGAGTAGAATAAATTTCACCTTTCCTATGCAATGTATGCAAAAATGTAGTCCTTTATCCCTTGAATGGATGCTAGATGGATGCCTTGAAGTGCTTTAGGTGCCTTTTGGATGCAAGCTTAGGTGATAATAGTAATGCTTAGAGTTTGGTCCTTTATTTTGAACACATAGCTATGTATTTATATGATTCCCTTGTTTGAATTTCGTAATTAAAAACTGAAAGGCCGACCCATAAGTGAAAAAGATGCCCAAAAGATAAAAGAGACCCAAAATAAGTGAGTAATATAAGAAAGGGTCAGGGGCGCCTAGAGGGGATAGGAGCACTGGGTGTTGTTGTCCTGGTTGGCGTTGGTGTCAGAGCCATAAAAGATAAATAAGTAAAATACCGACTAGGTTGTAGGGTGTGTAAGACCAAATAGAAAACAGAAACATAGAAAAGAGGCCAAAGATAGTCATCAATTACTAGTTTTCTTGCTTATGAATCATATGAATGTTAGTATGTGTTTAGGACCTAGAAATGTACCCAAGTGCATGATTTTGTGTCTACATTTCCCCCACTTTATGTTGTTGAGTGAATACTCGATAACATAAAGTAGTTAGAAGATGCATACCTTTTGTTCCTGTAGAGTGTGATGGTGATAATGTGCCGAAGAGACAAGTGAAGTGTGGAATGATGCAAAAGTGAAGCGGAAACTAGGAAAGAAAGTGACCCTAGGGGTGAAGCGTATGCATTGTACCATGTTATACCTATTATTGTTCTTGAATTAGCTTATGTAGGGCTACTTTTTGTTGCATATTAAGGAAGGACTTGCAAAAGAAGAGTGAAAGAGTAGTCAAAGTAGTGTATATGAAAAAATTGAGTAAAGTATGTAAAAGTATGTAAAAGGAAAGTGTGCACTGATGTATAAGAGTATAAAAGGATAGAAATATGTCCTAAAATACTATGTAGAGTGAGTTTTTTTGGGATATCTCATGCCAAGAGTGAGTTTTTGGGTGATCTCATGCTAAGTACAAGTTTTTGGGCAATCTCTCACGTTGAGCATGAGTTTTTTAGGCGATCTCATGCCAAAGAGAAAGTGTTGGGGAGAGAGGTCTAGTGTTACTCTCCTTCCATGACTCTGCTGATAAACACCACTGCAGATGGTGTGTTCCTATTTTGTTCATGTTGTCTTGAATTAGTTACGAATTTTTCGAGTCATACCATTGAAATGGAGATAGAGTGCATTTTGATGCTTTAGGAGGACTATGTATGTATTGTAAAAGTTACTCTATGAATTGTTGTAAATTGTGTTGATATGAGAAAGTGGTTGTATGTGCCCCTAGGACATAGACGCCTGGGGAGGACACAGGCACCCATGTGCTTGTTGTTTGATGCCTCGGGCGGTGGTGTTTGTGTTGTCTTGAGGTCCCACATCAAATTTTGGGCCATTCATGTAACTATAACATGTGTGTCATTTTTATTATGCATATATGATCTGTAGCTTTAAGTTGTTGTATAGTGTGATTTGTTCACCCAATGTATACCCCCTTTTTGGGGGGTACATGCACGTCGATAGGAGTGTGTGGCCCAAAAGAGAGGACCCAATGTTGATCTAAAATTGTATCCTCATAGGGGGGCGAATGTGCATGGTAGAAACCAAGGCACATGTAAACAAAGTGGATAGAAACATGTGTTAGTAGAAAAAGTAGAAAGCATGCATAATGGAAGACAATGTAATGCAAACAAGTGTGCAAACAAATAGAAGTGCGAAAAGAGGGTTTTAAACATGGGACATCACTCACAATGTCACAAGACAATCAGGGATGAAGCGGCCAAAAGCATACAAGCAAAGTGATCAAACAAGACATAGGGCATAGCCCGCAAACAATGACATACAATAAAACAATGTCAAGAAAAGTGTATCAGACAACCATGGTGGTGCAAATAGTTCTACAAAGAAAATGCTACACATAAAGCACCCGTTAGCATGTTAGAAAGATAAAAAGTATGACAAAACATGTATATATAGATAGAAAATAGTGTGCTTTAGAAAGTAATAGTAAATAATGAAATAATAACACATGTAATGTGTGAGAGTGTGAAATGTAGATGCCCCCAAGAGCCTCGGTGGGACTAGTAAAAGATATAGTGTCAAGCATCATTATTGCATGTAATAACTTGTAAGATCTGCATTCACCACTAGAGACCAAGTGAACGCGCATGTGTATATAGAAAGATAATGACATACTAAGAATATGGCTAACATAGTAAGTAAAGTGTAACATGTAAGTAAAAAGTAAGCAAGAGTAAGTGCAACCGAGATATGCAAATATAATGAGTGAGTGGAATGGAATGGTATACATGTGAATGTGAAAGAGGAGTAGCGTCCCCCCGATGATGGATGTGTATGAGATGAGGTTCATTTATAAAAGACCCCTCAAAAACAAGAATGAACCATAGAACAAGAGTGTGTCATCGGAAATGGTTTGAAAATGTGCGTTAGAAAGATAAATCATGAAGCATAGAGTGTGAAATGTGAATGTGGTGAGGTTCATTTTAGATTTAGACCCTCAACAGTTGAGTATGAACCATGGAACTAGAGTTCATCATAGGGTAATGATGATATAAGGTGTGTATTAAGTTGTGTAAGATTGCTTAGAAATAGAAAGTATGAAGCACAGAGCGTAATAGTAGAAATGATATGCGATGCCAATATTAGGAGGGGGAGTAAGCGTGATGCCCCCAAGTGTGTGATGAAGAGTAAGCTATCAATGAAAGTGAAGGGCAAGGGTCCTCCACCCGATGTCTGAGGAGATAAAGGTATGTGACAATGCTCTAAGATCGGTGGTGTATGAGAGTGATGATGTATCAATGAATGAGACCTATGTGGTGAAGGAGGTGGTGAACACCTATATGAAGGAGACCTAGGAGGTGATGAACACCTATGTGAAGGAGACCTAAGGAGGTGATGAGCACTTATGTGAAGGATACCTAGGAGGTGAAGAACACCTATGTGAAGGGGTTGCTCGAGTAGGGGAATTAGGCCGATGAGATAGACTAGTGGATTGATGAGGACGAATAGTCATGAAAGAAAGCTAGGTGTAGAAAATGCCTTAGATTTGAGAGGCCCAAGGGGTCTAGATGCTGCAACTAGTCGAAGGGTGTCCTCAAGAGGAGGCTGAGGAAATGGTGTGCATGGTGGAACTCCTTTGAGAGTGACAACTTGCTTATTGTGAATAAACTTGAGACATAAATGATGCACACAGTGGATGGCTTGGATGGTGCGGAGCCAAGGAATACCTAAGAACATGTCACAACCTTCGATTGAAGGTGCCATAATGAATGACACAAGCATGGTGAGAGGCCCAACTATAACTAGAAGCTTGATATAACCATAAATTTGGGAATTGGATATGAAATATGAGAGAGTGGATAATTGATAGCTACGAGGAGTGTAATAGACCAAACATTATAGGAGGCCGATGGATTGATCATCGTGTTATTGACAACATGAGATCCAATAGAAGCATTGATGTGTAATGAATTAGAAGAAAATGTAGCATGATAATCATGATCCAAAAATGTAATAAGTGGTGGAGATGCATCAGTAGTAGCAACTAGAAAATCAAGAGGCCCTAATGAAGGAGGAGGCACAACATGATATGTGTGATTAGCAAGAAGAATCAACAACTTGCTTGTCATGTTTAGGCAATGGATTATTAAAGATTTTAGCTTATTATTTTCATTAATGATCGACTTACATGTTGATGGCTCAGGGAGCTCAATTGTATTGTTGTCGATAAGATCTTGAATGAGATGCTTAAGTTTGAAACATCGATCGATAGAATGCCCAACACATTAATGATAGTCACATTTAGAATTTTTTTCATAATTATGGCCACGGGGCAAGATGGATCAAGATTGAGAAGTGGTAGAAGCGTAATAAGATTGCTTTTGATAAGTTATGGAAATACAAACAAGGAGCATAACAAAATTTAGTAAATGTATGCTTTTGAGGTTGCCATTGAAGCTTTTTAGGAGTAGAAACAACGTTAACAATAGTTTTTCTTTAGTGGGCTTAGAGATGGCTTGAAAGTAGATTTTCCTTGAAATGATTAGAAGATGAAGATGAAGTCATGATCAATATTTGAGTTTTCCCATAGATAAGAGTTTGCTTTTGCATAACTTAAGATCATAGTTGATCAAATGAGGGAGAGGTCTCAAAGATAACACTCTCTTGCAATGGAGATAAGAGACTTTGGACAAAAATATCTTGCAATTTAGAATCAACAAGTACATTGGTCATCTTAGCTAGATTGTTCTTATAACACAACACATAGTCAACTAGATGCTCATTAGATCCTTGTTTAATTTGTGTAAGTTGAGCATAGGATATTTTAGAACCGATATTGATTGAAAAATGTGCAAGAAAAACATGGCTAAATGCGTAAAAGATGTTATCGAATGAATAGGTAGATCATAAAACCAACACATGGTGTAATCTTATAAACTTATAGGAAATAACTTGGCTAGTAAAGTGATCATCCGCATAATCTAGACATGCCACATGAAAAGATCTAAGATGCTCTTGAGGGTCACCATGGCCATTGAAGGTGGGCAACTTAGGGGTGATGAAGTTGGGAGGAAGTGCATAAGCAAAAATGGTGGGTGCAAAAGGGGTATGAAGGAGCAAGGATGAGTCAAGAGATGGAGATGCATGAGAAGTAACTAGCTAAAGTTGATGGATTTGAGTTTGCAGATCCTAATATAAAGAAGCTAAATTAGGAGTGTTTGAAGAAGAACCAGGTTGTGCATTAGAAGCATTGGGTTGAATGAGAGGAGCAATAGAAATAGGAATGGAAGTAGGAATGTGAAGGGGTTGGGTGGAGGCCATGACAACCGAAGAAGAGCCTACAAGAGGCATAAAAGCAACATCTCGAGAGCGTTTGACAACAAGTAAAGCATTGAGAATATGTGGGATATGTGTAGGGTTGGTACACAATGCTTGAAAACTAGTAAGTTTTTCTAATTGTTCTTGATCAACGTTGGTATCCTCATCATATGATTGTTCACTATCATATGTTTTAATGTTTTCAAGAGGAACATTATGTGAGTTAGCAAAAGGATTATCATATTCAACCATTGATTTAGAATCCCTATGGATAGATGGAGGAAGCTCAATGTGTTTAAAAGATTTTAAACAACCACTACAGGTAACGAAAGCAAAAAAGGATTGATCAAATGGGTTTACCAAATGACTTAACAAAAAAAAATTTTTTAAACCCTAATTGCAAAGTAACTAAATGTAAACTATGATATATAACTACTAGATATAATAAAGTGAAAACCTAAGCAAGAGGTATAGAAATAATAACTTAGCTAATTTATGTTTAATTTGGGATTGGTACAAACTAGGAAAATTGGAAAAAGGTGAGCACGAGGTGATTTGTGCCATCAATGGAGTCACGAAACAAGTTAGACATGGGCGCTGGCGCTACCAGATCGCTTAGGTACCCGTGATTGTGAAAATGGTCGAACCTAGTTTTATTGTGTCACACGCAAGTGTCGCAAGTAGCTCCTATTGATCACTTGTATGTCGCACCTTGATCACCGAGGGTACCTGTAACAAAAAAACCCACAAAACCACAAACCACATTAAATCCAAAAAAGAAAGATGCAATATGGGGAGTCGGTGACCCACGATGGTCACCGATAGAGTGAATTTATGGTGAGCATTTGCACTACATCTTAGACTCCATGTAGTTCTTATGAGTGTGTGTGAGGATTGTGCCCTAGGATGCCCTAGTGCAAGTTGCACTTGATAGTGGGCTAGATCTAGAATGTAGCAATGTATAACATGTGTGGATGGAATAAAATGAACTTCCCTTTTCTATAGTGTAGTGAAAATGCAATCCTTTGTCCCTTGAATGGATGTTAGATGGATTCCTTGAAGTGCTTTAGGTTCCTTTTGGATGCAAGCTTAGGTGATAATAGTAATGTTTAGAGCTTGGTCCTTTATTTTGAACACATAGCTATGTATTTATATGATTCCCTTGTTTGAATTTCATAATTGACAACTGGAAGGCCAACCCATAAGTGAAAAAGATTCCCAAAAGATAAAAGAGACCTAAAATAAGTGAGTAAGATAAGAAAGGGTCAGGGGCGCCCAGAGGGGATAGGAGCGCCTAGGCATTGCTTTGTCTGCTGGGCATTGGTGTCTGGAGCCATAAAAGATAAATAAGTAAAATACCGACTAGGTTGTAGGGTGTGTAAGACCAAATAGAAAACAAGAAACACATAAAAGAGGCCAAAGACAATTGTTAATTACTAGTTTTCTTGCTTAGGAATCATATGAATGCTAGTATGTGTTTAGGACCTAGAAATGTACCTAAGTGCGTGATTTTGTGTTTACAACCATCTAGGGGCTCTCACACTCATGTACTCCAAGAAGGACTATCATTTCCATATCACTCCTTAAAGCCAAGTCTAAATCCATCTTATGTTTTTTCCTTACATCACTATCACATGATACAACTCACACTAAAGATCATTGCCAAGTTGTTGAAGGAATTATTAGGTCTTATTGAATCACCGCTTATTGCACATTCACACGCATTTATTGAGAGGGAGAACCACATGTGCGTTAATCCCTCTTAGGAGTATGGGTACATAGTGCAACATTCATCACACAAAAAGGGGTGAGGTTCGTATAACCCAATCAAACTAACCCTTTTTAGGTCTTCAAAAGAGCTAGGGTTTCATAATAGAAGGAACCATATCTAGTCACAAAAGTACGATCACATATATATGATTAGAGAACACAACCATAAAATATAGAAGAATCAAGTTCCATAACTCAAATCCATACCGTATCATTAGAGGGTGAAATCAACCACAAGGGTCAGAACCATCCTTCATTTTTGCCCAATCTATAAGGTTTTCCCCGCACTTAGTTTCATCATTCTAAATGTTGTAAATGCATTTACAACACTCTACACAACTCATTTCTCTAGATCTAGTTCATTGTTCACAACTTGTTTTAGGTAAATATGTTCATAAACCCTAACCCTAACTTATAATCTAGCTTTCGAGAGTTTGCATAATTTTGTATTTGGTTATCACATGATTTAGGATATGTGTATTTATTATATTTTGATCCCTAATTCATCATGACACTTTAGTAATTAATTTTAAGTAAATTAACCCTAATTTTTATATTACATAATCATTACACAAACATTAAAAGCATGCCAAATTACACATAACACCCAACCAAAAATTAATGATGCGTGTATTTATAAATAACTCAATGACATTCAACAATAATAAATTGGGTCTTGTGATATTTACTTGTATGTTTTACACCGAGAATACGATAGTTAATTACAATCGTGTAATTATCCAAATCAATGTTAAGAGAATCAAGCGTAGATGAAGTATGTACCAATCATTAAACCTATAGAATTTCCACCAATTCACTTCTCAATAAAATGCGAAACTTATCTCTAAAAATAGGTCCTCAAAGGCACTAATACCCATTTCTTAAGAAAAGAAGAAGAAATGAATGATCTTTTCAAGGTCTACGATACCAAATACCTTGTTTAGGTTTATAAGACAATTTATAACATACAAAACCACCTTGTACTCTCAATATGTAGGAGGCACCTAATTGTGCTTGAAATACCAATCGTATGTACGTTATCCTTGCAAAACTCAAACTCGTGACCTCTCATTCAAGAGCACAAGTTCTTCACCATGAGACCAAAACTTCTTGATTAAAAAGTGTGACCTTCTTGAAAAGTTTCCCCTTATACTTTATATGGTGGAAATATCATCAACCCCAAACCCCAAGGAAAACCTTTATAATAAACGCCAAGACAAAAATTTAAGAAATATGAAGAAAAAACACAAAATTGGAAAAATAAAAATAAATCCTTTAGCTAAAATGCTTGGTATAAAGACCTTTATTACCACCATTCGAGATTTGGTCTCGATAGGGATTGGATCCCTTGGCCTAATCTCTAATGAAAATTTCAAGCTTGTTAACTCAAACCTCCCTCTTTATTAAGGATTTGGGAATTGTTCTAGATGTAATGCTACACAAGCTTCAATTGCATTCCTAAACTATTTGGTAGAGGTATTGACAGTGGAATTCTAACATTACATTCAAAAATTACTCATATGGATTACTTTATTAGTTATATATTATCTTCTCCTCGTCTTAACAACCTTAATACCAAAGTGAAGTTTGAATTAATATCCTAGAACATGGATTAATCACCTCGATGGGATACACGGAATTCTAAGGTCGAGCCCAAAATTGCTCACTTTCTTTGATGAATGGTCTAACAAGGCCTCCCTTTCGAGGAACAACTTCAACATATTGGGATTCCCAACCCTAAATCCTCGGTTTGTGCCCATCTTAAAACCTTCAAACATATTTTTGGTCTTTCTCTCATGTTAGAGATGCTTGAACATGGATTCATTCTTTATTCCAACCTTTTCACCTTGATCACATCAATTGGAGAATGGCTTTGTTTAGGGATTCACCCTTAGTGGTCAACATATATTACTTCTCTTTGAAATTTTTTGAGAGAAATTATTTTATTCTAGCTTTGTAAAGCTACAAATGTTGTTATTTTTAATAATGATCATATTTCTCGTCATTTTTTTGTTTCTTAAAAAGTTGTTGTAATATTTGTTGTTTGTCTCAAATCCGAGGACACGTTATGAAGTGGCATTGAAATTTTAACATTTGTAGGAGCTATTAAATCACTAAGGGAACACACGACTTGTGGCGCCAAATGCATTGTAGTTTGACTCTCTGCTCTCGTCAAAAAAGTTTAGGTGGTGTTGTTCCAAACTCAATTCTCATTGCATATTTATGGCCTTTTATCAACACCTCCATCTTAACAAAAAGATTGGAGCCCGTGGCCTTGTGGCAAGTTTGTGGTTGGACCCTTTTAGTGGTCATCACTTTGGTGCATGGAGGCATCATAATGGTTAAATCTCCGCTATTTGGTTGGGGTATCATGATGCCTTTGGCTATGCAAAACAATTCTCAAGCTCAAGGTGGGTGGTCGCCGGATCCTCCGCGCAGAGCACCCTCTAGTTTGGGTGCCCTCTCTCTCAAGGATGATCCATCACCTCCCCTAATGTTATTTTTACCCACGCATGACTTTCATACTACTTGTATTTTAATGTGTTCATTAAATAATGGTTATATGCAATCATTTGTGTTTTAAAATGTTTTTGTTGTGTATTTTTCTCATGTGGAGATCGGGTTGTGCAAAACCCCTTATATTATTTGTTTAGGTTTGATGAGTTTAATCTCGCTACTTAGCTAAGGTATTATGGTGCCTTTGGCTATGCAAGACAATTCTCAAGCTCAAGGTGGGTGGTTCGCTCCAGGATCTTCCTATAAGAGAACCCTTTGGTTTGGGTGCCCTCCTTCTTAAGGATGATCCATCGCCTTCCCCTAATGTTGTTGCTACCTATGCATGACTTTCATATGCACATCATTTATTGTGTTTACCAAATATTTTTGATATATAATCAATTCTTTGTGATTTTTAAATGTTTGAATTATGTGTTTTTCTCATGTAGAGATCATGTTGCGACAATCCCTTTTATTTTATTTTTAGTTGGTGCCAAAGTGTAAAGATATCCATTTAACCAAATTCAATGTTTGAACATTTACATTCAACTAAAATTAATCCTTATTGACTTTTTTTTTTTTTTGGTGAGCAACCCCTTTTATTGTAGCCATCTTGTTTCCATATTTTGATTAATATATAGATCCGTTCCAATTAGTTTAAAAAGAAAATAAAAGGAAAAGCAGAAAAAAAGAGAGCGGAGTAGCGTGATTTCAGTTTGAGTTGGGCAGTGGCGATCAAATCCTTTCTTCAAAGGCCTAACCATTATAAGGATAAAGGGTTTGGATCTCTTTATGAACTCTAATGCATCTCAACATTGCCTCAGAGGTTTTTTTTTCAGTCTTAAACCTTTTATTATGTCATTCTGCTGAATTTATCTGTATAATCTTTAGGTGAACCCTTCTTTAAATTTTTGAGAATATATACTTTTAAAGTTTTGAGAAATAAAAGAGGATAAGCTACAGTGGATTGTATATATTTTTCCGGAATCGAACTTGCGGCCAGCTATTGACGAGTTAAAATTAACTTATCTGTATATAATCTCTGCAATTATTTTACAATTGAAGTCACGAATACCCAAAATTTTAATGGGACGAGAGGGAAAAATCATAACTGTTAAGTGAAAAATTATCGGGGTTCAAATCAAAGCTCGGATTGGATAGTGTATAATTACTTCTGGTTTTAATGTTAAACCTGCTGCTGGAATTCAGTGTACCGTGCGCATCTGATATGTCAATGAAACTTCAATTTTTTAAATGTTTACTGTTATTGTTAATTTGTTATTATTTATTTATTTTCATTATGTTGCCCTATCGTTGGTTTAGATGCCGTCACTGGGGTATCTCCTTTGTCAATGTCACCAGGGATATTCAGCCACCCAAACCCCTGGCCTTGTTTGTTGAAGTATGCCACACCTAGAGTTTGGATGAAGTATTTTGTCCAATTTCAATTGTGGTGCAGCAGTCTATCCAATTTCAACTGTTATCAATTTCACGAATATGGCCGGGATGCCATATTTCATCCAATTTTAACACTTAACATGGATGTGGTTGGAGCACTGTATTTCATCCAAGTTAAATTCTCAACTTGGATGCCCAGCCATATTTTTAAATATTTTTAATCGGAGCATAGCATTTCATCTAATTTTAACACCCATGATTGATGTGGTTGTTGAGTTGTATTTCATTCAATTTCAACACTTAACTTGAATGCACAATTGTAGTTTATCCGATTTCAATACTTAATGTGGATGCTGTATTTTACCCAATTTCAACACTTCACATGTCTCGTAAGGATTTGAACTGGGGCTCTGCTATGAAAGCCCCTATGAGTTAAGCTTATCCAAATTGATACATATATACAGTTATTGTTTTTGTGAGTATAAATGACATTTAATGTTGCAACAGTAGTTATAGCTTGATTATTTGCTGCTTGAGATCATCCATTTGGCACATGTTTACTGTTATTGTTTTTGAGAGTATAGACAACATCTATGTTGAAAATGTGATATGTCTTGTTCATATTAATGTTGAAAAGGCATAGCTTGTTGTATTTCATTGTTTGCAGGAACAATTTTGGCTTGTCACGCACATTTGCAATTCAAATCTATTTTATATTGTGATATTCTTCTTCCTCAGGTTTCTTTCAAGACTACCACCTATTTATGTTCAATGATTATGGACCCTTGTCATTAATCTCACAGTCTCAATTATCCAAAATGATAAAAATTCCAGCTTCTCGATAGTGTCTATCGCTACCCCTCTTAGCCCACAATTCCTTCTTTTGGGCTTGTTAAAGGTAGCTCTAGCCAGTTGGAGAAAGACATTACCGTGTTTCATGGTGGAATTGTTGTCGAGGAGAAAGTAGGTCACGGAAATTTAACAAAGGGTCTTCATTCTGCAATGCATAACTTTGTCTATGGTAAAAAAATTGTATAACTATCCCTGGATTGCTATACCTGTAATCATCCTTAAACAGTTGGATGTGGTCAATGGCTTCCAAGACCAACTTAAACAACACAAGAATGCCACTATGCTTTTTGACCTTCTGTAGAGAGTTTGTGGTATTGAGAAGCAGTTGAAAGAACATTAACACACAATTACATTCCATCTATATATCAGATTTACGAGTGCATTCAAGCAATTATGTTTTACTGCCCAAATGGTGAGGAGACTGGAAAATTCTTATGAAAAGACGAGACAACCCATAATACAGTCCCTCCTTGCAAATAATTTCTCTGAAATTTATCGAATGGGTAATGGGGCTGATCCACCTTACGATTCTGTTGATATACATGTGACTTAGGTTACTGTGCTTGCACCAAAATGTCTAACGCTCCTGGGAATGCAGTTACCTTCTCTTTAGATTGAAGCATCAGGGATAGTGTTAATCATAGGAAGCTACTTTCAAAACTTGGTATTAGTAGGAAGATTATAGAAGAGAACTTCAATTATAATGGTATCATTCTAAGTCATTCGTTAAACATTGTTAGTGTTCATGGGCTGGTTTCCCCGTGTGACAACTGGGTTTTTGTGTTGGATAAACTCTTATTGCGTTTGTTTTACTTCTTTGAAAAGTCTATAAATATCTAAATGGGGGTTTACTTTAACAAAGTGAGGCTCCCATGTCGAGATTTGTCAATTTAAGTATCTAATATGTTTAACTAAGTTCATGAACCATAACTGAACAGTTCTGCAGCAAGTAAGCAATTGTTTAAAGAAAGGAAAAGTTATAGAAGAAGGTAATTACATAAACATATAGAAGAAATGGGGAAGATGTGCATCCCAATCAGTAGATGGCAGAGTTGATTGCATGCACATAGAAGAATCCAATAGATATAAACACAGAATTCTAAAACAAAGGCAGCTCTAGATCCAGATCTAAAATAACACAAAGTTTATTAAGAGATCTAAGATTAAAAGCAAGAAACACAGTACACCGTGACACAAAGTTCTCCAGGAAACCTGCTCCTTTGTATTCCTTTGCTCCAAGTGGCTCTCAGGGGTTCAGCACAAAGTCTAGAACACAAGGTTCTTTGCTTTACAAATTCGATCATTAACAGAAGGTTCTTCCTCTACTTATAGAATGTAGAGGGCAATTACAAGTTGGAAGCTTTTAGTTGAACTGGCACATGTGGAAGTCGGGAAAAGAAACAATTGGCAATCTCCCTCTGGAATTCCTCTTTGCATGACATGTATGATTTGCAATTGAAAATAGAACCTTCTATTTTGCACGTCCGCCACCTATCTCCAAGTAGTTGACTTCTTCAAGTAATGGCTTTTAAGCCAATCACTTAAGTTTTATAATTTAATTGATCGCTCAATTACTTTGTCAGAGGAAAGAAGAAGGAAGAGGAAAGCTGCAGTCTTGTCCTTTTTCATGTCTGCATGCAGCTGATTCTTTTGCCTTTGATTCTCACCCTGATTGGATCGGGAGCATTTGGATGGAAAGTTTGGAATTGGAAGCAAGCTGGAATTGGAAATGGCTGGATCTGGAAACAACAAGTTGGATTTTTGGATCTGGAAACAACAAGTTGGATCTGGAAATAGTTGGATTTTGCCTTCGCCTTGTCTTCTCTTTTATCCTTGAAGCTTTTGCAGTTCTTCTCCAGTACATGCATCAATGCAATGTTTGCCGTAGATAACTCATCATCCTTATTTTTAATTGCATATGAGCAATTAAAAATTCTGGAAAGCACTCCGGATGAATGAAAATTCAATGAAGGCTTCAATTGGAAGATGGGAGCATTTGCACAAGATCTTGGAAGGAATTTTCCACGCATTGACTTCTTCACGGGCTGCATTCGAAACAAGAGGATGAAGCCTTTGTGCCGGAAGCTTTTGCAACTATGAGATCTGGAGATGCGGATGCGCATCTATCTGGATTGCATCTGCATGCATCGGATATGGATCTGCACTGCCTGCATAACAAACTCGCAAGATTGGGTTGTGGATGGAAAAGCTGCGGCTCGAATAATTCCTTGCTTTTAATCGCACGCATGAGTGAAGTTTTCTTGCACGCATGAGTGAAGTCTTTCCTGCTCTGGATCTGTCTATCAATTCAGCAAGAGGTTTCGAGCCTAGATCCGTGTCTCCAATATCTACAAATTTAGAAGTGATGCATGACTCGTTGTGCTTTCTTTTTCATCTTTCTTTCGCCATAGCTTTGTCTATCTTTGTCGAACAATTTTTTTCTTCTTATTTGGTGGAATTCTTCAAAGCTAGTGCGAGATCTGGATAATCCTTGATTCGGAGGAAATATTCAATGTATTGGACATTGATATAAGTTCCTTTTCTTTATAAAAGCACACTGTATCTAACTCCTGCAGTAATTAATTGAGACAAAGATGGCAACCAGGAGCATGCACAGTGAATTTTAATCACAAAAATCTGCATAATTCAAGACTGCTGCCCCAAAATTTGACGTTTTATTTGCATGCAAAGAGAGCATGAATTTTTCAACTTCACCTGAGCACCTGTATCACTTATGCAAACAATTATGCAGACACAAATCAACCTCCTTCAAAGCATGCGCCAAATTTGGAAGCTTTTAGCCTTGTTTTCACCTTTGTCTGAGCAAAATCCTTCTTAAATGGGGCGCACTTTTCCTCTTGGCTGCAATTCTTTACCTGTGAATTAATTAATTCACCCTTATGGCAGCCCATGCTTATATAACCCTCACAATTCTATAATTAATAATTGCCCTTCCTATTCCTGACAATTAATTAATTAAAAATTAAAAATCATGCTTCTCTTTCTCTTTAAAAATAGCATGTTTAAGGACAACCATCCAATAAATTAAATTAATTCATTTAATTCATCCACTCTTCACTTCACTTAAGCTTCACAGTGTGCCTTGACCATAGCCACTGAAAATAGGAATTTATTTAATCATTTAATACTTCAAAAAGCATTAAATCCTTCCTAAAAGGGGCGCTTTTTTCAAGAGGGGCTCCTTTAAATAAATTAATTTATTTAATTTTAGACAATCTATTTCAATTGATTTATTCCCCTTTGCTTTTGTTGACTTTTCCACAAACACGGGTGCAAAATTGGGTGAATAAATATTAACAAATATTTATTTAATGCATTATTATTCACCCAAGGTGGGTCGCACTTTTTGGAATAATAGAATTCTATTTTTAAAATTTATGACAATGGGATTTTTACCCTAAAGGCAGCCCCGGAAATCCCATGATCCACTTAAGTGATTTGACTTTGATGATGGGAGTTATTTACCTGCATAGTGGCGATAAAATCCCATGATTTCACTTAAGTCACTTTTCTTTTATTTCACCATGGGAATTTTTACCTGAAGGCGTGCAATAAATTCCCCCACACTGCTTTGCCTCTAATTTTCCCACTTTGTGACTTAAGTGAATTTTATATCATGGGAAAAAGTACCTGCTTGGCGGTACAAAATTCCACCTTACACTGCTTTGCTTCTATTTTCCCATTCTGACTTAAATCCTTTGTTTTCCAAAAATGCGCCCTGACCCGCGAGGGGCTTTTTAGTGCTGCGACTTCGCTTTTCCAGTGATCCGGACCTCGATGGTGACTTCCTCAGGCATAATGTGCGTATATATTCTCCATTTGCTCGGGCCAAGAATCGGGCTTACCCGTGACAAAGGAATTGTTCAGAGAAATTTCTGAGAAAAGCGAAGCGGGAAACACAAAAACACGAAAAATTGCCAAAAGTCACAAATAAAGCCCAAAACTTATTCTTTGTTAAAACCCTTCACGAGTACATAGGAATAATGATATGTTCGATCATAACGAGTTAAAGCGGAGCGCAAATAGCCTCAACGGGGCTCAAAATAATTAAATACAAATTTCCATGAGACAAATCCGACGATGAGAATATAACAATTTTGGGCATCTGGGTATTTGGCGAAAAAGGCTAATATGGCTCTTTGGGAATATCTTGACACAATACAAGAACTTTCAGGCAATAAAAACACAAAACGACCCATTATTTTAAAAGTATGAATTTTTTTGAATAGGGTAGTCACAGATTTCAGGATGAAATCTGGGGACACCAGTTGGCTCCGTCTGTGGACATCTTTTTCTCTGTCAGAATGACAAGGGAAAAGATGAGATCCCAACATCTCTGGTTTCGTATCTTGTCTTTTGGGCATGGGGTCAGGCAAACAAACAACACAACACAAAAACAAAAACAAAACAAGGAAAAACAAACAAAGTTTTATTTATATACATACAAGTTTTAACTACTTTTTTTTTCCGGAAAAGCTTCAGATGTTGCCCGTTGAAAGGAAATGGTAACTCAATTCCATCCCGGTAGGCAAGGAAGAAGGTATCCATTCCTGCAGCTCTTTTGATCACGAAGGGCCCTTTCAGAGTGAATCAAATTTGTCGTGCATGCCCTTCGGTTCATATCTCTTGTCCCACTAGAGTACCCAATCTCGATCTCGAACTTCCTTTCTTTGACCTTCTTGTCAAGTACTCTAGGCAAGTCCTTATCAACTTCATCTGGTGGTGGCTCATCCTTTCTTCTCTCTGTGGCGGGTAAGTTTGCATCAACTTGCTCCGTTCCCAGATTTATTTGTTGCATTTTTGAGGAAGAACTATCACCATATCCTTTGTTCTTCTTCAGATATTGATCATGCTTGTTGAAAGTCTCCACTAAGGAAACTAAACCCTTGGGGATTTTGTTACCTTTTGGTTGGATTGCTCCACTATTGTCATCATAACATGGATCAACTTTTTCTGTGACTGTTTGTCGTGGTGGTGATTTACTCCCCTCAACATGCAGACATGCAGATGTTTGTTCAGGGACTCTGGGGCGGTAGACCATCTCCACTTTATAGTTTCCTTGTCTGAATATGGACGGTGGTCTATCGGATTCAATAGTACAGCCGTGACTGCCAAAGAATCTGCCTTGGAGTTTTGATTTATTGGAATGAAGTCAATAGAGAAGGCTGCAAAATCAAATGTGGCAGATAGTACTCTATCTCTGTAATGCTCCAGCTTATCTCTTTTGACTTGATTTTGCCCTCGAACTTGCTTTACTAGAAGTTCAACATCTCCTTGGGCTTTGAGGAGTTTTACTCCTTTCTTTTTAGCTTGCTCCATTCCTAGAAGCAATGCTTCATACTCCGCCGTATGATTGGTGTTCTCGAACATCAGCTTGTGGGAGTATGGAAATACCTCATGATCTGGAGATATTAGTAGAGCGCTGACACCTGATCAAAAGAACAACATGTGCCTTTAAACTCCAGAGTCCAAACTTTTCTTCTTCTTTTGCTGGCTCTGGCTCTGGTGAAGTTCTTGCTCTGGAATGTCTTTATCCGTTTCTAAGAAATAGACCCCACGGTCAGATTCCTGAAAAAAATCGAGATCTAGGATCCTCAGATTTTGTAACCGTGTACCTGGACTTCTTTTCGGCTCCAACTTATGGTTAAGCCCTTTGATAGGAATATGCGCACAGGACCAATCCATCTTTACTTCTCCTCCCAGCTCTTTGCGAGAAGTTTCTACTCAATGACATCCGTAGAGAGCGGGAATATCTCTGACTAAATTGTCATCTTTAATCTTTGTTAGGAAAAGCTGCCAGAACAACTTGTGCATCTTTGATTTGTCTGATTAAAGGGACTTGTCTCTCCATGGAGTAGCACCTTTTTATGGTCTTTGTCAGGGTAAGCCCAAGAGCATCTGCAACTTTAGCTGGCATGACATTGTCAGAAGCACCTGAATCTAGAATGCAATTGCTTAACTTGAAACCATTAAGCAATAAGGAAACATAGAAAGGTTCCACCTTTCAGAAGATGGTGAGGGTTTAACAACTGCAGTGTTGTTTTGTGGAGGAGTATCTTTGGGCTTAGGCAAAAGGCCTTTTGATGTATTGGATTGTCCTGGTGATTGTACATATTTGACTAGCCTATTTAACTGCTCAGGAAAAGCTCTCAGGTATTCGGCTTCTGACATTTGAACTTTAGTTTTCTTGGCATGATCAATAATGTCAAAAGAAGAAATAGATTCAGATACCTGAGCCGCTTTCTGTGGTTGAGATGAAGAACTCGCATGCTTACTTCCAGGAGCTAAGGAAGAAGGTAAAGGGATGCCCCTTCTTTGTTCGTCTGCTAATGCTTCAGCTTGGCGAGTTTGTGATCTTGTAAGTACTGCATATGCATGACCATGATCATCTTCATGAAGTTTCTCATCGTCATGTTCAAATTTGTAGTTCAGGTAATTAATGTTGGAGTCGCCAGCAGGACCTATAAAATCATCATCCTCGAGTTGATCAACATCAACTTCCTGGTCTTCTTCATTCATCTCCACGTTGTTTTTGGGAGTAGCTTCGATTGCTAATCTTTGGGAACCAAGCAATGCGGTTCGTTGTTGTTGAAATTCGAAGCGAGGGCAAGTATTGTTGCCTTGAGCCATTTGAGCCATTTGTTTCTTCATCTGCATCATCTCATTTGCTAACTTTTGCAGTAGTGAATCGGATGTAGTAGCAGAGGATGAACTTTCAGCTCTAGAAGTGTTGCTCTTTATCTTTCAAACCATGATGAGTCGTCTTCAATTTCAACCGCCATGTTTTGAGCTGCTTTAACAAATCAGTGGCGTGCTCTTTGAGTTGATAGCTTACTTGGGAAGTAAAAAAGCATTGATGAAGAACACCTTTTGATTCTCATCATTGAGAAGCGAAGCTGGAATTTTTGTACAAGTAATCTTTGGAATTTTGCAATAAAATCCCGCATGTGCTCATGTGGCTCCTTCTTCATTGAGTGAGTTGAGTAATCAATGTCTTTGGAATCTTGACTGGTTTGAATCTTTTGAGAATGCATCCCGCATAGTAGCTTGATTGGTTATGGTGCGGGGAGCTAGCGGTAGAACCATTCTCGGCCAAGTCATGCGAGTCTCTATGAAGAGCGGACGAGATACATCTTCATGTTCGACTGCAAGCACTCCACAGGATATGAAAAACGCAGCCAAGTGGTCATCTGGATTTTGCTTGCCATCTCCAAAGAATTTTGGAAAATTCTTTCTCGTCCCTTTAGGTAGATCATGCATAGGAGGAGTCAGATTCAAAGGCCCAAAAGCTGCTCCCCATGGAACAGGCTGCAGGGGCAAGTGGCTGATTTTGATTCTGCATGTTGACAGGAGCACGTCTTCTTCTTGTGTAGACTTGATGAATAATTCCAATGTTGCGGAATATGTTGAAGATGATCCGGATCTGGATGAGTTTGTACTCTTCTTCCTGGTGAAAGACTGGATCTGCGGCTTCTAACTTGAGGAGGATGATTAAAATTGAATTGCTCTGCAATCTGTAGAAATGATCAATCCTTCCTTGCGCCTTCACAGATCGGGTGAATGGACGTTCAGCCTAGGTTGAGAGTAAAATGGGAAAACACTCAGATCTAATCAGATAAGCTTTGATCTGCAAAAAGAGTTGTTCCCAGTGGAGTCGCCAAAAACTGTTGGCTAGATTTTCTGCATAGCACAAAACCTAGGCAATCATGAGATAAATCTCCCTCATTTAACCGGTGAGGCTCCGTGTCAGATTTGTCAATTTAAGTATGCTAATATCTAAATGGGGTTTTACTTTAACTACTCAGTTCATGAACCATAACTGAACAGTTTTGCAGCAAGTAAGCAGTTGTTTAAAGAAAGGAAAAGTTATAGAAGAAGGTAATTACATAAACATATAGAAGAAATGGGGAAGATGTGCATCCCAATCAATAGATGAGCTGATTGATTGCATGCACATAGAAGAATCCAATAGATATAAACACAGAATTCTAAAACAAAGGTAGCTCTAGATCCAGATCTAAAATAACACAAAGTTTATTAAGAGATCTAAGATTAAAAGCAAGAAACACAGTACAAGTGACACAAAGTTCTCGGAAATCTGCTCCTTTATATTCCTTTGCTCCAGTGGCTCTCGGGGTTAAGCACAAAGTCTAGAACACAAGGATTGCTGCTTACAAATTCTGATCATTAACCGAAGGTTCTTCCTCTACTTATAGAATGTAGAGGGCAATTACAAGTTGGAAGCTTTTAGTTGAACTGGCACATGTGGAAGTCGGGAAAATAAACAATTGGCAATCTCCCTCTGGAATTCCTCTTTGCATGACATGTATGATTTGCAACTGAAAATAGAACCTTCTATTTTGCACGTCCGCCACCTATCTCCAAGTAGTTGACTTCTTCAAGTAATGGCTTTTAAGCCAATCACTTAAGTTTTATAATTTAATTGATCGCTCAATTACTTTGTCGGAGGAAAGAAGAAGGAAGAGGAAAGCTGCAGTCTTGTCCTTTTTCATGTCTGCATGCAGCTGATTCTTTTGCCTTTGATTCTCACCAAACTGGATCTGGGAGCAGCTGGATCTGGATCAAGCAAGCTGGAATTGGAAACGGCTGGAATTGGAAATGACTGGATCTGGAAAAACAAAATTTGGATATGGAAATAGCGGCTGGATTTTGCCTTCGCCTTGTCTTCTCTTTTATCCTTGAAGCTTTTGCAGTTCTTCTCCAGTACATGCATCAATGCAATGTTTGCCGTAGATAACTCATCATCCTTATTTTTAATTGCATATGAGCAATTAAAAATTCTAGAAAAGCACTCCGGATGAATGAAAATTCAATGAAGGCTTCAATTGGAAGATGGGAGCATTTGCACAAGATCTTGGAAGGAATTTTCCATGCACTGACTTCTTCACGGGCTGCATTCGAAACAAGAGGATGAAGCCTTTGTGCCGGAAGCTTTTGCAACTATGAGATCTGGATCTGGATCTGCATATGGATTTGCATGCATCTGCATCTGGATATGGATCTGCACCTGCATAACAAACTCTGGCAACTGGGTTGTGGATGGAAAAGCTGCAGCTCGAATAATTCCACTGCTTTTAATCTGCACGCATGAGTGAAGTTTTTCCTGCACGCATGAGTGAAGTCTTTCCTGCTCTGGATCTGTCTATCAATTCAAGCAAGAGGTTCGAGCCTAGATCCGTGTCTCCAATATCTACAAATTTAGAAGTGATGCATGACTCCGTTGTGCTTTCTTTTTCATCTTTCTTCGCCATAGCTTTGTCTATCTTTGTCTGAACAATTCTTTTTCTTCTTATTTGACTGGAATTCTTCAAAACTGGTGCAGATCTGGATAATCCTTCAGATTCGGAGGAAATATTCAATGTATTGGACATTGATATAAGTTCCTTTTCTTTATAAAAGCACCTGTATCTAACTCCTGCAATTAATTCAGACAAAGATGGCAACCGGAGCATGCACAGTGAATTTTAATCACAAAAATCTGCATAATTCAAGCTTGTTGCCCCAAAATTTGATGTTTTATTTGCATGCAAAGCGAACATGAATTTTTCCAACTTCACCTGAGCACCTGTATCACTTATGCAAACAATTATGCAAACACAAATCACCTCCTTCAAAGCATGCGCCAAATTTTGAAACTTTTTTTTTGCCTTGTTTCTACCTTGCACTCGAGCAAAATCCTTTTCAAATGGGGCGCACTTTTCCTCTTGGCTGCAATTCTTTACCTGAATTAAATAATTCACCCTTATGGCTGCCCATGCTTATATAACCCTCACAATTCTATAATTAATAATTGCCTTTCCTATTCCTGGCAATTAATTAATTAAAAATCATGCTTCTCTCTTTAAAAATAGCATGTTTAAGGACAACCATCCAATAAATTAAATTAATTCATTTAATTCATCCACTCTTCACTCAACTGAAGCTTCACAGTGTGCCTTAACCTTAGCCACTGAAAATAGGAATTTATTTAATCATTTAATACTTCAAAAACATTAAATCCTTCCTAAAAGGGGCACACTTTTTCACAAGAGGGGGCTGCCTTTAAATAAATAAATTTATTTAATTTTAGACAATCTATTTCCAATTGATTTATTCCCCTTTGCTTTTGTTGACTTTTCCACAAGCCTGGGTGCCAAAATTGGGTGAATAAATATTAACAAATATTTATTTAATGCATTATTATTCACCCAAGGTGGGTCGCACTTTTTGGCATAATAGAATTCTATTTTTAAGAATTTATGACAATGGGATTCTTTACCCTGCAAGGCAGCCCCGGAAATCCCATGATCCACTTAAGTGATTTGACTTTGACAATGGGATTATTTACCCTGCAAGGCAGGCAATAAAATCCCATGATTTCACTTAAGTCACTTTTCTTTTATTTCACCATGGGAATTTTTACCCTGCAAGGCAGGCAATAAATTCCCGCCTGCCTCTTGACCTCTAACTTTCCCACTGCAGCTTAAGTGAATTTTATATCATGGGAAAAAGTACCCTGCTAGGCAGGTACAAAATTCCCACCTTGCCTGCTGCTTCTATTTTTCCCATTGCAACTTAAATCCTTTGTTTTCCAAAAATGCGCCCAACCCCGCAGGGCTTTTTTAGTGCACGACTTCGCTTTTTCCAGTGATCCAGACCTCCGATGGTGACTTCCTCGGGCATAATGTGCGTATATGTTTTCCAGCTGCTCCAGGCCAAGAATCGGGCTTACCCAGCAAAGGAATTGTTCAGAGAAATTTCACAGAAAACGAAACGGGACAACACAAAAACACGAAAAATTGCCAAAAGTTACAAATAAAGCCCAGAACTTATTCTTTGTTAAAACCCTTCTGGTACATAGGAATAATGACATGTTCGATCATAACAGAGTTAAAACGGAGCGCAAATAGCCTCATACGGGGCTCAAAATAATTAAATACAATTTTTCCATGAGACAAATCCCGACGATGAGAATATAACAATTTTGGGCATCTGGGTATTTGGCGAAAAAGGCTAATATGGCTCTTTGGGAATATCTTGACGCAATACAAGAACTTTTGGCAATAAAAACACAAAACGACCCATTATTTTAAAAGTACGATTTTTTTTTCGAATAGGGTAGTCACAGATTTCAGGATGAAATCCGGGGGACACCAAGTTGGCATTGATCATGTTACCATTGTTAATTATGTTTCCTAATATAGTAGTATATTATGTTTTTACTTTTTCAAAATAAAAAACTAGTAATGCATGTGGGTGTGCGATGGGGATGCCGAAAGGGATAGGAAGGGAGTTTACCATATCTTTTTGTGATACTAATATCAATAGTGGCCTTTTGCAGTGTAAGGCCTAGGGACTTGTGGAAGCTTGCAGGTGTCTTTATTAACCTTTTCACAAGTGTTTTTTAAATTTGCTTGATTTGGAATTCAAAAATTTATTTTGTGGCTTTATTCAAATAGAAGAAATAATTAATTTGCTTCACGGATTTGAAGTGAGAAGGCACACACTATTGTAGGAGCTCCCGATAGAAAATCCCTTTTCAATGCAATCTTGTTCAAGCATGAAGGGAAAAGTATGCACTCTTAGCATCGATGACGATACAATGCGAGTGTAATCACAAGGTGGGCTCTAGCCTACTTGGAAGATATGCATAATTGCAAGCCTAGGAACCTCGACAACATTAACCATTACTATGTTGACATGGTGGCTAAGTACGAGTAGTATAGAGATATTGACGATAACTCTCGCCAAAAATGATACGCAAAACAAAGGAATGCTATCTCACAAGGTAAGTGGAGGACCTCAACCAAATCGACGTGATGCTATGAATGGGCTTGCCAACATTCCCACCAGTAAAGCATAACCATTCGTATATGCTCATGCATAGTAGTGGAGAAACACGATGAAATGTCTTGCTCGATTCCAAACCGAGATCTTTGCAGCTACTAAGGGACCATGATGACCCATGCCTAAGGGGGCAAGAGTCGAGGCATTGACCTTGGTGTCCACATTCTCCCCACCCTCGAGGCTTTGTAGAGTCTCGTTCACCACCACCTGCACAATCATGCTTTTGTCCATGATGTGACCCTTAGAATATGTGTCAAAATTTATTATTAATATACCATATTTTTTATTTTTGTTCACCATTTTTGACATTGGAGTTGAACATGTTTGCTTGGCATGAAATCATTAGTTTACTAAGCTTAGGACATCATAAATTATCATTTTCTTAATTGAAAAGGAATACTCAAAGCAAGAAAATTTAATTTTATTTTCTTCAAAAGATGAAATTATTTATATGTGGATGGATAGGATAGCCTCTCCATGGTTTACAAAGGGTTAGTTATTTCCAATGTAGGTAGAACCGTGATACTTTGTAATATTCTATTTGTGATGGGTTGGTTTAGTTTTATAATCTATTTATTATTAATAGGTGAAATTTTTGGAAAGATATTTTTATTTATATCTAGACCGTGTAATTAAAATATTATCCATATTGAGGAAAGCAAACAAGGGGAGTATCTTACTGGGACGATATGATACGATGAAATAAGTATTAACATGAGTCAACTTAATCAAAGATAGTGTGGAGCTTAAGAATAACATTGTACTTCGTCTTTATTCAGCCATATGGAGAGGTTGCTCAGTCAGCGTTAACTTGTTTGTTAGTTCTAGGCGCCAACTATTGGGCATGCCCCGTACACAACCGAAAGAAACAATTCTTTTGAGAAAATACGGGTAAAAACTAAAAAGGGCTAGTTATTTTTTTATTGTATTTTGTACGGTGTTAAGGTTTTTAATTGGATGGTGTTGAATTTGTTAGATAAGATATAAACGAAGAGATGAAATGAGGTTCAAAGGCAAAATGGTTTGTCTACATTACTTGTGCTTCAAATGCATGTCTTATTGTCATTGCTGCTTATTTTGCCAAACATTGTAAATTAGACAAAATCTAGTGGAAACTCTTTCTCATAACATCAATGGGCTCAAAACATTGGTTTAGATTTTAGTGTAGGAAAATCCACATTGGGTTAAGGAGCCATTATCTCCTCTCGATGAAGCAACAAAGTGATAGCTACACCACCATCCCCTCCTTTTGATTTAGATGATGAATGCGATGATGAATAAGTGAAATGGTTCGTTGGTGAATTTGTGTTACTCTTGAAGGGGTGAACAATAGTATGATGAGTTTTTGTTGTAAATGCTTAAGTTCAACATATGAAAAAGGCATTTCTATAGTCCATCTAATACCCTTTCATCCAACGCCATCGACAATATGTGAATAATGCATGTGGACAACTCCTTATTAGCTGATTGTCGATGAACACGAGCCCACTCTTCTCTTCCATCGATTTATCTATATCCACTTTAATTGAGGAATCCTTCATCCGGTAGGAGCACACACGTAGTGTATTAATCTTCAATATACAATGCATACGCGTATGAATATAACTTGTGTATAAATCTATATAAAAATACACCATATTTTAAATTCGCAAAAAAACAGATTGAATCGAAATTTGCATGCATCAGTGCACATAATTCTTAGGGTTAGCTGCCAAAGACTTAAAAGTTTTCATTCCACTCGAATTCACCGTGGCACGATCTTGGCCTCACCCCTTATTGCTTGGTATCTCCTAAAATTTGCATCTTGGTGTATGGCTAAGTAACATGTTGATTTGAAAATTTTGCAAAGATTTTATCACCAAAACCACAAAATGGTGTCAAATTTATGCCCTCATTATTCATATCCTGCCCTTTGCTATGTTGAGGGGGATGATGCGAAGGAGCGTATTGATAAATACATATGGAATGAAAAAGTTTACTTTTTATTTATTTTCAACTTGTCATTAAAACGAAATGGTAATGTGATATGACAGGGACGCCCAACCCGCAAAAGGAGAGTTTTTAAAAATATTTCCACTTACTACAAGAAGATTGTTTAATAAATAAAAAATAGGCACAAAAGATAATTAAACCGCAAGTATACTTGACAAAAGAAAATCTTCCTTTTTAAATTAGAGTGCTTAAGAAAACCATAGCCACATGTGACAGAATCTACCTATAAACATTGTCGTGGAAGATTAGCTTGAAGAAAGGGAAACAATTAAAAATAATTCAAGGCCTCACAACCGACATGCCTGTTTATTGACCATACAAAATTCTCAGCGGACAACTTTGCAGGTTGGCGGGAGTTTTGTGCGAGAGGACTCACAAAGACAGCTCAAATTCATATGTGCTTCAACGCAAGTCCACCTCTTCACCTCGGCCGCATACATGCAACGCATGAATCAACGGTCCCTATCTATCCTGTCAACGCCCATCCTACGCAAATCTCCACCGCTTATTCTTTGTCATGTGTGAGGCAACAACCCTTATTCCAACTTGGACACGCCTTTTGGCGTAAATATCTTATTTGAGCACTGATTTAAGATCTCAACTTTGTTTGAATATTACCCATTAAAAAATCTCCTAAATTTCCTAAGCAAAAAGCAACGTGTATATGAAAGTGGTTTGTCTCTTTGTATTTGAAGCTTTGGCACCTTTGTAATGTCGCCTTCTCAATGCTAGTTCTCTTTGAAAACTTGAGCCCATTCCACTTCTGTGGGCTAAAAGGGATTGACTCGTGGGAAGTTAACACCATATTTTTCAATTGTTTTTGTGATCTTTGCATTATATTTTAGTAATTTTCTAATTATAGTTAGGTCGGTTGGGTAAAGGAGAAAAGCCAAATGAAAAATAAAAGAAAAAGGAATTATTATGTCCCCAAGGTCGGTCTTCTTTAGAAGG
>CM031239.1:1051404443-1051470454 GCA_018340775.1 Taxus wallichiana var. yunnanensis
ATACGTATTGCTAATCATGGTGCCAACTTACTGTGCAACAAAATAAGGTTTCTAAAATACACACATATGAAAACGGGAAGCTCTGCTTACAAACAAAATCACTCCCATCATCCTTATAATCACTCTCAAATTATAAGGATTCTCCTTCCTCCTATCACAGAAGTTTTCCACCACTTTCCCACATCATCCATCCATATGAGGGGGACTCCTTAGCATAATCTATACCGATGAGGCATCCAAATGATTCACCGGGAAAATCAAAGAAGTCTCTTTTCCTTCATATCAATTAACTATCCACCGCTTTATTGCGTTACCCATCCATTTGAGGGGGCATCCCCTTAGCATAATTTATACTTGTTCGAGGCATCCAAAGGCTTCACTGGGCACATAAGCCATTCTCTTGTCCTTCCGATCAATAAATTGTCCACTTCGCTTTACCGCCTCACACATCTACATGAGGGGCACTTCCTTAGCATAATCTAAACTTCGCTGGAGCATCTAAATGCTTCACCAGGAAAAATTAATGTCCAGCCCACCACATTTCCCTATTGTTAAGCTTCAGGAGCCAATTACTTATTTTAGCATGCAATGGAAACTTGCTGGAAAATATAGTAAACTGGCCATAGATTAGGTGAACTGACATCACCATGCCATGACCTACATCGGTCACCCAAGACCAAGATTCGGTCAAGTATGACTATCATCGGGTCGTGCAAGGGAGGAACCGACAGCAGTTAGGTCTAAATGGTGTTGGTTACTATGTGAGGATGTTTTAATTAAATCTTGGGAATTAGATCTATTTTTAGCATTAAAGAATTTCTATTTATCAGAATTGCATGGCTAAGTTCCTAAGTCTATAAATGACTATATAATCATAAAAGCTGTGGTTTGAAGTAAGATGATTAACAAGAATTAGAAAGAAATTGCAAAAAAATTTGTGGAGAGAGAATTCTTGGTGATGAAGTTTAAAGCTTGAGAGAAATAAAGTATTGTACATCTAGAGAGGTGTGGAAGATTGTAAATCTTCATTTTATATCTTGTCAAAGACTTTTGGATAATAGATTGGCTTGTTTCTTTGGTGGATTTGCTCAGTTACAATGGGTGAACCACATTAAATATATGGTGTTGATTTATGTCTCTTATTTCAGATATATTCTTTTAGTAGAATATCCACTTTTATTTGCATGTATGCTTAGATCTAATATATTGTCTCAGTACAATCGGGTGTGCTAACCTCAACAACCGTGGTATTAGGAGATTTGACTTGAGGGTTTTTTGTTGACATATTTACTCACAAGATAGGGTTTTCTGATTGAGTGGGAAGCTACAACAATGGCAAAAGAAAACAAATACAAGGTAGAGAAATTTTACCTGAAATTATCAATTATGGAAGATGGTAGATTGAGGATTATATGTATCAAAGAGATTTTTATTTCACCGTTGGATGAGAAGTCTAGACCTATGAAGATGACTGATGAAGAATGAAAGATTCTTGAAAAAATGCTTGGGGAATCTATAAGATTGAGCCTGGCATAAGATCCTCGTGGTTTCCAATATTACCGAGGTGGCTTCTACGGTAGAGTTAATTAAATCTCTTGCTAATTTATATGAAAATTCTAGTCCATCAAATAAAGTTATATTTGATGAAGAAACTATTTAGTTCTAAGATGCATGAAGGTCAATCTACATCTAGTCATTTGAATGATTTTTGATCTATTGTAAATTTGTTAAAATCGGTCATATAACCATTTGATGATGAAGTAAAAGTACTTTTATTCTTATGTTATTTACCCGATAGTTGGGATAACTTGGTAATGGTTGTTAGTAATACATCATCTCGTTAATAATATTTGAAGTTTGATGATGTAGCTAGTATAATATTGAATGAAGAAATTCACAGAAGAGTAGAGCAAAGGAATCATCATCTCCAGAAATTCTTTAAATGTATAAAGAAAGGGTAGTAGAAGGAAATATCCAAGAGTAAGAGTAATGGGAAATCAAAGTCAAGGATAGCATATCTAAATCCAGTAAAAGTAAGGGAATTATTTGTTGAAATGTGGAAAGAAAGGACATGCAAATAAATATTGTTGGTCAAAGGACAAAGAGAACCAAACTCAGATAAAGGTAAAGAAGCAAAGCTTGTCGTATCGTGTAGGTAATAAAAGATGCTATTATTCTTTTTTTTAGATAGTAGAATTGAATCATGGGTTTTACATTCAGGAGCTTCTTTTCCATGCAACCCTAATAATGGTTATTTTAGAAATTATGTCCAGGGAAATTTTGGGCATGTTTATTTGGGTGATGATGAACCTTGCAGACATCGTAAAGGGAAGTTCATCTAAAATTGTAAATGGAAATACATGGGTATTGAAAGATGTGAGGCATGTGCCAAGCCTCAAGAGGAATCTTATTTCGCAGTGGGAAACTAGGTGAATCTGTCATGCATGGTTAATTTTACAGAGACTTCTGAAAATCACCAAGGGTGATTTTATGGTAAGAGGTAAGAAGGTAGGAACGTTATATTTATCTACATGTATTATTGATTCCTTTTTGTATTATGTACTCAGCATCATATAAATGCATGTGGCATAATCTCATTTGGGTCATATGAGTCAAAAAGGAATGCAGATCTTAAAGGCTAAGGGTAAGTTATTAGATTTGAAATATTTAGATCTTGATTTCTCGTGGAGCATTCATCTTTGGAAAGAAAAATAAAGTGAGATTTCTCAAAGTTGGGGCAACTAAGAAGGAACAAAAATAGAGCTTGTACACTGCATGTGTGGGGACCACCTGTAATCCTTATGGAGGATCCCAGATTATGTTACTTTATTGATGATGATACAAGCTAAAACTATGGGTTTATTGTATTAAACATAAATATGATGTTTTTGAGACTTTTAAAAGATGGAAAGTCCCTTGTTGAGAATTAATCAAATTCTAATTTAAAGTGCCTTAGATCCGACAATGGTGGTGAATATTGTAGCAAGGATTTTAATGATTATTGTTCAATGAATGGGATACGTAGAGAAATAACGGTTCCAAGAACACCGCAAGAGAATGGTGTTAAGTAGAAAGAATGAACATGACAATCATGGAACATGCTAGAAGTATGAGGATACAATCCTGGATTGTCCCTTGCAGTTTAGGAAGAAGTAATTGATACAATAGTTTATTTGATTAACGCTGGACCTTCAAGTTCACTAGATGGAGGAATACCAGAGGAAGCTTCGACCGGAAAAGAGGTAGATCTTTCTTTTTTCTTAAAGTTTATGGTTCTGTAATCTTTTGCGTGCATGTTGATAGGGAAAATAGAAAGAAGTTGGATGCAAAATCCAAGAGATACACTCTCGCTGGTTATGGATCCGTGATTTTGGTCGCCGCTTTTGGGACTTAGAGAATTCTAAAAGTAATAGTATTTGTGATGTTGAATGGAAAGAAAAGAGAATGTAACATGGGGATCAAATTTGGTACCAAGGATGAACCGATTGAGAAGTTTGTGAATGAAAATGAACTCGTGATTTAAAAAAATTATCTTATTGCAGTGGTTATAAAGTAAATCGTGTTGGTCGACTCCCTAACCGGCATTAGTCAAGAACTCGTGATTGGTTAAGAGGATCCAAACCGGCATCGGCATAGAATAACCAACATCGCTAGAGGTGACCGCGCGATCACTTTCAAATTTGGATAGGAATGTCTAGGAGGTCTAGATTGAGCCTTGTACCCCAAACTCTAGGTCATAAAGGGTAAGTAAACCTCCGTAAAGATTTAAACCTCTCTATTTTAGTTATTATTGACTCGATAATGGTGAACTAGAGAGATTTGAATAATCAATGCAGGATAAGACTCACATTCAGTGGGAGCATGGCATAGATGAGGAGATGGAATCCTTGAAACATAACCAAACTTGGGATTTGGTTAAGTCATTCCAGCAGGTAAGAGAACATTGTAGAACAAGTGGGTTTAGAGGATTAAGGAAGAAGAGGTGGACAAAAAAGGTACAAGGAAAGGATTTTACTTAAAGGGATTTACACAGAAAAAGGTATTGACATTAGTAAAATTTTTCTCTTGTTGTTAAGATGACTTCTATTCATACAACGTATTGAGTTTAGTTGCAGTAGAAGATTTGCATTTAGAGAAACTAGATGTGAAGATGATTTCCTTCATGGTGATTTGGATGAAGATATTTATATGCAGCAAAGTAAGCATTGGGTATGAAGTCAAGGGTAAGGAGAAATTAGTGTGCAAAGTTGAAAAAGAGCCTATATGGGCCTCGTGTAAGCTCCAAGGATGAGATTTGATAGTTTTATGCATGAGCATGGTTACTTAAGATGTGAATCGAATTATTGTGTTTATTTCAAGAAGCTTCAAAATGGGAGCTATATTATTTTATTATCAGTATGTGGATAATATGCTTATTGCATGATCTTTTATGCAGGACATTGGTGAGCTTAAGGGAAAGCTAGATCACGCATTTGTTATGAAGGATTTAGGAGATGCAAAAATAATCCTTACATGCAAATACATAGAGACGGGAAAATAAGAAATTGTATTTGCCTCATGAGGACTATATCTATAAGGTGTTAGAAAGGTTCAACATGCAAAATGATAAACATGTTAGTACACCTATGGTGGACACTTCAAATTGAGTAAAGATCAGTTGTCCTTCATCACATGAGGAGGTAAAATACATGACATGAGTATTCATATGCTCAAAGAGTTAGAAGTCTCATGTATGCTATGGTTTGTACTGCACTGCATATTGCACAAGCACCTTGGATTGTGAGTAGATATATGGCTAATCCAGTAAAGAGCATTGAAAGAATTCCAATGGATACTGTATTTTAAAGGGACATCTAGCATGTAGTAATGCTATAGAGGTTCAGTATATTTGTGTTTCACATAGAATTTGGTTCCGTAATAGAGTTGCTTCTATCCTTTCATTCTCTTGAGAAATGAGTAAGGGTTAGGGCTAGGAGGAATACCGTTGAGTGTCGGGAAGGTGTGCGTGTATCGTAGAGAGAGATCGATCGATGTGACGAACTCCCTTTTTTAGAAAGACTACCCGTGAAGTAAGAATACAAGACCACCGTGATCTTAGTTAGATAATAAGTGAGGGAACCGCCTTAGGCCCAAGAAATATTAGACTTCCTTTCAAGGTCAGTCAGCTTCCCCTTTAATATGAATTAAAGCAAATGATAACAAAGAACTACAAGATACTACTTACTAGTTCCCGATGAAGATACAGTCCAAGGAATGTGGTAGATGACAAGAAGGCTTAGTTGGGATGATCCCAGATTGGAAAGCGAGCTGATGAGGTTATCCTCGCTATTTTTCCAATGCTTTCGAACGAGTGTGATAGCAATGATCCAATTGCTCAGCCACAATCTTCGGCTCCTCCTTCTCTCGCCACCTCTTCTACTTCTTTCACTTCTCTTTCTCCGCCTAATGAATTCGGATCCTCTCTTTTTGGTTGGGAGAGGTCATTAATAGGAACTCGATGGCGGTTACGTAATTGACAGCGTGTTGAGTAGGAACCGATGTCGCTTAGGTCAAAGTGGCTATTTTTAGTAAAATAGCCTTCTTTCCCTCCTTTTCCCGAGGGATCCTGTGGGCTTGGTCAAGTCATTATTAGGCTCTGCTTTTTTAGTGCGTGTGAGGGGTAATGAGTCATGGGTGTGGGTCCTGAACCAAGTCATAAGTCTTAATTAGGTTGGTTTAGGTTAGGGCTAGGTCACTTGGTGAGGTGCGCTAGGATGAGGTGGCGGGGTTGAGATGTGATTTATTAATTATAAGGTAATTAATAAATCATTAGGTGTGTAAGGTTTAGGTGGTGAGGTAGGGTTAGGTTGCGGGACGAGATACGGGGTACAGGGCGTCGTAAGACCCAAATTTGGTGTCTACATTTGCCCCTTGTTGTCATGTGGCTTGTATTTTAAAGCTGCACTGACAATAATAAAAAGTGGTTGCCCAGTTAAGGGTATAGGTAATCCCCCTCAAGTCTATCACAGATGGAGGTGACATGAAATCAGGGATAGGGTTGATAAAGGGTAAATGATGGTGAGATGCTGGTAAGATGGTGGGGTAAGTACAAGGAAGCCGACGCATGTTAAAATGCAGTAGTGCGACTAGGGTACATGGTTTGAAGAGCCAACAAGCAATTCATAGGCAAAGGTCGATAGTTTATCCAAACAAGGCTGATATAATCCTGGTATCCAAGGCATAGGAAGTAGCTCCAGGGAATATAACGGGGAAGGTACCGGAACGTTTAGGCATGTTCGGCAGTACCAAATGGTTGGTTTGGTTGAGATAAACGCTACAAATCTCTGGCCTAAGAAAAGTCGGGTGACGGATCAATTCAAGTATCCTAGTCATGCTAAAACACGAACATGTGAGCTCGATTGAACAAACAGCTACATTATGGGTGGATAGAATCGTAATTTGCGGGCTTCGGTTGAGGTACTTAAATGGTGCGGCCGTGGGTTGGGCCGATTGGTTGGTTGTGGCCTTGGGTTGGGCCAATTGGTTTGTTGCGGCCTTGGGTCGGGCCGAGTGGTTGGTTGCGGTCTCGGTCAAAGTTGATTGGTTTGGTGGCCCTAGGTCGGGCGATTGGTTAGGTGTGGCCTTGGGTCGGGCCGATTGGTTGGTTATGGCCTTGGGTTGGGCCGATTGGTTAGGTGCGGCCTTGGGTCGGGCCGATTGGTTAGGTGTGGCCTTGGGTCGGGCCGATTGGGCAATGCTCGCGCCTCGGGTCGAGCTGATTCGTTGGCGGCCTGGGTCGGGCCAATGAATTCAAAATAAGGCTATTGAGCAAAGGCCGGGGGTAGGCGATGTGGTGAAAAATAGAGTTCGGTGGAGAAGAGCAGAGTTATGGTAAACTAGGCAAGTAACCGATATCGGTTAGTTATGACCAGATCGGTTAGAAGACCGATATCGCTTTCCTAGGCACACCATAACCGATATCAGGTTAGAGATCAAACATATAAAAGAAAAAAATACGGCGTGTCATTTTCACATTGTGAATTTGACTCAGCCAACATGTTTCTTGTTTGAGTTTTGAAACTGATTGGGTTGGGTATTTTGGTTGAGTTGCACTAGTTGAGTGGGGGAGTGAGTTATTGGTAGGCCCGTGAGATCGGGAGGTAGAGTTTGATTGGTTAAGGACCCACCTGAGGAGATTTAGAGCTATGGCACACCCTGGAGGAGAAAGAGGTGCTAGAGGATTTGGACCACCACCACCTATCCCACCACGACGATGTGTAGTCATACCTGCAGTAGCCTCTAAATCTCTTTGTGTGAAGTTGATGAATTTAGCTAGGATGTGGGTTTTGGGGTAGAATCTAAAATTTGAGAAAATAATGAATAAATGAAGGTAAATCGTAAATGGAGTGGGTAGATATGTTAGGTGAGTCAAAATGGCAGTGGTGGGTGAGTTTTAGGCGGTTGGGCACTGGGTAGATGGGTAGAAATAGGAAGAAAGAGAATTTGGGGGCATTTTCGATCCGGCCCCGAAAATCCCACAAAGTTGACCGATGTCGGTCACTAAGCGACTCAAGCATCGGTCACCATGCAAGCCGTTTAGATTTGTGGGTTTAGAGACCTGGTTCGGTCATGTGTCAACCGACGCGTGCATAAAAGTAGGGTATAGACAAGGGGTGGGGACCGATGATGGTGGTCGAGGGTGACCAAGACTTGGCCACCATGGGTAGGAGGAAAGGGTGTGAAATTTGTTGTGTGGGTTTGTCAGGGTGGGTAGGATAGATTTGTGGGGTGAAGGGGGAAAAGGTAGAGTCGGGTAGGAAAGGTTATTTGGGGTGGGGGTAATCGAGTGGTGTATGAGTGGGGTAGGTGGTAGGTGTGGGATAGGTAAAGGGGATATTATAGGTGTTTTGTTGGGTGGGGTTAGTGATATGGGGTTATTGGGTAGTTGTTTTGGAAAGGGTAGGCCTCGATGGAGTGGGTTGTTTTGCAGCACGCCAAAGCCAGCTGACGATGTGGATTGGATGCCGCCCCACTGGGCGAGATGCCACATGTGACCGGCAGTGCACAGTGGGTAGTCATGTGGGAGGTTGGACTCAAATGAGTCTAGAGATATAGAGCCGTGGATAGGACCACTTAATGGTTACCTCATCGAGAGATGGGATCCGGCAACGAATGTCTTCCATCTCCCGACGGGAGAGATGACAAACCACACTAAAGGATGTGTATCGCATCCCGAGGCGTCGATCATAGGGGAGGTGGTGTTCTAGGTGGATGCGATACGGCCGATGGATAAAGATCCTACTGTATTCGGGGATGTATCCCCATTGATTATGTACCATAGTGCGAGCATCTTTATGGTGATATGTATCACGCACATCGGCAGAGACATGGCTTCAGTGTTGATGATGATTGGTATCACCCGCTCACCCTCCGACTCGAGGGAGGTCGCTTCCCATGGGCCTCGATGGGAGTATCAGATGAGATGTCGAGGAGCAAACTGCATGCATGGGCACCAGGTGTATTTGGTGCAGCTATACGTAGAGCTCCGGGGCTATCGCCGTATGAGGTGATTCAGATATGCTCGACATTCTTGCTACACCGCTGGACCTACGACCATATCGTGTGTTTATGACTCTATAGGGCTGCCCCAAAGAGCCTGGCCACAAAAGTGTATAGGTATGGGTTTCAGAGGTGGTTGGGGGTCATGGGCCAGCCGCGAGTGGTTATCGCAGGGTGAGATGTCGCGTACTAAAGGCATATGTTAGAGGGCCGACCACACTAGATATTATATGGAGGCCATACAGAGGCCATCGCCCATGGAGGAGCCCGAGCACACTACGATGGATCCAAAGACATCTTTCGGATAGCCGGACGGAGACTCCGGGAGCATGAACGGATTCCCTAGAGAGGGCACGCCGAGCACTGGGCCTACTGGCAGATGAGCCACCTCCCTTCCCACAAAAAGATCGGAGGGAGGATGTAGAGGCACCACCGCCTCTTCCGCAGCCACTGGACCCAGCCGGGTCATGGAGAGACCTGGTGATGATATGGTGGACGACACGGTGTTATAGGTGCATTTTTGGTTTGGTGGGAAAGGTAAGCGTAGGGCAGCCATGAGAGCACACCCACTTACACAAACAGCAATTCGGTGGCTGTTATAATGAGAGGGACCATCTCTTGGACCAGATGCGCTATTATATAGGCAGCTTATCGCCGATAGAGCACAGATTGGGGCGCTTATAAAAAGGCGATTGGCCCAAGCACGTGGCAGGTACAGCATGAAGCATAGTAATACCACAGTACATGTACGCCTTAGAGCATTGTGCACAGTAGCCTTAGACATGCAGACAGCACGGGGCACCATAGCATGCAGTGTACACGGCCTTTAGGCACGAATACAAGCATACTCTAAGTAGGTCGTGGTCCACTTATTAGGAGTCTGGGGACTAGCCACCACCAGCCATGTTAGCATGGGCCTCGATATATGGAGGCGAGAGCAGAGGCCCGATATTATCAGATGTACCGGATGGCACCGGGCCGAATATCAGCCATATGCAACTCATGAGTTGAGACGTCCCGGAGTCATAGGTCACGGGGGCTGCAACCACATCCGGTGGGTCAATGACAAGTAGGAGGCGAGATCCAAGACAGGGCTAGCTTATGAGATTAGCCAAGGAGGGGAGAGAGCCGAGTCACCCCAGAGCAGAGATGGGTTTTTTCGATAGAGACACCGGTCTACGAACCAAGTGTGTATATAGAGGCCTACGTGCCCTCATAGGATTTATGTATTCATGTTTGTTATATATACTAGCCTGCGAGCCGAGTACATGTTGTATAGTTGATACGGCCCCCGAACCGAGTATATTTATTACATGAGAGGCCGGCCTACGAGCCGAGTCAAGATTTTTGACAGACAAATGGGCGGTCTGCTGCATCGACTTGGTATTTTTTTTTGTATGATACAGCCCCATGCAGAGGAAATTTGTATATTGTAACATTGTTTTGATGATATATATAGATGATGAGGTTGATCCATATGGTGTGTATAATTGTGGATTTGGTGCATATATTATAATGTTTTATGTTTTTTTTTTTTTTTGTCGATGGTATTGGAATGTTTGAGATGTATATATAAATGATGTTGATGATGTTTTAATGATATGCATATGTTTTGAAATATTGATGTTTAGTATGATGATGAATGTTGATAGTGATGTCATTATGCAAGGAAAAGAGGAGCACCGCCAATTTTTTGCAAAAAAACAAAGAGAAGGCCTGGATATAATCAAAATAGGTATAGGTTGACCGATATCGGTTAAATAACCGATGTCGGTCACTATTGATCGATACCGTTACATAACCGACATCGCTTATGTTAAAATAAGCTTTTCTAAAAATAGAAAAGTTGGGGAGGTAATTTTAGATTCTTATTTTTAGAGCCATGCAACATGTTAATATATGAGGATGCGAGGTGTTTTCGTCCATACAAGGTAGTTGCATGGGAGAATTGAGCAATAAGGAGGAAAGAGACAGGTAAAGTGATCGTGAGCTTCGAGTAAGAAGGTGTAAAGGCAAGTAATAGTGAAGAGGGTGGTGAACATGGTCTGAACAAGGAGAAGCATCCATCGAGGGTAGAGAGGAGAGGGAAGACTGTGTTCCACCTCAAACTACAAAGATCCCAGAGGTATGTATGATTTTGGTTGAAGTTAAAAAAATTTGCATGCATATGAATAGGATGTGGGAAGGTAAGTGGGCAGAGATGAAAAAGAAAGGTGATAGGAAAAAGGTTTGGGATGGGGTGAGTGTTGTAAGGTAGGTAATCAGGTGTTGGAGATATGTGCGTAGGTACAGAGAGGGGAAAATGAGCGCTTGGTTATTATAGGTGGTGTTTTTTTAGTGGGGTGGTTGGAATTAATACAGTGACCGATATCGTTTAAGAATAACCGGTATCGGTTAGGTAACCGGTATTGGTTGTCTATAACCGATATCGGTTACTGTGTAAATTTGTGGATTGCGATAAAAAACACGTTAGAAGTTATTTGTTGATTTGTTGTTTGTTGGTTTACGCGTGCAGCAAGGTAGGGTTAAGGATGAATGATAGGGTGTCGCACTTTGTTGTCACGGGTCCAAGTGGATGTAACACCAACCGAGTGGGCATTAATAAACCGGGTGGGGTTAAGCGGAATCGCTTATTATTCACGAGATCGCACGCAATCATGCTATGTTGCAGCGCCGATTGAGAGATGGAATCCTGAAAAAATACCTTTATCCGCCAACAGGAGATGACAAAGTGGACGTTAGAAGATGTGTTCCAAATTTTGAGACTCCCAATTACAAGAAGACCACAGATGTATCAGCAGGGCCTAACACGGCGCGAGGCAAGAAGCTGATAACGGCAAAGTATTTGGTCCACCATTCGCACAAGATTTGACACAGTGAGGTTTGACATTCACTTATGGTATAATGTTTGCGGCACACCCTGAGGCAACAAGGTTGGCAGTGGTATTAATGATAGCGGTGGGGTATTATGCATTACCTAGAGCGGACGGGGGAAGATTTCTGAAATCATTGATGTGTATTATTCATGAGATGATAGAAGGTAGCGTTACTTTCGCATGGGCACCTGCATATCTTGCAGAGCTATACAGGGGTTTATGGGCATGCAGGTGAAACCACAGGACTACACTCGGATTGTGCATACTTATTACATTTTTGGGCCTATGAGCACATTGTGTGTGTGTGTGACCAATAGGCCGACTCAATCCAGGAGGAGAGATAGGAGTGCAGAGGTTGGGATTCGAGACGATGGGTCCAGAGCATAGAAGCAAGAGGTAAGACAAACCGTGATAGATGATGTCGAGTATTATAGGCAGATGTGGGAGATGGTGATGATTGCGGATATCCGTTGGAGGCCGTACGGGAACTACATGGTGACGGTGAACATAGCCGAGGATTTGAGGGGTGTAGAGCGATTAAGGTGGATCGCAGGACACAGGCAAGGTGAGTACGAGAGGATTCCTCTAGATCGCATGCGATGACAATTTGGATTTGTTCAGGATATACCCATGGCTCATAGACCATACAGGAGGATCGATGCCGAGGCACCCTTCTCACCGCCACAACTGACACTTCCAGAAGGACCAGAGGAGACAATAGCCGATCGCAGGGTAATGGATGCAGGAGTGACAGAGTCTTATAGATTATGGTGGGTAGCAGAGCTACGAGGTGCACGTGATAGGGCTGATAGTTTTGACATAGCTGTGATTATAGCGGAGAGAGACCGCCTATGTGGTTTAGTTCACCAACTTCAAACAGGTGAATGAGACAACGGGATTGTTAGAGGTTTTGTGATCACGAGTGGAGAGACTGTTTAGTGCAAAATCACAGCACTCCACGGACGCACATCAAGCTTCTAGGTTGATGTTCGGGCATCCGGTGTGATTGCACAACATGGAAACCTCTCTCCAGCGTGGGACTTGTGAAACCGAGAGAGGAATCTCAGAGAAGGCTGGTTCCTGCTCCTAAACTACCCGCCACAAGCTATTCCAGTGCGGTGCAAGCTAATCTAATCCTAATCTAACCACCAAGGAGACAGGAGAGAGAGAAAAGGAAAAAAAAAAAGAACAAAAGCCTACACTAAAACGGTGATACACTGAGAAGAGGATGTTGGACATCTATCAAAAGCGCCATGGACAAAGAGAGGTGAGCAATGGGAAGGATGGAAAGATGCATCACAGGCCCAAGGATAGATTTCACACAGAAAATGTCCCAAAACTCCATGAACACAGCTCCAGATCTGCAATGAACGTTCAAACATGCATGATACTACCGCAAATGAAGAGAGGCAAGGAGAGAACAAGCAAAAATGAGAGAGGATGGGCAGATGCATCACAGAACACGTTTTGTTGCTCCAGAAGTTTACACAGAACATCATTTCCATTAGTAAAAGGCAAAAAATGCCATTACAGAGCAAGGGAGGAGGCTCGAACTCCATTTTCAACCATAGAGAAGAAAAGAAGGGAAGGCAGAGCAGAAAGAATGAACAACTCCTTTTTTAAAAAAATGAGCCAAATCTGGCTTTTACATTGCATGGGTCGAGCCCAGGGGACAGAAACGTGGGAAGCCCATTCCTCATTGGCTGCAGATGCATTAAATCAAAGCATGGAGGATCTTACCAACCCATACCCCGTCACTTTGAGTAATTTTGGAGGAGAATGCGACCCATTTGTATTAATCCGCCACTAAAATGTCACTTGGCGGTGCGAGAAGAAGAATGCGACCCATTAGCATTAAAACGGGTTGTTGAAAGGTCACTTCACGGCCATTACAACACGTCGAGCCGTTTCTCGATTTTCTCTCTTCATACTACACCAAAACTTGAGATTGATCCTAGAATCATGTAGAGCATCTCAACAGCTTTCGTTGATATAAAGAGCGTGGAAATCGAGCTCGGATCAAAAGATATGGCGATCTCGAAGATTTAGGGCACGGAGCAGAGATCAAAATGAATTTTAAAATGTTTTCCCGCTCTTCGCCATCACGGGACGACACGTGGCACGTGCTTTGATTGGACGAGCAATTCTCTCTCTCCTTCGTCTTTGGGCTTTCCTTTTGAAATTACTTGTGGGCCCCTTAAACTTGGACACGTGGCGCCATTTCATTGGTTCGGTTCAGCGCTCGATAACTCGCCCCTTTGACCTTTTGACTTTTTCTCCTGTGAGGACACGTGGCAGTTTCTGATTGGTCCTCGGCTCCTTCGGCTCCTTCGCGTACTTCACCTCCATTTGTCCCGGATGTCCCATTTGATTTTGGGCCCTTTGTGCTCATTTCGGCCGGTTCGGGCATTTCGCGTCCATTTGTCCCAGATGTCCCATTTGATTTTGGACCCTCTGGACTCATTTCGGCCGATTTCGGGCATTTTTGGCCCGCTTGTCCCACTTTGCTTCGGACTGACTTGACTCTTTTCGGCCGGTTCGGCCGGTTCGCGCCTTTTTGGCCCGATTGTCCCATTTGATTTTGGACTGTCTGGCCCTTTTTCGCCCGGTTCGGCCGGTTCGCGCCTTTTTGGCCCGATTGTCCCATTTGCGTCCCTCTCAGCAGTTAGCCAATTTTTTCTCGGTCGAACCGGCATTTCGCGCCCGCCACGTACTTTTGTCCCAGATGTCCCTATTGCTTTGCGGGCTGTTTGTGCTTACTTCGGCCGAGCCGGCCGGTTCGGGCCTTTTTGTCCCAAATGTCCCGACTGCCCCTAGGACTAGGACTTAGTCATTTTTATGATTTTTTCCTGGATCAACCTACTTGCCTTCTGCAACCTTTTTTCACATTTTCTCAGAGCTTGCTCTTTTCCTCTCAGACAGGGAACTTAGAAAATATTTGAGGGGACTCTAGCAACATGATTTTTGGCCCCGAATCAATCAATTTTCCTGGGACTTGAATATTCTGATGCATGTTATCAAAATTACCCAGGGGGGGTGAAATTTTGACAACAGTTTGGCGACTCAGCGGGGTCATCTACCTGCTAGATGAATGATCAGTAGCCTGAAGCATCCATTGGGCATGGAGTCATGAGTTGCAACCTGCAACTGATCTGAACTTTGAAAACCTCCCTCTGAGCCACTTGGAAACCCATTGAACCTGGAGTGTCTTCACCAAGATGCCACTGAAATGAACTGTGCAAGAGCAAAACCAGCAACACCAAAACTATGTACAAAACTGAAAATCATACATGCCCCAAATGGAACATGCAGAGTGTGCACAAGCACTTCTTCTACTGAAAGCAAATCTACCTACTCTACTCTAGCTGGAAGCAAAGGCAAGCTAAACAAACCCTGCAACTGGTTGTGAGAAATAGCTTCCTTTCTTCAAAATTGGCAGCCATGCAATTGATTTGGCACTGATCATGGCTGTTTGGATGGATGGAAAATCAACAAGAAGCTGGTCTTCTATCCAAATCATCAAGGTATCAACTGAAAAATCCAATACCTCTTTTAGTTGCTCTGCATTTGGATTGGAGAGGTATGGCAGCTGATCCTTGGTTCTTTGTAGCTCATCCTCATGCTCAGAAGCAAGCATGACTGGTTGTGGCTTCTCCTTTGGCTCAATGAAGCCAAATACGATTGGCAAGGTCTGATCCGTTTGATATGCCCATTGCTGTGATTTTCAACTCCAAGAATGGAGTCTTCTTGTAGACCCTCTTGAATGGATGATGTGGAAGAAATGGTGAAATTCTTCTGTCCTTTCTCTTCCTCCAATGAAGAACATGGAAGATTTAAATCTTCCAATTTTGGTTCCAAAGGGCTGCTATAAGATGCAGGCTGCTGCAAATGAATGCTCTCCTTCATGACAGCAGACTCTTGTGTTTGGAATGTGGATGATGAAAGAGAGAATGGTGAAAACTCAACCGGCTCTTCTTCATCAAAACAGTCCTCCAAAACTGATAGGTAAACTGCCTCATTGTTGTCCCGCTGTTCTTTTTCAACTTCCTCCATGGTGTCCTCTTGATCTGCAACTTGACCACCATGGTTTCCTTCACTCTCAATATTGAGTTTGAGAGATCAAACTCCTTTTCATATTAGAACTTTTGAGAGAGGTGAAGTAGAAAGAAGAACTGAAGGTTCTCCTGTAGCCTGCTTTGTGCTCAAAGCCCTTGGATCTGCACTTTTCTCCTCCACAGCTAGATTGTGCTCCTCTTCTTTTGGATTTGGAGCATCTTCTCCTTCCTCCAATGTTTGAAGAGAATCTTGCTCTTGATTGAACTCCTCCTCCAGCATGAAGTTTGTCAAGTCAAACTCTTCAATTTGTTGCTCTAGAGGACAAGTTGGGACTGCAAGATCTTCTTCTCCAACAAAATCAGTCCTCACCACCATTTGTTCAACCTCAGCCTCTTCTGTAGGCTTAACCATCAAGGGGATCTTTGTCATCCCAAATCTAAGAGCCCAACTCTTCAGACTATCTGTCACTTCTTTTCTTTTTGGCTCTTCCTCTTGTTGTCCTTGATGACTGATTTTTTCAATTTCTTCTTCCCCACATGGAATTGGGGATGCAAGAGGAGGGATAGGTTGAAACTCAACTGATTTGACAATTTTGTGTGGTGGTGGAGGCGGTGAAACCTCTTGTTTCTTTGGAGGAGGGGGTATTTCTGTTAGCTCTTGTGGAGGGGATGACTGTTTGGAAGGGAAAAGGAAAGAAGAATCGAGATGAGGTGGAAGACTGGGGGGTGGAGAAATGGATTCAACACTTGGGACAGCAGATGGAGGGTTTGAAACTTGACCTTTGCTGAAATGAAAAGCAGTTGGGAAAGAGGAAAAGGAAAGGCATGAGATGGTGTGCTTACCCTCGTTGACAAGGTTCTTTGAATACTTCTCTCATACACCTCTATTTCTTCAATCCACTTTGCAAGCAAAGGCAGCATTGCAATCATGAAGTCAAGCTTCTCCTGAGGGCTGTAATGCCTTGGAAAAGGTCCCACCCATGGACAGGGTGCTCCATAACCGATTCCAAAAGCTTTCATCTGTGCCTGAGCCCTGGACTGCACTATGTTTACCTCCATCTTTTGGATTTTCTCCAACAGACCAGCATCTTGCATCTGATTGTCTTCATTATATGCATACTCTTGCTCTTGGAAAGCTCCATAGCCAAACTGACTTTTGGCACTGCTGTTCATATGAATATGCATGCTGATCTGGAGGATTTGTAAAACCTGTTGGAGGTGGAATATACTGCTGTTGTTGATATGAAATCCATGATGGAAATGAAGTCATGATTGCACAACTTCAAAGAATGAGGAAGAATGAAAGAGATGGAAAGAAGGATGAATGGAAAATGAATGAAAATGAATGGAAAGGAAGGTGCGCAACTTCGAGAGATGGTTGTTGACCGGATGGAGTCGCGAGATGTGTTTGCGAAGTGCCTCAAAGGCTGAAATCTTCACAGGAACACATCAACCTGCAAAAGATGAAGTGAAAGACCTCTAAGGTCCCACCCGGCGTGCCAAAACTGTTAGTGCAAAATCACAGCACCCCTGGATGCACATCAGGCTTCTAGGTTGATGTTCAGGCATCCAGTGTGATTGCACAACATGGAAACCTCTCTCCAAGCGTGGGACTTGTGAAACCGAGAGAGGAATCTCCAGAGAAGGCTGGTTCCTGCTCCTAAACTACCTGCCACAAGCTATTCCAGTGCAGGCAAGCTAATCTAATCCTAATCTAACCATGCCAAGGAGACGAGAGAGAGAGAAAGGAAAAAAAGAACAAAAGCCTACACTAAAACGGTGATACACCAGAGAAGGAGGATGTTGGACATCTATCAAAACTGCCATGGGACAAAGAGAGGTGAGCAATGGGAAGGATGGAAAGATGCATCACAGGCCCAAGGATAGATTTCACACAGAAAATGTCCCAAAACTCCATGAACACAGCTCCAGATCTGCAATGAACGTTCAAACATGCACAGATACCTGCAAATGAAGAGAGGCAAGGAGAGAACAAGCAAAAACGAGAGAGGATGGGCAGATGCATCACAGAACACGTTTTGTTGCTCCAGAAGTTTACACAGAACATCATTCCATTAGTAAAAGGCAAAAAACGCCATTACAGAGCAAGGGAGGAGGTTCGAACTCCATTTTCAACCCTAGAGAAGAAAAGAAGGGAGGGCAGAGCAGAAAAGATGAACAACTCTTTTTTTTAAAAAAATGAGCCAAATCTGGCTTTTACATTGCATGGGTCGAGCCCAGGGGACAGAAAACATGGGAAAACGTGCAAGCCCATTCCTCATTGACTGCAGATGCATTAAATCAGCATGGAGGATCTTACCAACCCATACCCTGTCACTTTGAGTGATTTTGGAGGAGAATGCGACCCATTTGTATTAATTTGGCCGCTAAAATGTCACTTCTGGCCGTGCAGAAGAAGAATGCGACCCATTAGCATTAAAACGGGTTGTTGAAAGGTCGCTTCTGGCCATTACCACACGTCAGATCCGTTTCTCGATTTTCTCTCTTCATACTGCACCAAAACTTGAGATTGATCCTAGAATCATGTAGAGCATCTCAACAGCTTTCCGTTGATATAAAGAACGTGGAAATCGAGCTCTGGATCAAAAGATATGGCGATCTGAAGATTTAGGGCGCGAGCAGATCAAAACAAATTTTAAAATGTTTTCCGCTCTTCGCCATCACGGACGACACGTGGCACGTGCTGATTGGACGAGCAATTCTCTCTCCTCCGTCTTTCGCGGGCTTTCCTTTTGAAATTACTTGTGGGCCCCTTAAACTTGGACACGTGGCGCCATTTCATTGGTTCGGTTCAGCGCTCGATAACTCGCCCCTTTGACCTTTTGACTTTTTCTCCTGTGAGGACACGTGGCAGTTTCTGATTGGTCCTCGGCTCCTTCGCGTACTTCGCCTCCATTTGTCCCGGATGTCCCATTTGATTTTGGGCCCTTTGTGCTCATTTCGGCCGGTTCGGGCATTTCGCGTCCATTTGTCCCGGATGTCCCATTTGATTTTGGACCCTCTGGACTCATTTCGGCCGATTCGGCGGTTCGGGCATTTTTGGCCCGCTTGTCCCACTTTGCTTCGGACTGACTTGACTCTTTTCAGCCGGTTCGGGTTCGCGCCTTTTTGGCCCGATTGTCCCATTTGATTTTGGACTATCGGCCTTTTTTTTTCGCCGGTTCGGCGGTTCGCACCTTTTGGCCCGATTGTCCCATTCGTCCCTCTCGTGATTAGCCAATTTTTTCTCGGTCGAACCGGCATTTCGCGCCCGCCGCGTACTTTTGTCCCAGATGTCCTTGTTGCTTTGCGGGCTGTTTGTGCTTACTTCGGCCGAGCCGGCCGGTTCGGGCCTTTTTGTCCCAAATGTCCCGACTGCCCCTAGGACTAGGACTTAGTCATTTTTATGATTTTTTCCTGGATCAACCTACTTGCCTTCTGCAACCTTTTTCACATTTTCTCAGAGCTTGCTCTTTTCCTCAGAGACAGGGGAACTTAGAAAATATTTGAGGGGACTCTAAAGAAACATGATTTTTGGCCCGAATCAATCAATTTTCCTAGGACTTGAATATTCTGATGCATGTTATCAAAATTACCCAGGGGTGAAATTTTGACAACAGTTTGGCGACTCAGCGGGGTCATCTGCCTGCTAGATGAATGATCAGTAGCCTGAAGCATCCATTGGGCATGGAGTCATGAGTTGCAACCTGCAACTGATCTGAACTTTGAAAACCTCCCCTCTGAGCCACTTGGAAACCCATTGAACCTGGAGTGTCTTCACCAAGATGCCACTGAAATGAACTGTGCAAGAGCAAAACCAGCAACACCAAAACTATGTACAAAACTGAAAATCATACATGCCCCAAATGGAACATGCGAGTGTGCACAAGCACTTCTTCTCTTGAAAGCAAATCTACCTACTCTACTCTAGCTGGGAAGCAAAGGCAAGCTAAACAAACCTGCCAGTGGTTGTGAGAAATAGCTTCCTTTCTTCAAAATTGGCAGCCATGCAATTGATTTGGCATTGATCATGGCTGTTTGGATGGATGGAAAATCAACAAGAAGCTGGTCTTCTATCCAAATCATCAAGGTATCAACTGAAAAATCCAATACCTCTTTTAGTTGCTCTGCATTTGGATTGGGGAGGTATGGCAGCTGATCCTTGGTTCTTTGTAGCTCATCCTCATGCTCAGAAGCAAGCATGACTGGTTGTGGCTTCTCCTTTGGCTCCAATGAAGCCAAATACCTGATTGGGCAAGGTCTGATCCGTTTGATATGCCCATTGCTGTGATTTTCAACTCCAAGAATGGAGTCTTCTTGTAGACCCTCTTGAATGGATGATGTGGAAGAAATGGTGAAATTCTTCTGTCCTTTCTCTTCCTCCAATGAAGAACATGGAAGATTTAAATCTTCAATTTTGATTCCAAAGGCTTTATAAGATGCGAGCTGCTGCAAATGAATGCTCTCCTTCATGGCAGCGAGACTCTTGTGTTTGGAATGTGGATGATGAAAGAGAGAATGGTGAAAACTCAACCGGCTCTTCTCATCAAAAGCAGTCCTCAAAATCGGCAGAGTAAGCTGCCTCATTGTTGTCCTGCTGCTCGTTTTCAACTTCCTCCATGGTGTCCTCTTGATCTGCAACTTGACCACCATGGTTTCCTTCACTCTCCAATATTGAGTTTGAGAGATCAAACTCCTTTTCAGTATTAGAACTTGAGAGAGGTGAAGTAGAAAGAAGAACTGAAGGTTCTCCTGTAGCCTGCTTTGTGCTCAAAGCCCTTGGATCTGCACTTTTCTCCTCCACAGCTAGATTGTGCTCCTCTTCTTTTGGATTTGGAGCATCTTCTCCTTCCTCCAATGTTTGAAGAGAATCTTGCTCTTGATTGAACTCCTCCTCCAGCATGAAGTTTGTCAAGTCAAACTCTTCAATTTGTTGCTCTAGAGGACAAGTTGGGACTGCAAGATCTTCTTCTCCAACAAAATCAATCCTCACCACCATTTGTTCAACCTTAGCCTCTTTTGTAGGCTTAACCATCAAGGGGATCTTTGTCATCCCAAATCTAAGAGCCCAACTCTTCAAGCTGTCTGTCATTTCTTTTCTTTTTGGCTCTTCCTCTTGTTGTCCTTGATGACTGATTTTTTCAATTTCTTCTTCCCCACATGGAATTGGGGATGCAAGAGGAGGGATAGGTTGAAACTCAACTGATTTGACAATTTTGTGTGGTGGTGGAGGCGGTGAAACCTCTTGTTTCTTTGGAGGAGGGGGTATTTCTGTTAGCTCTTGTGGAGGGGATGACTTTTTGGAAGGGAAGCTGTTTGGAAGGAAAAGGAAAGAAGAATCGAGATGAGGTGGAAGACTGGGGGTGGAGAAATGGATTCAACACTTGGGACAGCAGATGGAGGGTTTGAAACTTGACCTTTGCTGAAATGAAACAGATTGGGAAAGAGGAAAAGGAAAGGCATGAGATGGTGTGCTTACCCGTTGACAAGGTTCTTTGAATACTTCTCTCATACACCTCTATTTCTTCAATCCACTTTTGCAAGCAAAGGCAGCATTGCAATCATGAAGTCAAGCTTCTCGAGGGCTGTAATGCCTTGGAAAAGGTCCCACCCATGGGACGGGGTGCTCCATAACCGATTCCAAAAGCTTTCATCGTGCTGAGCCTGGGACGCACTATGTTTACCTCCATCTTTTGGATTTTCTCCAACAGACCAGCATCTTGCATCTGATTGTCTTCATTATATGCATACTCTTGCTCTTGGAAAGCTCCATAGCCAAACTGACTTTGGCACTGCTGTTCATATGAATATGCATGCTGATCTGGAGGATTTGTAAAACCTGTTGGAGGTGGAATATACTGCTGTTGTTGATATGAAATCCATGATGGAAATGAAGTCATGATTGCACAACTTCAAAGAATGAGGAAGAATGAAAGAGATGGAAAGAAGGATGAATGGAAAATGAATGAAAATGAATGGAAAGGAAGGTCTGCAACTTCAGAGATGGTTGTTGACCAGATGGAGTCGCCAGATGTGTTTGCAAGTGCCTCCAAAGGCTGAAATCTTCACAGGAACACATCAACCTGCAAAAGATGAAGTGAAAGACCTCTAAGGTCCCACCGGGTGTGCCAAAACTGTTAGTGCAAAATCACAGCACCCCTGGACGCACATCAGGCTTCTAGGTTGATGTTCAGGCATCCAGTGTGATTGCACAACATGGAAACCTCTCTCCAAGCGTGGGACTTGTGAAAGGAGAGAGGAATCTCCGAGAGAAGGCTGGTTCCTGCTCCTAAACTACTGCCACAAGCTATTCCTAGTGCGGGCAAGCTAATCTAATCCTAATCTAACCATGCAAGGAGACAGAGAGAGAGAGAGAGAGAGAAAAAAAAAAAAACAAAAGCCTACACTAAAACGGTGATACACCGAGAGAAGGAGGATGTTGGACATCTATCAAAGCGCCATGGGACAAAGAGAGGTGAGCAATGGGAAGGATGGACGGATGCATCACGAGGCCCAAGGATAGATTTCACACGAGAAAATGTCCCAAAACTCCATGAACACGGCTCCAGACTGCAATGACATTCAAACATGCACTGAGATACTGCAAATGAAGAGAGGCAAGAAGAGAACAAGCAAAAATGAGAGAGGATGGGCGGATGCATCACAAACACGTTTTGTTGCTCGAGAAGTTTGCAGAACATCATTCCATTAGTAAAAGGCAAAAATGCCATTACGGAGCAAGGGAGGAGGTTCGAACTCCATTTTCAACCCTAGAGAAGAAAAGAAGGGAGGCGGAGCGAGAAAAATGAACAACTCCTTTTTTTTTTAAAAATGAGCCAAATCTGGCTTTTACATTGCATGGGTCGAGCCCAGGGGACAGAAACGTGGGAAAACATGTAAGCCCATTCCTCATTGACTGCAGATGCATTAAATCAGCATGGAGGATCTTACCAACCCATACCCTGTCACTTTGAGCAATTTTGGAGGAGAATGCGACCCATTTGTATTAATTTGGCCGCTAAAATGTCACTTCTGGCCGTGCAGAAGAAGAATGCGACCCATTAGCATTAAAACAGGTTGTTGAAAGGTCGCTTCTGGCCATTATCACACGTCAGAGCCGTTTCTCAATTTTCTCTCTTCAGACTGCACCAAAACTCGAGATTGATCCCAGAATCATGTAGAGCATCTCACAAGCTTTCCGTTGATATAAAGAACGTGGAAATCCGAGCTCTGGATCAAAAGATATGGCGCGTCCGAAGATTTAGGGCGCAGAGCAGATCAAAATGAATTTTAAAATGTTTTCCGCTCTTCGCCATACGGGCGACACGTGGCACGTCTGATTGACGAGCAATTCTCTCTCCTACGTCTTTCGCGGGATTTCCTTTTGAAATTGCTTGTGGGCCCCTTAAACTTGGACACGTGGCGCCATTTCATTGGTTGGTTCGATTTGCTCGATAACTCGCCCCTTTGACCTTTTGACTTTTCTCCCGTGAGGACACGTGGCGATTCGATTGGTCCTCGGCTCCTTGGCTCCTTCGCGTACTTCACCTCCATTTGTCCCGGATGTCCCATTTGATTTTGGGCCCTTTGTGCTCATTTCATTTGGTTCGGGCATTTGGCGTCCATTTGTCCCAGATGTCCCATTTGATTTTGGACCCTCTGGACTCATTTCGGCCGATTCGCCGGTTCGGCATTTTTGGCCCGCTTGTCCCACTTTGCTTTGCCGATTGACTTGACTCTTTTTCGGGATTCGGCCAGTTCACGCCTTTTTGGCCCGATTGTCCCATTTGATTTTGGATGCTGTCGGCCTTTTCGATTGTTCGCGCCTTTTGGCCCGATTGTCCCATTTGCGTCCCTCTCAGTAGTTAGCCAATTTTTTCTCGGTCGAACCGGCATTTCGCGCCCGCCGCGTACTTTTGTCCCAGATGTCCCTGTTGCTTTGCGGGCTGTTTGTGCTTACTTGGATAGCCGGCGGTTCGGGAACCTTTTGTCCCAAATGTCCCCATTGTCCCTAGGACTAGGACTTAGTCATTTTTATGATTTTTTCTGGATCAACCTACTTGCCTTCTGCAACCTTTTTTCACATTTTCTCAGAGCTTGCTCTTTTCCTCTCGGACAGGGAACTTAGAAAATATTTGAGGGGACTTAGCAACATGATTTTGGCCCCGAATCAATCAATTTTCACAGGACTTGAATATTCGATGCATGTTATCAAAATTACCCAGGGGGTGAAATTTTGACAACAGAGACTAGAGGCAATATTCCTCCACACGAGAGGCGTATTCATATGCTACGGGAGAGATTGGCGGATCAGTGGAAGGAACCAATGAAGTGGCCCCTTTGAGGATGGAGAGGCCGGGTGAGTGGCGTCGATGATCACCATCACTACCTAGTTCAGGATGAGGCGTGGGGACTACATGAATTTCATAGGGGTAGAAGAATAAATAAGGATGCACACAATAAGGCCGATCGATGATAAAGAAGATGTATTTGTTTAACATCTAAATAAAAGCTGAATATGTATGTTGATTTTGAGGTTATGATAATAATAAGAAATGTTTGTGTTTTGAATGTTTGGATTGGTAAAGGACAAAGGTGAGTGTTATCAATATAAATATGTGAAAACATTTATATTTTTAAGAAAAACACCACACATGATAGGTTATGGTAGGGATGGTCGAGAGCTAACCTTGGGAGACCCCTGTCTCCTAAGTCTCTGCCTACATAGCCCATTACACAAAGCAAGGAGGGCCTCGGGATCGATGTAGTTCTCCTTAGGACTGGGGAGAGGTGAATTTAGGAAATTTGGTTGTGGTTAGGAAATTTGTTGGTTGGTAAAAGTTTGATATTGGTAGGGTAATGTTGTTGGTGTTGGTGTGGGTAAAGGTGAAGCGAGGGTTAGCCTACCCAAGCATAGGAAACCATGTCCTGATTAAGGTCAACACATAATCCTAGATTCGGGCAAAAGAGGTAAAAGTGTCCCAAAGTTGGAAAGAGCTAAACAAACCACATATTATCGTAGGATGAGCTTGAATCCCTAGATATCTTGCATAGGCGAGAAGTCGATAGGTGAAAAGAGTTGTATAATCACAATATATCGGATATACATCACGTCCCTTGAGTTTTGTTGTTTTGAAGAATGGTGAGGTGAGGTGGATGGTATAGCTGGGGCATAGAGGACTTGTTATAAGGTGATTATTCTGATGAAATAGATCCAAACCTAAATAGATGAGTCCATGACTCAAAAGTGCTTTTGAATACTGCTTTTATTTTTCTAGATATAGACTGATCGATGCGGGAAGTCTATATGGGATATGCATTTTGTTGTTTCTTGAGGTCTTCATGAAGCTGATCAATGTGAGAAGCTTCTAATAGAGGCTGACTTTGTATAGCTGTCCTTCAAGGGAGCAGTCTACTTATAGTAGCATGATGCGGCTTTGCACATAGTTGTCCTTCGAGGGAGCAGTCTAGTGTATAATAATAGATGCGGCTTTGCACATAGCTGTCCTTTGAGGGAGCAGTCTAGTTTAGAGCGTAGCGGTCTAGATGTCCATTTGGCATGAAGCATCTAGTTTTGCAGGAAGTTTGACTCAAGAATATCCCAAAATCATATAATTGAGAACTTGTTATTTTGATACTTTTAAGTCATGGACCAGACTAAAAATGGGAAGGCATCTTTAAGAGGAGTTGATGATTAAACCTTATGAGCTTGATTCCATTTTGATATGCATGAAACAAGGTGTATGAGGTGGTAAATGAGCTCAAGGGACGAGCGCAAGGTAGATAAGAAGTGATGTAACACTAAATTCAACAGTAGAATGGTCGGAGATGCAAGGCATTAAGGGGTTTAGGCTCAGGTTTACCATTAAGCGAAGCTAAATGATAAGTACCTGATCCATAGGTGTGAGTGATAATGTAGGCCCAATCAATTAGGAGAAAATTTTCCACGTTTGCTCTTTTCTAGTTTGGTTACATGTTGATTCTCTTTAAGGACAAGATCACCAATCTTAAAGTACGCTCATGAATTTGCTTATCATAAGCACACTTAATGCGCTTTTGATAAATTTGTAGGTGGTCAAGAGTTGTAAGATGACGCTCATCAAGAAGCTCTAATTGGGCTAACCGCTCTTAGTGGAAGTCATCATTGGCAAGAATATCACGAAGAGATATTCTCGAGAGAAGGATTTATATTTTGAGAGGCAAGACGACCTCGGTGCCATACACCAGAGAGAATGGTGTGGCATTAGTGGAAATACGAATCGGTACGATAAGCCCAAAGGGCAAAGGGGATGTGATCATGCCGCTTTTCCCGGCATTGTTAACAACTTTCATGAGAATTTTGATTAAGGTTTTGTTAGAAGATTCAGCTTATCCATTTGCTTGTGGATAGTAGGGTGACGAGAAGCTAAGTTTGATACCAAAGTTTTCACAAAGGTCTTATAATGACTTATTTTTGAAAGATTTTCTATTATCTACATTATCGGTGCGATGAGGAACACCAAAACGACAGATAATGTGATGATTGATGAACTCGACGATTTTTATTTTTGGTTGAAATGAGTGGAATGGCCTCCACCCATTTAGTGTAATATTTGGTTACCGTGATGATCCAATGGTGATGCTATGAAGAAGGTGGGTGAATCTTGCCAATAAGGTCTAAACCCCATTGTGAGAAAGGCCAAAGATCTCATGTGACCTGTAACGGGTGGCTAGGAGTATGTTGAAGGTTGGCATGTTGTTGACACATAACACAATGCTTAACATATTCAGTGAGTCTTTATTGATAGTAGGCCAATAATATCCTAGGCGAAGGATCCGCTTGGCCATGGCGAGGCCACTAAAGTGCCCGCCACAAAGTCCGTCATGCATTTGTTAGGTGGTATGAGCGACTTGGCCTTGATTAGACAATGAAGGAGGATACCATTGAAGCCACATTTATAGAGGAGTCCCCCATGCGACATAACGAGAAACACTTTTAAGAAAATCACATTTGCCATTACTAGTAAGGTCGGTGGTAGAGAAGAGAGGTTGTAAGGTAGTCATGAAATTGGTGATACTAGGTATCCTGCGAATCAAAGAGATACATTATTTACCATACAAACATCGAGAACTAAGTAAGATGGGGCAAAGAGTTGTTGGACCAAGAAAATATGTATGCGAGTCGAGGTTGGTGAGGCCGAAATTTGCGAGGCCAAGCAAGCCATAGTATCTGTAAATTTATTAGTTGAGCAGGGAATGGTTTAGATAGAATAATGAGAAAATAAGGTCAAAAGTGAATCCACGTAATGTTTGTACTTTTGAAGTTCCTCATTTTTACATTGGTAGATGCCAGTAACTTGATTTACTACTAATTGAGAGTCACCGAAAATATTAATAGACTTCACACCTAAGTGTAACGCAACATGGAGACCCAAAACAAGGGCCTCGTATTCCACCGTATTATTAGTGCAGGGGAAATCGAGCCTGAATGAAAGAGGCATAGGTTCACCTTCAAGAGGAATGAGAACAATGCCTACCCCTCCACCATGCTGGTATTTAGATCCATCGAAGAAGAGGGTCATTGGATACGACACATCACTGAGTGAAAGAGTTGCGATGAGCTCATCAGGGAAAGTAAAATTGGTAAATTATTCCCGGGTAAAGGGCTTCCTCGAGTTGGTGCGATAGTTTGTCCTTTGACTTATTTACGGTGTACAAACTCAAGGTCGAGGTTGGCGAGGAGCATAAGCCATCGGGTGATGCGTTAGTTTAGATGAGGTTTGGCATACATATAATGTATGGGGTCAGCGTTGGTGATGAAAAAGTTTTGTGATTCAGGAGGTAATGTCGGAGTTTGGTGGCCACAAATGATAGGGCTAGGCACAACTTTTCTACATGTGTATACCTAGTCTCGTAATCCACAAGAGTACGGCTTATGTAATAAACTGCTTGTTCTCGATGCTTAGAGTCATGATGTGCGAGCATGGCTCCTACAACATGGTCGGTGGCAGAAAGGTAAAGGTAGAAAGGGCGATCATCCTGAGGTGGGACAAGCACGGGTGGCTGCAAGAGATAAGCTTTAAGAGCCTCAAAGGCTTGGTGGCACTCCTCGCTCCATTGAAAGACAATGTCCTTTTTAAGGAGATGATGGAAAGGTTGACATCGATCGAGAGTTGTGAAATGAAATGCCGGATAGATTGGAGTTTTCCTTGTAAACTACACAATTTTTGAGGTTAGTGGGTGGGGCATTTCTAGGATAGCTTTGACTTTAGTTGCATCGACCTCAATGCCACGTAAAGAGACAATAAATCCAAGGATTTTTCCCAAAAAGGATGCAAAGACACATTTCTTTGGTTGAAGACAAACATAGTATTGTATGAAGTGATCGAAAATAATGGTTAAAACATCGAGATGTTCACTTCGATGTTTGGATTTTCCAAGAAGATCATGAACATAATCCTCGAGGATAGTGTGCATAATGTCATGAAAAATATAATTCATACCGCACCAGCATTCTTAAGGCTGAATGGCATGACACGATAGCGAAGGTCCCCTGTGGGGGTAATGAAGGCGGTTTTATGTTGATCGGTAGGGGCTACAAAATTTGATTGTATCCGAGAAGCCATCCATGAGAGAAAACATCTCATGGCGCATGATAAGATCAACAATTTGATCAATGTTAGGTAAGGGAAGTCATCCTTTGGGCAAGTGAGGTTAAGGTCCCAAAATCCGTGCATATCCAGAAGTCCCCGTCGCTTTAGTGACAGGTACGACATTAGAAATCCATTGTGGATAGTCAATAGGTAAGATGAAAGAAACAGAAAGGAGGTGTTGAAGCTCTTCTTTCACCAAGAGGGCAATGCGTGGATGCATTTTTCTTAGTTTCTGTTTAACCGGTTTAGAGTCTAGTTTGATTGATATTATGGACAGCAATGTCGGGATCGATTCCCTGGCATGTCGGTGTAGGACAAGCAAAAGCTTGATTACGGAGCACGGAGGAAGGTAGTGAAGGTGGCTTGTTCTAATGCATTGAGAGATTGTTCGATCTTTAAAATGTGAGGATCGTCCTCTGTGTGGATGTTGATTTCTATAGTTGATTCATTCAACATAGTTTGGGTGTCAGATGGTAAGGCACATTGAATATAAGAGTCGTCCGCACCGAGGTAGGTGAGGATGGAGTCATCATCCTGGCACTCCACAACATTAATTGAAGGTGAATCTTCTTTGATCATATCTGGATACAAAAGGGGGAGAGAAGATGGGTCCTCACTATCACGTTGATAAGTGAGAGGACCCAGGAAGATAGCATTCAAAAAAAAAAAAAAGTTAGGAGGGATAGATTCGGGTCTATCGATTCTATGGGTGAAGATGGAAAAATGGGCGATGATGGTTCAGAAGGGGTGACTTCATTGTTTTCCTAGATATAATTGACATGAGGTTTCTTGGTGTAGGTGGTTCAAAAATCCAAGACCACGACGATCTTTGTGTTTGCGGGTAGTTACGGGAATGATCGTATGTCGGCCTTGTTCATAAAGACCGAAACCAAAACCCTTCCAAGCACAGCGTGTCAGGAAGGTGAGGGTGAAATGATGGTTGGTTAGATATCGAAAATCAGATTGGAAGGGAACCACACCAAGGGGAGGTTTAGGGGTGACAGAGGATGCGTCGACACCCCCATATGTTAGGTTGGTGCGGCAATTAGGTGGTCGTAGGAGATCACCTCCCCACAAAATGGTCGTAGGTAGGATGTGCATGTAACTGTCCGTACTCATGTGGGGTATGGAAGGTGCTAACGTTGTATAGTCGGTATTCCCCTAGCGTAAGGCATTGAAAAACATCTACCAAGGGATCTGAAGTTGGGATGTTGTCTGCGGGGAAGGAAGTGGTATTCGCGGCGGTGGATTCATTGGTCGAAGGTGTGAGTGTGGTTAAGGTGGATGGTTGAGGCATGGTTGAAGTAGATGGTTGGGTTGGATCAATGGGTGCCTTGACTGGTACAAGCACATCATTAGGGTGATATAACATATTGCAGGTTTTGAAAGGGGAAGCATCAGCTTTGACGGTGTAAGACTTCCCCTCATACTCGAATTTGATGCATCTATGTAAGGTGGAGGGAACACATCCCATAGCCCGGATCCAAGGGCAGCCTAACAATATGTTGTATTGGAATTCTCCCTCAAGGACATAGAAGAGTTCGGGTAAGGTACATGGCCCTACACGAATGTTAAGGATCACGGTGCCTAAGGTAGAAGTAATAGCATCATTGAATGAACGCAACATGGTGGGGTTGGCACACATGCTGCACTAGGAGAGGATATTCATCCTGTTGGAAGGCTTTGGAAGAGACGATGTTTAGCTAGCACCCCATCAATCATAACACGACGTACCCGGATGTCCCGGATGTGGCGAGATGAAAAAAGTGGATCAGGATCTTCTCGCACCAAAGATGAAAAATTCTTCTTGAGAAAAAGCTAGCGGCGGTGGCTTGTTGTACGAGGGACGAGAAGTGGTTGTGGAGGTAGGTTGTTTGGTGAGAGAAGTGACGTGGTTGGGTGTTAAAATGGAGGCGACGGGAAAGGTTTTGTTAGGTAGGACCTCTATCCCTTGAAGGATCTCAATTAAAGCTTGTCGATGTGATTTAGATGTTTGAATGAGATCATAGAGTGTCATTTTGACAGGAGATTGGTGAAGTTGTTTGATCATGGTGCGGTGGGCAACTCCATCAGAGATGGGATAGGCAGGTCCACGAATGACCACTTTAGGTGGTGGTGCGATCGGGATGGCAGAAGGAGAAAGAGAGGCCGCAGGTGTGCTTTCTTTAGCTTTTCCATTATTTTTCTGACCTCGAGTAGCAATGTTAATCATGTTGATCTCATGAATACGAGAGGAGGAAGATGGCGGGGATAAGTCATTGCTCTCGAGAGGCGGGGTTGCAATGATGATAGATTTTGGCAAGGCGGGGATAGGTGGTATAGGAGAAGGGATCGAAGCTAAGGGCTTCTCTCTCCGTAAATTATCTTTCTTAGGTTGTCTATCCGAGATAGGTGACTAGTGAAGGATGGCTTTCAAAGCTTTGCATCCTTCTACATTGTGTCCTGGTGTGCGATGGTAAGCACAAATTTTAGATTCATCATAACCTATAGGTCGAGGTTTAGATGGATCATAAAATCTAAGCGGGGGTAGGGAAATGGTCGCATCCCCTACCAACATATCAAGGATCTTGGAGTAAGATCCTTTGAGCGGGTCAAATTCAGATGAAGATGAGGTTGTTGATTAAGTAGGTGAGATTTTTTATTGTTTTGGTAATGGTTGGGTACAAGTGGTTTGTATGGGTAGTGATTTAGGCAAGGACTTTGATGATTGGTTTTAACGAGGCGTGGTTTCTTACGTGTAGAAGTTATGTTTAGCTTTGGTTAGATGATGAGGCCCAGTGATGTGGTGGCGAAACAACCACGGGGGAGAGGAGCAACAAACAAACAAGTCCTTCGATGATTGATTTTGCTTAGGGTTAGCGCGTGGTAGGCAAGATACTTGGGCGATGGTGTTGAGATGCCCGTGAGTGTACGTAGGGGTGCAAAAAGGTATAGGTCGTGTTAAAGAAGATGTGGGGCAGGCGAGGTGTATTGAGGCAAGGTGGAGGGTGAGGCCCTAATATAGAAGGTAGGTGTGATGGTGAAGGCTGAAGTCGTGCCTGTTGTATCGGTGTGATCGAGGGCGAGGTTTTAGTTGTGGTAGAGGCATAGATTAGACTTGAGGAGATTGGGTATGTCTCTAGGTGGATTGATGGCATTATTTTTGGATAAATCTAACCATTTAGGTGGGTGTGTCAGGCTGGGAATTGGTGAAGTTCCAAGCATAAGGGAAGGTTTGGTTAGGTTGATAGAGGTGGTTGAGGGATTCGATAGAGATGAGGGGGGTGAAGGTGAGGACATAGGCATTTTGAGCTTTTGTAAACACCTCGGGTATATGGTAGAGGTGTCTGGATTAGTCATCTGCATTTGAGTAGAGTATGGTGTACTCAAACGCTCCCATAAGACTCGTCTATCTTCTGAGGGATGACACTCTTCATGTGTGAATAGGAACTTTGGTATGGAAGAGAGGTGGGTTGTGATTCCAGTCCACTATGGGTGTGATACAGGGGGTAAATGAGGCGCTATATCAATGGGTGTTAAGAGGTCAACCGGTCGCTGGAAAGATTTAGGTGATGAAGAACTAATAGGTAGGAGGGCATGCTCGAGGGGATCCATCATGATTAAGGAGTTTGGTGATGTAGGCTCGAGGGGTTTCTCCTCTAAGGATGACAGAAAAAGTGGCAAGCCTTCTTCTCACATTGTAGCAAGAGTGTTGGAAGGAGATGTTTGGGAAATATATAACTTAGATAACATCCACTCACAATCTTGCGAGGATGTGGTGTAAGAAGGTTCATTTGTGAGAAGAGAACTCTGGGTGGTTAATTCCTTTATGGGTAAAGGAATAGCGGGACTATCCTCTTGTCCTGATGAAGGAGAAGGGGGCGAGAATCCCTGCATTGGTGAAGAAGCTTGATTCAAAATTTCCTCAATGGAAGCCCTGGGTTGGGAGTTGAAAATCACATGGATCTCATGCACACTCTTCTCCTCGGCTAAGGTGTCTTGGTTTGTGTTACTATTAGATGCATGGTTTGGAAATGGTTTGTTGAAGATTTTTAAATTTTGATTAGCGGGGGCATTAGGATTATCGAGAGTTATATCCCCTGCATCAACCATTTCCTGCACTATGTTTTTCAACATCTTGCAGTTTTCGTGACTATGTCCCTTCATGCAATGGAAGTTACAGAAGTCATTTTCTTTATACCAAGAAGGTATAGCGTGGGTGGAATCAAACCGGAGTGAGGTTTAACAGGAGGCAAGGTGATAGCTCCTACTTTAAGTAATTTTTCTAAGATCACACCATAAGTTTCTCCCAAGGGAGTGTAGTTGATGGGCTCAACTTTATACTTATAGGTGGCTTTCGGCTAGGTATTAGACAGTGCTTGAGATTTGACCGTCACTGCGTGTACTACACCCTTTGATTTTGAAGCAGCTGATGCGTGAGAGTTGGTGGTGTTGGGTTTGGTGGTAGAGTCTTGGGTCCGAGAAATTTGAGCTTTTGTTGCGTAACCTCAATTTCTCCTCCTCTAAGGCTCGAATCTCTAGTTTCTAAGCCATAGTAAAGGCCTCATCAAAGGTGCGGAAATTTTGAATTTGGAGGGTGGGAGAAATGTGTTTAGCACAGGCCTGCGTAAAAAGTTTGATGAGCTCGGCTTGAGGTAGGGCGTAAGTAAGTTGGTTGATGAGGCCCCACCATCGTCCAACGAAATCTGCGATAGACTCGTCTTCAAATTGTTGGATGGCATAGAGGTCGGTAATGGATACTTTCTTGGAAATATTGATGGAGAAGTGATCCAAGAAAGATTGGGCTAACTGGTTAAAGGAGAAGATTGAGTGCTAGGGCTAAAACTGCATGCCACTCCAAAGCAAGTCCCGATAAGGACATGGGAAAATACGGAGTAAGTAAGGCATCGTCATGAGCAATCGAGTAGCGAGGCATGTCGAATGATCGCAAGTGTTGTTGAGGGTCCTCCTTACTATTAAAGTGAGTAAATTTTGGTAATTCCCATTGAGGAGGATATGTATGAAGGGGGACAGAAGGATGAATAGGCTCCCAACAAACTTGCTCGTATGTCAGGGTGTTACGACTTCCTGAAACAGAATCCTCAAGATTTTACATCTTGTCCATCATCTGTTTGATTAAATCATTGGTTGGGTTAGATGATGGTGTTGTCATTGTAAACAGAGGAGGATTGGTCTAAGATCCGCTACTAGAAAATGGTGGGATTGAATGTTGATAAGATAATGGTGATGAATGTGTTGGGGCAGCCGAATAAGGGTGTCCTATATAAGAGGTTAAGGACCGGATGAATTTGTGGAAATGAAAAAGGGGGCGGAGCTTGTGAGGGAAAGCTTCGTGTGTATAGGTGGCAGAGAGCAAGTTATAAAAGATACGGTTTGTGAGGAGAGAGATGAGGTAGGGTCAGTGGATGGTAGTGACATGGGGGGCCCCAAATTAACGAAAGGAAAGCCAATTGGTGCAGTATGAACCACCGAAGCTACTGAGCTGGGAGACGGGGCTAAGGATGAAGACGGTGAAGCGGAGTTATTAGGTGGGGAAGGGGCTAAGTGAGCGGCGATATTAATAGGCATACCAACGAGGAGTTGACCATTGGGTGTACGGTCAGGGGTATGAGACAAATAATATTGTATGGCGCTAGGATTAGCATCCAAAAATTTGGCAAATTCCTTATCTCCTATAGGGATCGTGGGAAAATTACTGGTATCCGTAGGATTCCCCATAGGATGCGAAGGGGGTGACTCAAGCAAAGGCACAGAATAGGCATGTGAAACCATGTCTGCAGCTTTTTTCTGGGTGATAACAACCATGGACAAGAGGACACAGCAGGGATTTAATCAATCCAGAATAGAAACAACAACAAAATGTTGGAATTAATAGGTTGTTGGTTTGTCAAGAACTGTTAAACACAGTAACCGATATCGGTCAGATAACCGATGTTGGTCATAATGTAGCCGGCATCGGTCAGTTAACCAATGTTGGTAGTATAGGACCGGTGTCGGTCACTTTGTGAAAGCAAAGAGAGGGCGTAAGAAGTGATGGTTTGGGGATAACAATTCTTAATATACCTACCAAACTGTCTTGAAGTGATCACGAAGCTTGAGTGTATGTGAGAGAAAGCGAAAGAACTAAAAACAAGCAAGATGCACAAGCAAATCAAGAGACTAACCCTAGGATTAGTTTTAATCACTTTGGGCTTATGCCTTAGATGCCAGATGATGTCAATCCTAAACAAAAGACCTAAGGGATATGTCAAGTTTTTTTTGGCTCATAAGGCTACCTCAATCGGGCGGAGGAATACCGCGGGAAGGGGGGATGTTTGAGCTGTTGTGTTGATTATGATGTGATTTGGTATGTGTTGTGCAGTGAGAGTAAGATTAATTTCTCGTCAATACCGTGGATATCACCCCCATGTGTATGACCTTTTACTTAATCTACGTTCACTAGAATTAAAAAAAAGCATAAGCAAGAATGTGATGCACGTGTTTTAAACCCAAATCGAAAATGATATTCGATGAAGCAAAGAAGATGACTTTCACTAATGTAAAGATGTGCAAGAAAGACAAATTATTTTACCAAAATGACAAAATACTTTGTGAATATTTAGAAGAAAGAAACAGCAAGTGTGCTCCCTATATGAAAGCAAAGGAAGAAAGAAAGAAACCGAAAAGGGTGCCACTGGGTGTGCCAAAATGTTTTCATGGAGAATTTGGTTTCGAATAGAGTTGCTTCTATCCTTTCATTCTCTTGAGAAACAGATAAGGGTTAGGGCTAGGAGGAATACCTGTTGAGTGTTGGGAAGGTGTGTGCATACCGTAGAGAGATCAGATCGATTGTGACAAACTCCTTTTTGTCTAGGAAGGACTACCTGTAAATAAGAATACAAGACTACCGAGATCTTAGTTAGATAATAAGTGGGGAACTACCTTAGGCCAGGAAATATTAGACTTCCTTTCGAAGGTGGTCGGTTCCCCTTTTAATATGAATTAAAGCAAATGATAACAAAGAACTACAAGATACTACTTACTAGTTCCCGATGAGATACGATGGTCCAAGGAATGTGGTGGCGGCGCAGTAAGGCTTAGTTGGGATGATCCGTATTGGAGAAGCGAGCTGATGAGGCTATCTCGGTCTTTTCCAATGCTTGGGCGAGAGTGTGTGATGATCCAATTGCTCGATTACAATCTTCAGCTCCTCCTCTTCTCGCCACCTCTTCTACTTCTTTCACTTCTCTTTCTCTCTGCCCAATGAATTACGGATCCTCTCTTTTTGGTTAGGGAGGTCATTAACAAGGAACCGATGGTGGTTACGTAACCGACGGTGGTCGAGTAAGGACCGATGTCGGTTAGGTCAAAGTGGCTATTTTTAGTAAAATAGCCTTCTTTCCCCTCCTTTTCTCCCGAGGGATCAGTTGTGGGCTTGGTCAAGTCATTATTAGGCTCGTTTTGGTGCGAGGTGAGGGTAATGAGTAATGAGTCTTAATTAGGTTGGTTTAGGGTTAGGGCTAGGTCACGGTGAGGTGGCGAGATGAGGTGGTGGGTTTAGAGATGTGGATTTATTAATTATAAGGTAATTAATAAATCATTAGGTGTGTAAGGTTTAGGTGGTGAGGTAGGGTTAGGTTGCGGGACGAGATACGGTGCAGTCATCATAAGACCCAAATTTGGTGTACTCTGATTTGATTACATGGCTATGTTGATTCAGATATGGCTAGAGATCTAGACGGTAGGAGGAGCACTACTGAGGATATATTTTCACACAAGTAGGTGGAATGGAAGTTAGCTGGATTCCAATATTATAGAAGGTTGTGGCCTTGTCTACTATATGAGCGAGTATGTTACGATTCTGGAGAGGCTATGAGAGATGATATGAATGAGTAGGTTCATGGAAGAGTTGGGAAAGGAGAAAAGTGATTGTAAATTGTTCACATGGTGTGATCGGAATGTCAGTGTAATTCATTTGAAAAAGAACTCAGCGTTTCATTTGAGAATGAAACACATTCGGTTGAGGTATCACTTACAGAAACATATGGTAGGTATTGGAGGATGAACAATTGAATGGAAAAGATTCATACAAGCAAGAACCTTGTGGATATGCTAACAAAGCCATTAGCAAAGGAGAAGTTGGAGCTACACTCCACTTACATTGCGTCTTTGAGTTTGAGACTTGAAGAGGAAGAAAAAAACTAAGGATCCAAGAATAATGTTGTATAGATATGGTGCAGTAATTAATCTCCAAGTGGGAGATTTTTGAGTTGTGGAGCTCAATTACTTATATTTAGCATGCAATGGAAACTTGCGGGAAAATACAGTAACCATCATCAATTAGGGGGGAACCGGTATCGGTCACCTAAGACCAAAGCATCGGTCACATAGTATGACCAGCATCGATTAGAAAGGGAGGAACCACGTCGGTTAGTTCTAAGTCTAACTTCAATGTCGGTTACATGTGAGAGGATGTTTTAATTAAATCTCAGGAATTAGATCTATTTTTAGCATTAAAGTATTTCTATTTATTGTAATTTCATGGCTAAGTGCCCTAAGTCTATAAACAACTATATAAGCATAAAATCTAGGGTTTAGAAGTAAGATAATTAACAAGAATTAGAAAGAACTTTGCAAAAGTTGGTGAGAGAGAATTCTTGGTGATGAAGCAAAATCTTGAGAGAAATAAAGTACTATACATCTAAGAGGTGTGGAAGATTGTAAATCTTCATTATATATCTTGTCAAAGCTTTAGATAATAGATTGGCTTGTTTCTTAGTGGACGTATCCCACACCTTTGGGTGAACCACGTTAAATCACGGTGTTGATTTATGTCTCTTATTTTGTATATTTATTACGGTAGAATATCCACTTTTATTTGTATGCATGCTTAGATCTGATATATTTTCTATACAACTGGTGTGCTAACACCAACACCTATCATCCATTCATTGATCTACATGTGTTTATTATCTTAAAAATTCTATTAATCTGTAATAACACATTAAAGAGGGGAAAATGTAGACACCCTAAAATTACATACTACCCTTTGCACATTGCTATTTGAATCAATATTCACCCACATCTCAATAGAATTAATTTAATTAATTCTTTCATACATAAACAATACACTTACACTCCTTAGCTAATTTAATTGTATATTTACATGAAATAAAAGCTAAATATCCACTCATCTCCACTTCACTAGCTAATCCTCTCAAGTTCTAGAACCCTACAAAAAAGGAATCTAAATTGCATGTACAATGGAATAATTAAAGAGCCAACTATTCAAATTAAAGCCTCTTAAATTCTTATTCAAACTCAACCAATCTGCACAAACCAAATCAACATGTTAAATCAGGAAAATGCATTCATTCACCTGTAACTCAATCAAATCTTGATCCTCAATCCATGGCCTCTCCTTCAACTATAAATAATATGATCATCTTTGGAAGCTTAAGGCATTTGCAGTTTTACTCATCAAACTACCATTCAATTTCACATATCGTTATGATATCCATTTGATCAAGGATCTAATAATCAAGAATATCATTCATTCATTTCGTAGCACAATATACTTCCATTCAGAGTCATTTTGGAGCATCCACATTCAATCCATCATAGAGATTCAACAAGCTTGGTACTTCATTCCACGCTTCAACCATCTCATATGAGGTCAGCAAGGAGACATGAAGGAAGGGATCAAATTTTCACTTGTTATATGGTCTCTTCCATTTATACTGCTTTTATCTTGTTTACAGTATCCACTCTTCAAGTATATCTTACAAAAGTACCTAGAACCACTCACACAATCCATTAAATCATCCATTCTAGGTAAAGTAAATATATACTTGATTGTTATCTTATTGATGACTCTTGAATCAATGCACAACCTCAATCTCCTTCCTTCTTAGGAACTAGAATGGTGAAAGAGACATCACATGGGCTAAGAATTTATTTGATCAGACCTTTTCTAATAGATCTTGTACCTATTTATTGAAATCCTCATTCTCTTGTGGTCTCATCATACGGGCATATTTGTTAAGAAAAGATTACTCCAGGATAAAATCCATATGATAACTAGTATTTATTATCGTGGCATCTCCTTTGGAAATTCATCTACAACTATATCGGCATACCCTTCCAACATAATCTAAATCTCCATAGGAAAATAATCTAATCTTGTGGCTGTGATGACTAGTTTGGGTTTGGAAATTAGTGTATAGCTTGATATGTTTTTCTTTCAATGCTTTCAAGAATTATTTCTTACCTACTTATCATCACCTTGTTGTTGTTTTCTCCTTCTCTATCATCCTTCAACAGCAATAGGGTGTGAATATTTCCATATTTCTCTAAGGTGTAAGTTTTGTTCTTCCCATCATGGATTGTCTTCCTATCATATTGATAAGGCCTTCCTAATAGAACATGACAAACAATCCATAGGCATGATTTCATAAAGAACTTAATACTTATAACTACCAATCTAAAACTCTACCAAACATTTCTCATTAACCAACACCTTGTGACCCTTTTGAAGCCATGAGACCTTGTATGGAGTGGGATGTTTCATTATCTTCAATCTATATTTTGTACCACTTCTAATGAAACTAAATTTTCATTACTACCATTATTAATCATAATTTAATAACACTTACCTCTTAATTTACGAGGTGGTCATTAAGAGTTACTTCCTTTGAGAAGGTTATTTATCCTTCTTGAGCAACACCCTCTTTATTACCAAATACTCTCCAAATTTAGGCTCATAAATTTTGTGAGTTTGTTCCATCATGCACCTCTTCTCCTTAAGGAATCTGATTTTTACCTCATGTTTGGTATGATTTTTGAATCCTCAAAACACTCCCAAAACCGATACCTGCATGTAATTGTGCTTCAAACACTTTCCTAGACATATTCACCCTTGATTTTATTGGCCTCCTCTTGTGTATGGTCTTCTTCCCATATTAGCAAAGGCTCCTCTTGAGATATATGTTTGTCCTTGAATGTTTGTTAGACTCGGTTTGTTTCCTTTACATATTCTCTCTACCTCCTTGTTTTCCTATTCCTGTAGAAACCTCCACCTCTTTCTCTTGCTTTGCTGAGTTTTATTTCTTGTTAACTTCTCTTCATTCTTAAGAGAAAATTGGTAACATTCCTCTACTAACCTAGGACTCAATAAACTAATTTCATCTTGGAATTTGTATCTCAATTCATTGATATATATTTCCACCTTCTCAACATCCTCCTCAAAATGTCCTAATCTAATGGTAAGTTTGTAGAACTCTTCAGTATATGTCTTCACAATCATATCATTTTCTTCAAATTTCATAATTTCTTGAATAAATTGGTTTGGTAGTCACTAGGCAAGAATATTTCCTTGAGCTTGGTTATCATCCTACCTCGTGAATTGATCTCTTCCTTTTTCCTCTTCCTCCTCTCATCTTGGAAATAATCCCACCAAATGGATGCATGTCATTTCATCCTAGAGTAAGAAAAAACTTAACCTTCTTATCATTAGTCAATCCTTCATACTCAAATTATTTTTCTAGTACAACTATCCAATCAATGGATATTTTCCATTTAAGTTTCTAACATATGTAGGAACCTCCAACCTTAGGTTAGATCCTACTCCCATTATTTCTCTAACAAGTCTCTTCTCCAACCCTTCTTCTTCTTGCACTTCCACCTCATATGTTGCAGTTTCTTGTGGACTTGTTTGAAGTCCTTTTCTTCTTCTCTATCGAGTTACATCCCCTATAGGATTTCCTCTACTCACTACTTCTATTCTAGCCTCCAATCTTGCTGACACACAAACTAACACTTGATACCATGTTATAAATAATTTACCAAAAAGGATACTTATAATTTTTTTCTAAGTTTATAATATTTCAAATAGAAATTTCCTTTGAAATATAACAGATGATGAGTGATTAAAAACTCATAAAAACCCATTCCACATTTATTTTCTTACTTATGTCATTCTCTAATGATTACCTTAGTTTATCATTAATTCATTCAAATCACTGAATTAAAATTTTGATAAACCATATGCAAACTAAATAAGAAATGAAAAGAAATTTATAATGGAGTTTTCCAAATGACTATGAATCAATATTGTTAAAAACACAATCCGATCTATTAAAAAATCAACTTGAAAATACACCATACAATAACTCATAAAATGATAAATAGACCCTGTCACATGCAAATAAAGTTGAAAATTGATGTGAAGAATCGAACCCTATATAAAACATCTTCCAAAACATATGTGGCTTCACAAGTTTTTCTCTCTCAAAATGGGCTCTTGTTTCTTTAAAAAGAGTGTAAGAAACTTCATAATGGGTGATAATCCTTCATGAAATTCTCTCTTTGTTTACACAGTCATCCATGCATAAAAAGGTCATAAACCTTTGAAAAAATAGTAATAAAGTCTCCCCATGGCCATCAAATAAGATCTCACCACCTCTAACATCGTAAAAAATAGACCTTGTTTAAATACCAATTTTCTCCCTTATCACTACTTACAACCCGCAGGCGAGTTGGTTGAGGAGATTATCTTTTTACTCCATGGTGTAAGGTTCAAGTCTCCCAAAGTGGATTTTGTTGCACTCATGGGATTGGTATTCATACCATATTTGGTGGGAGGCATAAGTGAAGAGGATTTAAATAACATGTGCTTGTTAGATTTAAACGTGAATTTGGCCACATCCTCCTCCATTTTGCTTTGGCGGATATGTGTGGCCCGATCCCATAGAAATTGGGCTTAGATCATACAATTTTGGGAAGTTTGGTAATAGAGCAAGCTAGCATGGCTGAGATGTGACTCATTTTTCTCGAATGAATTGGAGGATATGTTGTAAAGGCTCATCCGTAATTACTATTACATAATCTCACCAAGTTGGTAGGAATCCATGTTGACTTGGAACATTCAGTTATGGTGATGTGTCCCGACTAGGTGGTAGCTTAGAGAATGTGAAATGTGGCTTACCATGAATTGTCACTTATCATCATTTAATCCTTCCATATGTAAACTAGAAAACACACCAAAAACACGGTCATGGATGGGATATTTAACACCACTAATCATAATACGATGGTTGGGTCTCCTTATGAAACAAGAGTAGATCACACTATTAAAGCCCAAAATTTTACATATGTCTATCGAAGGCTGGAGTATAGAAACTCAACATAAGTTTTCCCTACTTTACTTACACATTTCCATTTGTCGACTTCGAGTAGATTGATTGTCTATTCATTGTGCTCAAATGCAGGTACCTACACTTGCTATTTACCTATTAATATATGCAGGATTTATTTTGTGCATACTATGTATCCATTTATCCCCTTCAAAATGTGACATAAATATTACTCCAAGATATTTTGTAAGGAATATGTCTTTGGAAAATTTTGGGAACATATTTTCACTTGAAACGAATTCTAGATCACTCCTCCCCATTAGGAAGGATTTTGGTCTCCAAAATTCTGATTCCCACTGCTGGCCCGAATAAAGGAAGGTATTTGGCACCCCTCTGTAAGGTTTTCATTCTTCTTCCCTACCCAAAACATCTATTTGCATAACACAAACATACAAGAGAAAATAATATTGAAGATATAAATCACATGAAGTTATCAATTCCATCACAAAAAAATGGAATAGTGTATAATAGACAAAAAAATGCCTCTTAGTAAGTGTCCAACTAAATCCATGTGATTTGGCCAATAACTGCAATTGCACAATATCACCCAAAATAGATTAGTATAAAATAGACAACACAACACCATACAACAAGTTATCCAATTGACCCTATGAAATTATCAAATCACTGCATCTACATAATATCACCCAAAATAGATCAATATAAAATAGACAACACAACACCAAATAGCAAGTTATCAACTAACCACATAAAACTACCATTGCAAGTGAAATATCTACCTGTGTGAGGAAATGAGGATAGAAAATTTGTTTGCGTAAATGTCACATTCAGGACTAATTGAAAACCACCAAATGAAACTACCAAAAAATGTTCCCAAATGTGGGTATTATATATATGTGCATTGTAAACATCGAGAATGCATTGCCCCAAATTGGGTCTTATATATATATTACTTTGTAAACATAAAAATGTATTTCATAAAAATTTAGTATTATCATAAACATCCTAACTTGTACATAAACCAAAAATAGATGCAATCGATACATCCTTTAAAATAATAGTTACTCTTCGAATGCGAATGTTAAATATGCACACTATAACATACCCAAAACCACCTCCGTGAGAGTTCTTTGCTCACAAAAACTTCAAGATGAAAATATGAGTTAAAATCCTTTACCAACATGTATCAGGAAAATAAAGGAAATCTTCATTAAGAGTTAAAAATTAAAGTTCTTCGAATCTAAAAACATAAGAAGATATTCTAAGCATGATAAACCTATCACGAAGTTCTTCTCATTAGGAAACTTCAAATTATTCAAATCTTAAAACATGGAAAATTCCTCTTTATCGATCAATTAAAATCAAAAAGTTCTTTGATTATTTAACCCACAAAAATGCAAGAAAAATCATGTAACATATGTATAAATGGATTTGCAAATTTTCCCATGTATGGGTCTTATAAACGTGCAAGATGTCATGTGTGTGTGTGTGTGTGTGTGTGTGTGTGTGTGTGTGTGTGTGTGTGTGTGTGTGTGTGTGTGTGTGTGTGTGTGTGTGTAAAATATAGTTTCTCATGCTTGGGTTTTATCAAATGCATTAACATACATGGAAAGGAAAAATTCAAGAGAATGAAATAGATGTCATATACATCCTAAAAATAATAGGAAATCAAACCATTTGGATATCCCTAAAAGTGATTGCAATTCCTTTCTTTGTTCCTATCAAAATCCAAGAACCAACTTAGAGAATTTCTTAATAGAGCCTCTTTACCAATATTTCCAAATGACTATTGGCTTCTTGTGAGTGTTATATCTCTACTTGATTCAAATGAGTTAGTTTCCAAAAATGCATATCCAATAATGGAAACATAAATTAAAATAGGAGATATCAAATCCTTCTTCCAAACACAAGGGTTAAAAACTCCTTTCTTATCAACACAATAAGGAATCCCAAAATAGTGTTTAAAGGTTAAATAAAACATGTTAATCAATACCATAACAATGCAATTAAAACTATCCAAGAAACTAGTTTACCAATTCAAGGGCTGACCCCTCTTCTTGGTTTCAACAACTTGAATAGAAGGCTACACCATATCAAACCTCCTTCATTATGAGGTAGTGATGAAACCTTTAGTTTTAAAGAGTTCTTAACAATTCTAAAATAAGGAACATTTCCCTTCCAACAAATCCACACAAATTTTATCCAATCAAACATGGATATCAAACCAATATATTGTGTATATAACCATTTTCTCATAGACAAGAAATGTTGGAATAGTTTTACCTTCCTTCAAAATTGTGAATTGTACACCCTGTTGAGCAAAGGTTGGAGTATTGTTGGGTTTTAAACAACTTAATGATTTCCTCCTGTATACTTACAAATTTTTTTGAATATATAAATCAACTTAACCAACCAATTAGTACCCAATATTAATCGAGTGCAAAACTTGTCCAATTTCCTGAACAATGCCCATTTGCCATTCTCCATATCTTACCATGGAAATTGGTCTTTTCACTTGCTTCCTATTTCAAGGACATAGGTTTTAAAAATATAATTACTTCACCAAAATAAAGGCTACACAACATGGTTATCAAAACATTTGTCAAATACCAATACAAATTGGATCCATCTCCATACCTTCATCACCCTATAAGAAATTTTCTCCTATTTTGACATCCTACCCATAGTTCACATGTGCACCTGTATCACACAAAATCAAACCCATGCAATAATAACGATAGTAAATTTGTTAGCAAACCAAAGCCTTTAGTTAACCATAAGCAACCAATATTTTAAAAACATGTCGATTAACGAAATTGTATGATACCAATCTTGCCTTCGAGGAGATAACAAGTTTATAGGAAGTATAAATCTGCTTTCGATACAATCTTGATTTGTAAACTAACATTGATCTTGTGTTATAAATAGTTTACCAAAACATATACTTATAATTGTTCTCAATTTCTGATATTTCAAATAGAAATTGACTTTAAATTTGAGCAGGATGATGAGTGATTAAAAAACTCATAAAAAACCCATTCCAAACTTGTTTTCTTCCTTGTGTCATTTATCGATTGCCTTAGTTTATCATTAATTCATTCAAAAATGAATTTGATTAAGAAAATATTGAAATAAATAGATGTTGAATCTAAATATGTAACAACACAGATATGGACAATAAAATTACATATTTTGACCCAAGCAAGTAAGCTAGAAAATATGAAACCCTAGTTACTACATAATGAAAAAAAAATACTGTAGTTGATTAATGATGCCGAAGTTGTGCCAATTTGGAAAACTAATGAAACAAGAGGGTAGACTATCAAAAACGCACTTTTGAGAAAAATGTGTGAATGTACAAATGTTGGGACTAGGGTGGTTGTCTTGGAGTCGAGGCACTAGGGCACTGAGACCTCCTCGAGCATCGGTGACTTCTCGGAGAACCTCGGAAAATGGTTTTCGCGGGGTCATAAGATGTTTTGGATGTCGCCTTTAGTAACCTATATGTCATTTTAATTCACCGTTAGTTTCCTAAAACCTACAAGAAAGAGCACTGCAAAACCCCAAACATATCAAATCCTAAAAATGAAAAAGATGCAAATGTGGAGTCAAGGTGACCACGAAACGGTCCACTGACTAAGTAAACTTATGATTGGCATTACACTACATTTAAACTCCATGTATTTCTGTGTGTGTAGTACCCTTATTTACTAAATCATCAAGTGATTCCTACAATTCGACAAATGTTCTACCGACGCTAGAGCCCAAAATTTTAAAAAACTAACTAAAAACATACAAAAACATAAAAAAGGGGACACCCACCTCTCCTAAAGTGGGCCTCCTCTGTCTTTGGGATCATCCTACAGCCTCCATTATCCTTTTTTTTCTTAAAATCTCTTAATAAGAGTCTTCTTATCGTAATAGTAAAAATGAAATTACCATGGTAAATATCACCTATTTATAGAGTAAAATTTTCCCACCTAGGAATCACTAATGATTCCTTCAATCACCAATAATTTTCTTTAGAATTGCTAGTGTTTCACTTCAACTTATCAAAAAATAAATTTAACCATCCAAGTTATTCTAATTCAAGATCAGGTCTTCATTCTCGCCACTCCTTGCCAAAATTATGAATTTTTGGGCTGCATTCCCCTTGTAAAATCAAAAACAACCAATTAAGTAAAGCCTACCTTGATCACACAACCCAATCGATCAAATCTTGCCTTTACCAAGATCCCACCTCGAGTTTTATAGCCTTAGTATTGATAATTCATACATCTATAGGACACAAACCCTTTAGTTCCCCTTATCACTTGACTTCCCAATACTCTAAGCCCACCTTTGTGGAAACATCATCATGGATAAACACTCTCGAGGTTGGGATCATCTCTCCTACCCTTGCTTCCTATGAGTTATATGTCCATGGGCTATGAACCCTTTGGTTCCCCCATCATTTGACTCCATGGTAGCATCAAATACACACCCTGGGAAGTCTTATTTCCATGTCTTATCTTGGGAAACTTGAAGTGAAACAAAAATGTCAAAGCAAACCTATCTCATTCAGCAAACTATTTCAAATTGGTGATTATTTCACTATGTTGCAATCACCCCTAGTTTGAGGGGGAGTCACTCATCTAAGAACAATTAAAACCATCTCAATAATTTTTTTCCAACAATTTTTCCATCACAAACCACTTGACAAAAGGGGAAAATGTATACATCGGGTTCTTGTCACCCACCTACACCCCATACATATGCATTAAAATATTTAACCTATCATTATAAGATATACTAAGTCACTACAGTCACCCTCATAAAATCATTCCCCTTGTAAATTTTATTTACTTATCTAAACTCTACCCTAACCTCCCTAAAACCTCCTAACCACTTCTAACCCATCCTAACCCTTTTTATCCCAACCATCCAACTCCCTAACCATGCCTAACCTCTTCCCTAACCTTCTACCTCCATCCCCATACCCAAAACCCCCATTTTGGAAGTGGTTAAAACCACTTCCAAATGGGTTTCTCCACATTTCTGTATCACGAAAGATTTCATATAATTACCCACGATTATAAATAGAAGCACACAACTTTTATTTCATGGATCTTCAATCTTGAATCTTCAAACTTGCAGGCAAAATTTTGTCTATCTAAAGAACCTCCAAGTCCTACAACAAGACCACTGCCACTCCAAGAAGCCATAGCATGATTAGTTTGTATAGTCATACATCCTCAAGACCTTTCTCACATCATTATACTGATCAACAACCTCACATGTCAACACAAGCTCAACCAGTTCTTGTAATAATTTCACAATGGTCCCTCACATCATGAGTCAAATCTATGTTTTATTCTTTTTTATTTAAATTACACATCGAAACAAGAACAAAATACTCATTTTAGTCTTTATCTTATTTAATTTAGTATTTTGTCAAAACAATCAATTTTCCACAAGAATACACGCCCTCAAATTCCCTCAATCGCCAGGTAATTATCATTAATCACATGTGATTACTTCAATCTAGCCATATTTATTAATCATTACTTTTTTCACCTTTTATTTATCAAAATGGACTTAATATTTCTATTTGCAAGATGTATTTCTTATAGATGTAGTTGTTCCTAGATAATCCCATCTAATCAAAAACATTTATGATCTCTCGATCATCGCAATGATCGTTCATGTAGCCAAGGCAGTTCGACACATCCTCCACACAAGCTCACTTTGCACCATCCGATTTACATCTGACCCTTGAGGATATCAAAGAATATTTTGAGATCGCCATTGATATTTGAGAAGCAAAATGAAGAATATTGATACGGATTACCTTGAATACCACCACAGAAATCACTATTGCCTTAGCCTCGGGTTCCAACTACGAAGCCGAGACATGATCTCACTTTCCATCTTGAGTTCTACCTTCCTTATCTTTCATCATCCATATTGTCATTATCTATCTTACTATCTTTATCAACACAACTTAATGAGTATCAAAAAAGAAGACATCCTTCGAGAAGTCCTTTTGGATTCTTCTTGGAGTCGAAGCCTTTACGAGCAATCGCTCATCGTTGTATTTATCTAATATCTTTTGTCTAGTTGTTTTTGTTTGCAGGTCTCTTCATGGCAAGGAAGGAAGAGTGCTTCAGCCCAAGTATCTACATCCTGTCACCATCTCGACATTGCAGGGTGCCGATCACAGGAGTATCTGATGAAACCTGTTATTTTTGAGTTTTAGGTACTTTCTACACTTGATAGCACTGACTCGAAGCTAAAACTACACACTAATATAATAACCCCTAAAGTTTTCATATCAACATGTTTGATACATAAGGAATGAATCCTATATTAGGAGTTACATGATTCGATCAAAGTAGGTTCACCAATTTTTACCTAAATTAAATTTTACATCAATTTAATTAAATGTAGAATATAATAGAATTCATTTACTGAATCTAATAAATATGATAAAATATAAACACTAATTCACATTTGCAATTCATATTAGATGGGGGAAGAATTTACATACACAACTTAACATAAAATAAAATAGAAAACACAAAACAAAAAGTATATAAACACTCATTTGATTCCTAATGGTTTCTAGAGAGATTTATGAGTGTGAAATAGAGAAACAAAAGATATGAACCTGAGTAACCCTTGTAACCTGGTGGAATTATGTCTACACTTAGGCCGAGGATTGCTTACACTTACACAGTCAATACTATACCATACACTTTAGGACCTCGTGTATGATATTAGACCACACTCTAAGTTAGCCCCTGAAACTTTTTAGATTGCTTGCCTTCCTCGATTTAAACATTATTGTCAAACCCTAGTTTTTGTACATGCAACGAAGCTCTCCGTGGTGAGTTGAAACATCTCAAACCCTAGTCATGGATGAGAAGTCACTGAAAAAAAAAATAGAAGGGATAAGAGGCATCCTCATCCACCGTGACATTGCTTGGCACTACTCTGAAGAGGCCTCAAACCGCATGTCATTCTCCACCTAGCATATGATATCTAGATATATCAATCAAATTTGGAAATTGCTTTGACACATGCTTACCTTTAATTGGATATTACTAAAAACTTAAAGAGAGGATGTTTGGATTCTTGTCGATGTGAGAAATGATTGCTCGAAGCCTGACCGTGGTAGTTTCGGACATGCAGCTGCATGGGTGCTTACACTAATGACTATAGATGTGTAATTCTAAGATTTCAAGCTAGTTTTGAATGCCTTTTGCAAGTGTATTAAGTGGTGCTCTAGGGCATTACCTTGGGGAGTTCCATGTTAGCAATTGAGGTATTGTTTACTTGCATCATATAGGGTTTCTATTAGATGATTATTCTAAGAAGGGTTAGACAAATAAGTATAAGAACCAACAAAATATTTTAATTTAAAATTACGAGTTGGAAGACATGTATCAGTCCAAGACATCGTGATAAAGAGGTTAGGCCATTAGGTATACTGTTGCCATCGCTACACTATCGATCTGGATAGAGAAGCGGAGAACATATTAGAATGAAGTTTGGAGCTTGTAAAAGGATGTCTCTTTATAGATTTTTTGCATTGAATTCTCAAAGTTTGTCGACATGTCAATGTGCAAGCATAAACAAGCTAAACAATTTGCTCAAAAAGTGCTAAATGAGAATGGAGAAGTAGCATTTATCATAACAAGATTGCATAGTCAAATCAAGGGTTGTCAAAATTTAAATTACCAAATTTGAGCACTAGAAAACCCTATATACTCAGTGATTGCATTTATTTTGGTATTTACGTTGAATGATGGATGTAAAATGGATTGCGAGGGAAGAATGAAATGAAAACATTTCCTTATTACTCCCTATCGATTTATGTGTGGACAACCCTACATGTGTCCTCGTTGCATATCTATAACAACATCATGCCCAGTAGTTCGAGTATGAAAATGTGTATTCGTAAACGTGAAACTAGAAGCATAATTACACATCGAACATTACGAATAAGATTTGAATTATACAAATTTTTTTATAAATGATTTTAAAAAATAAATTTAGTTTTTTTAAATTAGCTTTAAAATATAATTTATACAAGTGTGATAAATTATATAAAAAAGTTCTAAAATTATATTCCCATAAAATATTTACGCCTCTCCTTTTTTTTTCTTTTCTTCTTTTATTTATAGACACTTTGCACTTTTTCCAAAAGTATTGTTAAGAAAATCAAAGATTTTGTCTTTAGTAGACCTCTATTTATAAAAGCGTAAGTTTCTAAATTTACAATGGACTTTATAAAAAAAAATCTTGGAGTTATTCCGTATTTTTTATAAGTACTTAGATTGAAAGGTACTTTGAATTGTTTCAACAATTTGTCCTATCATGGAATGATATAAAAGGAGTATAATAGTTGAGGAAGAATCATTTATTGACACTGATGATATTCCTTTGTGTTGAGAAGTTTACCATTATGATATTTTTATATTTGGTGCTTTTAATAAACACAAATAGAACAAATTGGAAAAAAGAAGTAGAAAGGAGGTACAAAGAAAGTAGAAATATTATCAAAATGAACACAAATAATTGTTGAGATAACAAATGTAAAGCACAAAATAAACCCTCTCTTACACATGAAGAGGTAGAATACATAATAGTGGATGCAAAAGTAGAAACAGGAAGTTTTCTGACTCTTGACATACATATATGACTTCTGATCCACATACACAACTATTCAACCACAATTGAAGTATCAGGTATCCTGCCACAACGAAATATATGACATTAATAGCTTCATTCAATTACAATATAGAAAGATAAGATTTTATGAGTTCAAGGGTATTATTAACACCATGATAAAATATCATATTTACATTCATTCTTATATTCATTGAAGATATTGTAGCAAAATATGCATGGGAGATTCAAGCAGAATTTCCTCCAACATTTGAAAATAAGGAGACCCCCCCTTTCACAATTGCATTTTTGACTTATGTGGACATTTTCTTCCAAAATATCTATAAAACTACTTTTAACAAATCATTTAATTCCCTTGTTGATATCATTTCTTCCACTTTGACTGATATGATCAGCTAACATTCGATCATCTTATACCATCAAAGATGAAAATATGGATTTCAAATGAATGGTTAATCATATCCAACATCACGAATTATCATTTTTCCTTCTACAATGGTGCCAATTGTTACCCCTTTTCCATCTCATTGAGCGCCATTATTTATCAGTTGAAATATACCTTGCACTCGTCTTTTCCATTGTAACTTCAAGAGGCATTAATGGAACCAGGTGATCTAGTACCGAAGGTATTAAAATAGGCTTAAGGGAGTGGCATGTACTTGAACCTAAGGGCGTGGTCAGCAATCACCAGCCAAAGGATCGAAACATTGAAGCGATCAAGCAACTCACATTTTTCCTTTGCAGTAATCATAGAATGGTGAATTCTCATTTCTATCATAATGATCTATAATTATGACAATGTCAATTTAATATCACTAAAGACATTATGTCAAACAATTCATGGACATTCTACACATACAAGTTGTATATATAGCTTATTGTTATTAGGCTTTTAAATTTGTATATTGTTGTATTTAGGAAAAAAGAAATCCGTTCACTCATCAAACAACCTGCACCACACATACAAAATAGGAAAACACATGTAACTTGTGGCATGTGAGGCATTTTCACTTGGTCAGTGCACCAACCGCCTCCATCTTAGTATTTTGATTGGCTGAATGTTAGCGCAGACAGGTCAATGCCGGCGATGCCGGCAAATTCGTTCAATACAAAATAAGCCTCCATTTTAGATAATGGGGTATCTATATATTTCATGGAGGTTTGCTTAGCTCTCATCGCACTTGTGATCATTGATTATTACAGCTTGGTTCATGCTCGCCGCCACTTTATAGATATGAGGCCAATGCAGGGGATGTGAGTAACCATAATTAAGAACAAATGATGTATCTCCAACCTATTCATCATGCCTTTGATGTTTGAACTCTTCTTGGGATTTGAGCATGTGTCTTCGAAGCTAGGCAAATTAGGGTTCCTGGCGCCAGCAATTAAAGTGTCAAATTTATAAAGTTTCTTACTTCCTAGCCAAATATTTTTATGATTGTAATCAATTAGAACTTGCTTTAATACTATCATATATAATAATGTGTAACTTACTCTATTTAAAGATCAACAATATGGAAAGGTTAAGATTAAGCCATAGGAAACTAATTACTTGGATGGCGGCCTCAATGAACGATTGCTGAAACTTATAGGAATATATTCATTAACCCTTGTGCCTACCAATAATTATTACATAGTTATAATGATAATTAGAGCAGTACCTATTGATAATATTATAATATTAAACCTTTTGTATAACATTAACAATATGGTAGTCTTTAGTTAGATAAACATTTTATACATGGAAAAATGTGCAGTGGTTGTTTTGGTGGAGTTATTTAATACTTTAAAAACTATGTATTTTAGCAGTTTAATATTATTTAAGGAATCACCATTCTTTGTAAGATTTCTTGATACAAAATAAAAATTTACATGATGGAGGATGTGAAATTAAGAAATACAAGTATAGGGAACATTATTTCTGATGCATGCATGAAAAAAATAATCTTTACATTCTTAGTGAGATTAAAGGTGAAAAGTACTTAATGACATAGATTGATGAGAAGTGGTTATGGCATAGAATAATGGATCATATGAAAATTTAAAATCTAATAAATATTAGTACCAAAAATGTTGTTGGAGACATGAAAAATATTACTAAAGCAGTGGATACCATTTTACAGAACAATGCCGGTTTGGAAAGTAGGCGAGAGCCTCATTCAATAAAAAAGGAATATTTAACCACAAGGTTATTGGAACTTGTGCATGCTGATCTCTCGTGGGCCTAAAAATCTCAAATCATGTATGGTTAGAGGTATTTTATGTTATTTATTGATGATCATTCTAGAATGAAGTGACTTAATTTTCTAAGAATAAAAATTGAAGTATTTGAAAGGTTTAAGGAAATCAAAGCTTTGGTTGAAAATGAGACGGATACAGAAAATCAAATGTTTAAGATATGTCTGAGGATAATTCACTTATATGAATTAATACAATACTATGAATGTCATGGAATAAAAATACATTAATCATCTACAAGAACTCCAAAATAAAATAGATTTGTTGAAAGGAAAAATAAAAGCTGTGCAAGTGATGGCTAGAACTATGCTAGATGAATCTAAATTATACGAAAAAAATTGGAGAGGAAGTAAACACAAAAGCCTACATTTTTAATAGAGGACAAACCAAAGTAAGCAATAGTAAGAAAACTTATGAAATATGGAAGGGTAAACTAGCTATTGTCAAACATTTTAGAGTATTTGGAAGAAAATTCTCTATTAAGAAAGATGATGAAGAATTGTGTAAGTTTGAATCTAGATTTGATGAAGGTATTTTTCTTAGTTACTCTTGATAAGAAAGGCCTCAGATGTCAAAATCTTAAAACATATAATTTTTTTTTAAAGTGCAAATGTGAAGGTAGATGATATCAAGTATAAAAATAGCATGATAGAAGAAATTGATTATTATGAAAAATGCAACATTCGAATATGAACAGGAAGAAGTTGATATAAAGGAAACAAAAAACACCATCTAGATTAGTCCGAAAGAATCATTCATAAAATCATATTATAAATGACAATAATCTTGGAGTAAACCGAGAAGAAGACTAAACAAATGCGTGAGAACATGTAAACTGTCTTTGTTGTCCAAAATTGAGCCTAAAACTTTTTTGAAGCGAGAGAAGACAAGTATTATTTTGGAACATTGGAAGAAAAATTGATTAAATAGAGAAGAATAAGACCTAGAAGATTGTCCCAAGGCTTAAGGAAAAAAATGTAATTGACAACAAGTGGGTATTTAGAAACAAGATTAATGAAGATGGGAAACCGGTAAGAAATAAAGAAAGTTTAGGATGCAAATGTTATGCACAAGTTGAAGGTATTTTTTGAAAAAAAAAAACTCCTATTGAACTTTTAGAATCCTTAAGGATATTTATGTCATTTTCTTCTTATAAGACCTTTAAATTATATCAAATGGATTTTAAATCTACTTTTCTAAATGATAATTTGGAATAATAATTTTATATCAAGAAATGAGAAGGATTCACATCATTAGATGATAAGTAATATGTATGCACATTTAAAAATCTCTTTATGATTTGAAAAAAGCCCCCAGATCCTAGTACTCAAGACTAAACAAGTTTCTATAATAGAAAGGGTTCAAGAAAGGTATTGCTAACAATAATTTGTATATCAAAGCGAAGGTGAGAATCGGTGATTGGTGTTGTTTATGTTGATGACATCATTTTTGGAGGAAGTAAGGATAAGATGTGTCAATAGTTTGTTGAGGAAATGTAAAAATAATTTAAAATGTCCATGCTTGGTGAGTTTTCATTCTTCCTTGGATTAAAAATTTCTCAATATGACAAAGGCATATTCATTTCACAAACCAAGTATATTAAGGAAATGATGAAGAAGTTTAGAATGGAAGATTACAATCTAGTTAGTACACCCATGGTCACAAGATGTAAGTTGAGAAAGGATGTTGAAACTTCTGAAGAAAATCAATCCCTCCATAGATTAATATTGGGAAGTTTACTATATGTAACTTCATCAAGACCAAATGTGATATAAGTGGTATGCATGGTAACACTTTTTGAAAATGCTCCAAAAAAAAAAATCATGTGTAAATTGTCAAAAGAAAACTCAAATACATGAAAGGTGTGGTGGATTATGGTTTATGGTATCAAAAGGGTGAATATTTTTGTTTAACAAAATATCTAGATGTAGATTGGGTTGGTTGTATTGATGATAGAAAAAGTACAAGTGGAGGTGATTTGCTTTTGGGAAATAGGTTATTATCCTTGTTAAGAAAGAAGTAGGCTTGTTTCTTTATCCACACATGAGCCAAAATAAATTACCATTATCTCATGTTGCACACAAGTTATTTGGATGAAACAAAAATTGAAGGATGCCAAGGTATAATTTTATCCCCCAATTTCTATAATCTGTTGAAAATACTAGTGCAATACATATCTCAAAGAATATAGTTATGCACTCTAGAACAAAGCATATTCCCATTAAATATAATATTATGAGGAGAAATTTTTAGATCATCGGGTTAAATTGGAGTAAATTTCCACAAATGAACATATTGGTGATATTTTTACAAAACATCCTCCTAAATTTTTTTGAGTATCCCAAAAAAAGTTAGGATTGATATCCTTTTCAGTAGGTCATTAAATGGCTACATATTTCGGTAGGAAAGTTTTGAAAAATTTTCCTTTTATATTGATGTCAAAGGGGAGAATTGAATGTCAATAGAATTAATACATCAAGGGATAGGAATAGATTAATATGGAAGGTGATGCAAGATGTTTGGTTTCCATCAATGAAAAAGGTGGAGATTGTTGGAACAATGTCATTGATGTCAAAGGAATATTGATAAGTATCTTTTATGTTAGAAATATATTCATTGATGCTTATAGATGTATGCCCCTTATGAAAAAGACAATTTACTTTGAATTATTCATACCACACACAAAATAAAACTAGTCCATAGTGTTACGTGATTTTTATAATGTTCCATAGGTGTCATAGTGTTCGCGAGCTAATGTAGTGTTCCACGAGGTTTTGTAATAGTTTGCGGGTTCTGTGGTGTATCACGGGTTGTAGTAATGCCTCACGTAATGAAGAAACATATAGAAGAACTTTATAATTCTAAATACCATTCATCAAAGGATATAAGTTGCGTAATGAAGAGAAATCACATAAGTCAAAAAGTGTTGCGATACAAAGGAGGATAGACGCACAATGAAGAGAAAACTCTAGAATGTAAGAATTGTTTGCAATGGTCTTGAAATTTTGTTGGACAAAGTGAAAACAAGGGATTCATGAGAGTCATAAAAAATATTCAAACATTCAAATATCATTTTACAAAAGTTTGACACGAGAAAAATATTCAAAAAGATGTTGAATCATTGAAAAGTCTCATTTGTTCATAAAATGAACATGATTTAAAGAGTGCACTTACGTGATTTTATGATGCCATTTTAAAAGGAGAAGAAAGAGAGAAATAAGGGAGGAGCGATTAATGAATATATATCGGGGAATATTAGAGAAGAAAGAGGAAGAAAAACTCAATCAAATTAGAATGTCTAGTTGTTGAAGAAGAACAAAGAGTGAGAAGTACATAACCAAAGTATAAAGCATGGGTGTACGGTAAAATAATAAAATAGTGAAGTATAATATTTATGCCATCATAGGGTTGAAGAAGTAATTACAGTGGGTGGATTATATCTTTGTTGAGTTGGTTCTTGGTATTAGGGATTGGGGTCTCCAGTTGTTGGATAAAACTTTCTCTTTCCTATTCAAATTAGTGAACTCGATACTAAAACAAATAAAGCAAATCAAAGTATGGAGGGTTTATGGTACATCAAGATGATATAGATGGACATGGGTGAAATATGGACTCCTTTACGTGAAGCTTAATACTTTGTACAACAAAGAAAACTAGAAGAAAATGGATTAGACAATAGATGAGGGGGTTTCCCAACAAATTCAGTTCTAAGAATAATGAAATTACTTATGTGGATGTCAACCCCTTGTTGGCGAGAGAATTTCCCAGAGGATTTTTTTGGATTTCTAGCCAATGCTCTAGAAATTTAGGTCCCTATACTTGGGTGGTGTAGCTCCACTTTATTGTGAACGAACAAAAATAAAAAAATTATGGTTGTGTTGTCACCCTCAAAATTCCCTCCTTTTTCAAAGGAAAATTTCCAAAATTTTGAGTCAATGTCCTTTAGAAGTGTTCTGGTAAAGGATGAAATTCAAGAAGTTAGAAAATTTCACTCTTTGGGGTCATTTTTAGTGTTTTGCGGTTAAATCAAACATTTTTGTCCCGCATGTCCCAATTACTGTTGGGCCTCCCATTCATTGATTCACCACTTTACCCGCACTCCTCTCAAAATTGGATAAATTGGAAATTTTTGTCCCGCATGTCCCAAGTATTTTCGGGCCTCCTGTTCATTGATTCACCGCTTTACCCGCACCTCTTACTCATCAACTAAATCGTCTATGTGCATCCCACATATCCCAGTATTGTTGGGCCCTCATGTTCACCGATTCATTAAATTTCTCACACTTGCCTTGTATATTGGATAAATTGGCTCCACACATCTCACATGTCCCATGGACCATTTGTGCTCTCCAAACCCAATTTTTCCGTACTCTCTTATATTGGGTATATCGGCTCGTCCCTATGTCCCATGGACCGTCTAGGCCAAGTTTTTCTGAATTTCTCGCATATCACCTTTTTTGATTCAACACTTTTCTCTCTCCTTCATTCAAATTCATGGCTATTTAAAAGAGTGTAATTGTTCTTTCTTTCTCACACTTGCACTGCTCATTTTCTCCTGCTTACCTTCTTGAAAAGTAGCCATTTCCAGCATCTGTGCCTTTGTGTTTCTATTGTAGGTATTTTTGAGCACTCGGTTGAAGATTGTTTCTCCTATCTCTATCACAATGAAGATTGATACAAAGTGCATGGGCATCTCTCCCCATTAGAAAATTTGGTGCCCTTTTTGGGGGACAAGATCAACATCTTGACCTTGACAAATTTTGGGGCAAACTAAGATGTGATAACCCTTCTTCTATTGTGTAATTAATCAAAGACAGTGGAATTACATTTAGAGGAGGTTTCCCTATGTCTATTTAGTGTGTCGATATTGTGCTCACATGCGGGGCCTGTTTTAATATAGAATCTAAGGAGATTGTTGAAATCGTTGCGAGACTAGATTCTAATTCTATTTGCACTGCCCTTTGCATTCCAGTGGTGGAAGATGCTCATACCCTCACTCTTGCTCAAGTGAAAGCATTATTTGACTAGGATAGTGAGAGATACAAGGCTAGGGTAGCTAAATCATGGTTGAAGAACCCTAAAAAGGGAGCATCGAGACTTTATAAATCATTGTCCAGGGTTGATTTCAATGAATAAATTTCAAACATCATCACTCTTCTGGATAGGATCATGGGAATTCCCTTTAAAAATTATTTTCATTTTTAGATGTGTCCCTATATCAATATCATTTGTGAGGGAAAGCTAGAATTTGAATTGGGGTGAGATAATATGTGAAAATCTAATAGAGCAGCTGGTTAATGTTCAAAGAACAAAGACATTCTACATGTCTTCTTATCTCATGTACACTATTGCAACATCTAGGGAATGGCTTGGCTTCTCTTTCATTGAGGATAAGAAGGATGCTCCTATATATGAGTATTGTCCTCAATTCACTCTCAAAGTCAGCAATCATCACTTCAGGAGAGTCAATGATGCCTTCACCATGTACGTTGTGAGGCTTTTGGAAGGAAATACTGCTAAGATATTTTCTGAGGAAGTAAAGACCTTGATCTCTAAATATGGGAGTTCCTTCACTCAATTCAGAAAGTTTTCATATCTCAGGATGGCTGGTTTTGAAGATTCCCCTCTAAAGATTCCTATGTTTTGTAATGTCAAAATGGCCCTTGTTGAAATTTGCAGGAAGCTAGACAAACTTCATCGGACGTGCAAAGATAAAAATATTTACGACATCTGTTTCCCTATCACCTTGGGAAATTATACATGTAGAGCAACCCTAGATGCTCAGAACATTGATAGAACCATTTCTCCTCTTACTCTCTATCATTTAAAGTATCAACTTTCTTTGATATCAAGAGATATATTGCTAGGAATCTCAAGTTAGGTTTCATCCACTTTTTTGTACTAAAGATTATTTGGCTGATTGCATAGATGAATTTGAGGCTAGGAGAAGGTACTTTGACAAATTTTCTCTTAAAAAATAATATATTTCAATATCTACAAAGTACTAAGAAGCTCTAGGATGATGATGAAGACCTATAATCTATTGAATATGAGAGGTACATCAAACACTCTCCTCTTAAAACCATTGATTGGTTTGTAAAAGAACAAGATTATTTGAAAGAAGTGATCAACGTGGTTTTCGTGAGAACCAAGCTCTAGTTTGATAAGAAGATGCAAAACTTCGGGATGACAGCAGGCTAGGTCTACTTCACAAGAAAATTCCTCTACTAGGAAAGAAGAACCTACACTTGATGTTGAGATTCTTGATCAATCCACTCCTTCCTCTTTGACAAAGGTATACATGAAGAAAGGAAAGGTTGTTAAGCAAGAGCAGATTATGGAATAAAACGAGGAATTTTCTTTGGAGCAGTCATAGGTTCTTGCAGAGTCAGAGGATATCATTGTTTTGAGTGAAGATAATAGTGAAGAATTGAAGGAAGAGGAAGAAACCTCTGTTAACACTACTGAGATGGAGAATAAGGGCCGAATTTCTAAATATCTGGGTTTGGTGGACTCTTATTCCAAGGATATTCCTAAGGATATGCCAACATCTCCATTAGAAACATCAGTGGGTAAACATTGAGTGCAACGAGTACACTTACACTCGGACCCATTTCTCCTTTTGCCTCTTCCTCCTCCTTTTCTTGGGTCAAGCCTTTTGTTGATAGTAGGAAAATGAATTCCACCTCTCAAATTATGGTCCCCAAATTTGATGATTTTGCAGCCTTGCTCGGTACTACCCCCTCTCCTCCAACAAAGAAAGTAAAGACAACCTCAAGGTTAGTGTCAGATTTTGAGGGTCAAAAATTCATGGATATTACAAGGCGTAAGGTGGATACAAAAGAGAAAGGCCTTATAGTTTTTGACTTGGAACTCACAAGTATTCCACTTGGAGAATCAACGCCTAAAAGTGAGGTTCATAACCTCAGGGAAACTGTTACTCAAGTCATTGAACGAGTGGAGAAGGGAAAACAAACTATGGAGCAATTGGAAGAACATAATCAAGTTCTCTTAGATTTTATAAAATCCTTGTTGGCAAAAGATAAGGTGTTGGATCCAACTCCATTAACCACTCTTCCCCCTCCCATAGTTCTCAGCAAGGATGAAATTCAGACCATCAAGGATATTCATAAACATGCCACTTATGGAAAGGCCATCGAATCACTGGTTGATGATATGATAGTGGCTGGATTGAACTTCATTGAAGAGGCCTTCAAGTCATTTGAAAAGGTGTCCAAATTACAGTTGAAATTCATCACAACACTCAATGGCTTGGAGAAGAGCTGAAGCTATGGTGTGAATGCATCCAAGATCTTTATTTGATGAGAAAGATAGATGAGTAGATTTTATTGGAAAGAAAAGTATTTGATGAAGCCAAGAACAACCTATCAAAATCCTGGGTTTTCAGTATTGATTGGAAGATCAAGGTTTTGGAGGAAGCAGTGGGAGAACTAAAAAATATGTGGTAGAAAGGAGAATCTTTCAAGACTTGTGTTCTATCTGCCTTCCAAGATATTCATTGTCAAATCCAGAATGAAGCCTCAAGTAATCAGTTTTCTATACAGGAGATCAAGGCCCAGTTTAACACCTTCATCAAAGAGGATATTTTCAAGGAAGAGTCAATGTCTAAAGAGAAGATGAAATATATGTCGTTCTCTCTAATCAGCTATCACCAAGGAAAAAAAGAATTTTAGGAAAACATATAGTTTGAAAAGGATATGGAGAAGTAAACTATGTTCTTATGATATGATTTCTAAGAACTTTGTGTTTGTGTGGAATAATATCGGATGTGTGCCCGATGCAGATGATTCTTTTCTATATTCCTCTTTTGTCTAAAGTATACGTATAGGAGTTATAAATATCTTATCACATATTGCATAGAAAGTACTATTTGAGTCTTTTCACTTCCAGGTTTCTTTTCTCTTCCCGATCTCTTCCTTATTGATAATCTATGTTATTGGTATGAATCATTTCAAAGTATGTAGAGTCCTCATTGATGTATGATAAAGTTGTACATGTTCTATATAAGCTTTGCCTTTCTTCTTTGTCAATAAGAGACCTCTCTCCCATAAAGAGGAGGAATTGCTTTTCCACAGCTTTTGATTACTAAGGCACTAAATTCAAAATAAGTTTTGTTGACTCTGTTGGGGATTTTATTTTAACATATCCACTTTACAAATAGCCAAGACCATTTTTGGTCTGGAGATTCCTAAGATATACCTAGTAATGAAAGCTTTTCTAGAGCCGTAGAAAGTGGTTCATTTTCAACTCTAACAAAAAAATTTCCTCTTCCTTAAGCAGCCAGGAACATAAGGAATTCGTCCCACTTACACATCCTCATTCTCACTAAGAAAGATTTCTACTAAGAATTGGCTGAGAATCATACTTCGTACATTACTAATAACGTCCCAATTATACAATAGCTGGGCTGGTTATGAAATCTCTTTAGATAGAAATGAAAGAATATGATGAGCATCTAATGCCCAAATAGGATAAGTAGTTTGGGCTCTTGCTCTTCCTCAACATGATCACAGATTGCACAGTAGACAATTGACAATGGGGCTAATATATCTTGAGGCGGTTTTGGCCATGTCCACCCAACAGATGAACACATACGCAGTATCTTATCGATATCCAACCTGTATACATGTGAAATCCCAACATGGGAGCATGTAAATAATGTTTGGGCACACTTAGAATCTTGTTGAAACCATTGTGGAGACATTCCTACTATGTTTCTGATTCCTATCAACTCAAGTGTACTGGGTGATTACTTGATAAGGACTTCTATAATAACTCGTAAACCTGTATGGGTGCTCCAGTGAGCACTTTTTATGTGATCTGCCATCTAAATGAGAGTCTTGCATTTATAACAAGTATGGCTCAATGGCTATCAAAGGGAGCCACATACAGCCCTCTCTAAAGATGACATATGATGGAGAGTGCATAAATGAGGTCATAGTTTATTACTACTCGATTTACCTGAGGAGTTGGATGGAGGAGCTGGAAGGAAGGCGTGAGTGTATTGTTTTACACTGGCTCTAAAATTTCTATGATCACTACTTGACTACGTATAAGCTATTGTATTGATTCCTCATTTGTCACATAAGTCTAGCCTACGAGATTGATCGGCCCAAAAGCCGGTATTCCTGTAATATGGGCCTTCTGAGATGTCGGTTATCATTTCGATTAAACAAGAAGGTGCGAGTATTTTGAAGGCTCTGAGTTATGGTTTAGTATTAAAGTACCTTATTAACGTCTAACAAATTTGGTAGTATAATGCTCTGTATATTGAGTTTGGTGGTTATTATATCTGGGAAAAATAAGGATTCCCTAGTAAGATATATTAACTAGGATTAAAGAACAAGAATAAACTATTCTAATAAGATTATATCTATCGTGCATGAAAGGAATGTATAATATTTTCTCAAAAATCACTAACGACCTATTCTAGTAAAGGATGTCTAGTGGGAAATAAGGAAGGAAGAACATTTTGCAGGTCATTTGTTTCTAAGAATACCAATTTCTAAGTGAATTTATAATTATGACATTGAGTAACCCTTGAGAAGAATAGCATCTATGGACACCAGGAAGAATATCTTAAGGATATAATAATATAATAATATAATTACATGTTATTAGAATTTTTACTTATGGACTTATAATTTATCTTGATATTGAAAGTGAAATGAATGCTATGAATGCTTTTATCCTATGCTGTTATATGGTCTATTCCGTAAATTCCTTTTATTAAGGCATTTAAAATTTATGACAGTGAATAGTTTTCAGATGGATAAAAAGAAATTATTCTAAAATATATGATGAATGATTCTTTGCATTATTGTGTTGTTATTATGATCTTAATGTTGCAGCATATCATTTAATCAAGTATTATATTGCATAAGTCATTAAGCAGGGAAAAGGATTTTCATGCCAGTCATGTTGGACTAACCATGTGTAATTTTGTACATCAAAATTTTAGTGCTAGGGTGAAAGGAATTTTGTGGTGAATAAAGTTTGGATGATTGCATTTTGTATTTTCATTAGAATGCATGAATGATTGGAATGTATTGAAACCATAATTTTAGTCAAGATTTATTTGTGAATATGAGGGCTATTGAGCTAAGATATTCTGACTCACTTATGAGCTTCACCTTGGTTGTGTGTTAAAAAAGGACAATTGATGATGTGTAGAAAAGATTTCTATTTTAACTAGAGGCAAATAAGCCTGTTACAATTTATGTTCAAGTTTGATTAGACATTTTGAATTCTTAATCATACTCATTAATTGTTGAGATGCAATCGAAGATCTTTACAGATCAACTATTCGAATGAATATAAAATATGATGTTTTGATTTCCATTTGGGTGCAAGAGTCATTTTGTATTATGGTTCACAATAAATTTTATACATTGGAAAATATTATTGGTTATGTTAACAACTATCAATAAGTTGCAAAATATGTAATCCTTATGGAATGTTTACCAAATAAATATATTGAGAAAATATTCTATTATGTTACTCTTTAACAACGAAAGTAAATAAAGAAATAACTCAGATTATTTCAAAAGTATTATTGAAAGTAGGATGGCATTAACTGACATAGATAATGATGCATGCAACATTGCTGCGTATCACCATATATAGATGGGTGCTACTTATTTAAATCATGTTTGGTATATCCGTGGAAGTGACCTTATACCATAGGGTCTTAAGAACTTGACCAATTAGCTTAACTGAAAATATATGAATATGTATTGGTAGCATGTATGGACAACCCTACAACACTCTAACCTCAACTACTGTGAATTCAATTAATAAGAATAGAGGTAATTATTAATGAGATAAAAAGTAAATAACAATAGTTTTGGTAGATAGATAATAGGATAATATTCTTAAGTGATGGATCATATCTAATGCCTTGAAAGGTCATGTAATATAATCCAACTTACATAAATTATGATCTTAAAGTTTAACCATTATCAATAATGGCGGAGACCTACTCATATTTGGACTAAGATGTGATGCCATGTAAGAAAATAGTAATGGAACAAGTAGAATGATTGGCATTCGGGAAAGATAAATTGCAAATGAAGTAAAAAGGACTTCATGGATAATGTGATCCATGTTGATGAAACAATAGTATAGAAGTTATATCCAAAATGGTATAGTAAACTATATGCGGTTGACTATTGTTCTCACAGAAATATTTTAATCATTTATGGTCAGAGTTGTGTTGTCAGGTAGACAATCTATGTCTGTTGAGTATTCAAGTGAAAGAGGATACAACGCTAAATAATCAAGTACTAAGGTACGTTGATACCTCTATGAAGGATTAGGGTCCACACTTATATAAAGATAAGTTTAATATAACCATAAAAGAAAGAAATTTGGAGGGTGTAGACTTACTCAAATTATAGGAAGAGGGTGTTGGTCCTATAGCTGATTTACATTTTCATACAACTATGGTCGCCAAAGAAGTTGACATGAAGATATAATAAGGTTGGTTTCATTGTTAGGAATTGTAGAAATGTGATAATTTGTTCTAGGAGATGATAATGTATTTAAAAAGGGGTTGTCCCATAATGCATCATTATGAGCATATAAGTATGATATCCAGTTACAATGGAAGTAAAAAGGAAACATGCTCACTAAGTTGGAAAGAACATAGTATCTGAACCCTAACCCTAGTCAACATTGTTATTATCTCTAAAGAGGATTAGGTATATGAAATTATAAAAGAGATTAAAGATCTTATGCAAAAAGGCTATAACAGAGGAGAGATGAATGGGTAAGTAGTGAATCCAATCTAACATATCAGATACTCCAAACATAACTTACTTGATGGATATAGTAAAACAAATGAATGCTCTTAATTAAGCTATAACTAAGAAAAGTGAAGTGCTTATGCTAAAATGTTGATTGGCATCGATAGTCTATGGTACTTGATAAAAGTATGAGACATACCTAAATAATTAGCTATATGTAGATACATATCTCTAAAATGTGAATTATAGAAACATGGGCTTAATTGATTAAGCTATGTGATAGTATTTAAATAGTAATACTGATCATAGACCAAGATAGTATCGTTCTCCATTTATGGTTATCTTGGGCATGAGTTGTAGAAAGGTAATTAAGTGATGTGGCCCTGGGATCAACATAAACCAGACCTTAGGTACGACCCATTCATGGAGAAGGTGTCGTGAGGCCTAAGACTGTTCTTTAATGATTAATAATTACCTTGAAAACATTAAATTCCATGCTCCAATACAGGATTCTAGGCGGGTTAACTCACTAGATTTGATACACATTCGTATCCCTATAATGATGGTTTTCACCATTAGGATACTGTTGTTTAGCAGCTATAATGAGTTGTCTCATCAAGAGACTGGATTGTGGTATGGTGTTGCTTTAAGTACAAACTTGATAGAGTTACAAAGATAGATTGGACATCTTGGGTATGCACCCTTATATCAACTTATGATGGCTACACATTAAGGAAGTGGTCTAGTAGCAAGGTGAATTGTTATGAAGACACTTACTTTCCCATAGGCATCATAGGATGACATAGAGGTATCGTCTTCATGTAGGTTAAACTAGATTTGTACCTTGTTCAAGACTTGTAGCTATTTACAACATCTATGTTTGTGAATCCATATAACTAAATAAGTGATTAAGGTGAAACGAAAAATTTCCTAATGACGAGTGTGCCATCATGGAATTGAGCATGGCATACATGAATCTGAAACTTTGTGCAAAGTGGTGTAAGCTATTGATTACACTGTTGAGATTTCACTATGATCCTAAGCTTTAGATGCCCTGTGGAATTCATAGGTGGAACCTATGTGTAGACACTTAGAGTCTTCACTTATATATCATATCATAAATAAAAAGGAGAACCAAAGGATACATTTGATGTATGGGCTCATATAAAGCGTGATTGAGGGAGGATGAATAGGTTTATATACTAAATCATGCATGTAACTACACATAAAAGTTCATGTAAATAGTTATCTAAGAGAAAATTTCTTAAATGGATTGCATTAAAGTGACTAAATCAGTACACAAATACAAATGATAGTAATAGAAAATTTGTATTAAAATCTATTACTGAATTACCCATATTCCCATAAACCGTACATGTAACAAATTAGGGCTAGAAAAAGACATATATTGCCGCATAATTCTAATCTGGAATGTCATAATCCTATATTTGTGTTAAAACTTTGGAATGTTGATGATGATGCAAATGTTGGGATTATGACACATTTGGTGTGATACATAATGCTTCTACCTTCAGTTTCTCATGTGGCTTGGGTATCTGTCCGATTTTATTTATTAGACACCACACCAAAAGAGAATCTTAATAAAATCTTAGTTATATAGAACCTTGCTCGGGGACAAATAACTTTGTAAATTGTCATGATACAGGACTTGGAACTGTATAAAGTTTACAAGGTATTCATGTAAAATTTTTGGTTTAGTACATTCCATACAACATACAAAATAAATAGAATCTGCATCTTTGTAGCATGCATACCTCCCACCTGTAAACTAAGTCACTAATGAATGGAATAGATCTTCCCTAGATAATTGAGTTGGAGAAGAAGGATAAAGCTCGATAATCACTTTGTAGCTACAATTATTTCCTACAATTCCCTTTCACTTCACTGATAATGTTAGCCACCTCACGGTCAAATTTGTATATATCTGAAAAATAACCTAGAGATCTTGTTGTATGAGTGATATAGTATAAACAAATATATTATTAATACTATAATAATTATTAGTATACTTAATAATATATATGTGTAATAATTTAATAATAACATTAATATATAATATATATAAGTAGCACATTTA
>CM031239.1:1051470554-1051517214 GCA_018340775.1 Taxus wallichiana var. yunnanensis
AACCTTTGGACACAAATACATATGAAGATAGATGGCCTCAAGTCGTGCAGCAACATTTATAGATCCTATGTATTTAGCCTAAATAGAAGATAAAATTTAATAATGTATTTTTATTCTTTCTTGAGTAACTAAATATTGATTTGTACATGTTTTTGTATAGCTCTTAAGTAGATTTTAATAAATTGATTTGTACATGTTTTTGTATACCTTATGACTCACTACAGGGAGACTCCTCCACATATGCAGATCGGTGTGAGAAATTTCTTTGTAGAGATAACGCCATAAGCATCTCAAATCCACTAACCGAGTACACAATTTTTTAAATTTGTTAAATTTGGAGGTTCATTATTTCTTATTAAACTTAAATCTACAATATCAAATTTTGTAGGTATATATATGAGTGTGAAATATTTAATTTGAAAATTAATTATTTGTATGTAGCTTACCTCGTGAGTCTATTGTTGTCCTGCGAGCGTCAAGCAATAAATCGATAGGGATCATGACATTGCGGTAAGATTGCACATGCATTTTAACTAAATTGTACAAGTTTCTAAATTTTGAAGGTATTTTAAAATTTTGGGTGTTAAAAACTTGTTGTTTATGAATGTGCAGGTTAGGTTGCGGGGCATGCTTGGAGACACCTAGGACCACACGGATGAAATCCATAGTGGCGTCTCCCTCAGCTACATCCCAGTGCTCGTGGGCGTGCTACTTCTAGCGGGCGGAAGAGAGGGAAGATGTTTCATGAGTAGATTTATAGTCCACTTGGATGCCACATATATGTGGTCATGAGTACATCTATTCACAGTCCATTGTATATATATCTAGCCTTTTGCGACCGCATGTGGTCCCATATGTACATTATGGCACGTGCTTAGTTCGAGATCTGTATACATACATTATGAACTTATACATGTACATATATATTTTCAGAGACGTGCGCGTCTGGAGCACACTTTATTTGATTCTTATATATATATCCATGTGTGTTGGTTAAATAAGGCTATAAATTTGGTTATTTTGGTATTATTGCTAACTCTGAGAAAGTGGGTTTTGATCTTTGTTCGGTGGATTTAGTGTATTACTTCTAGTTATGGATTTAGTGGAGAAAGTAATGAAATGGCGGACTTAGAATTTGGGAGTGAGAAAGATGGATATTTTTTGTAGGTTGATTACTTTTTATTTTTCTCATTATTTTTCTCTAGTTTTTTATTTTGTTTAAATAAGTTAATTTTTTGGAAAACTCAAAACTATACTTAGCCATTTAAAACTTTAAACTAATCTGGAATAAGTTGTATTCTTAAATTATGTATCTTCTACCTTCAATGATGATGTGGATCTGTGAACTGTCTTCTTGAATACATGTAGATTATGATTCTATATGCACACTTTGTCATCTTCTAAGTAGTTTTGAGTTTCTTGACTATTATGAATAAGAGGTTTTTCTTAATGATTTTATTTCATTTAAGAAACTATATCTCTAGCAACATGAACTCTTTTTGTACATGCATAACTATTTCATCTTTCTCTCAATCTGTGATTTCCTTGTAAGAGCTATGGTATTTAGATAATTTTTGTACCTATTGTACACTTGTAATCTATATTTTCTGAGATTCATTCCTTGTTGTATTTAATTTTTAATTCAGACCTTTAAAGGCCTCTTCACAAATTTCTTCTCATATATTGTGTACTTATTCTTCATGACTTCAAAAAATCATGGAAATTGGTTCTCCTCTTTAGTGTTTTTCTAACTTGCTTTGCATCTTACTCATTTAACCATGATTATCATACAAGTGCTGCATATGATACACTCTTTGTATAGAAATTTTCCTTACATTTAATAAATTATAACCTTATGGATGCAATGTATTTTATTCTATTGAAGTTTGTTTATGTTCTTTCTACTTTTTCAAAGCTTATTCTATCTCCTTCTTGCAATATTTTGCAAATTTTTAGACTTAATCATATTGAAATATCACTGGAAAACTTTTCTTATAAATTTTTTAATCTTTGAAGCTTGACAAGTTCTTAGAGCTAAAATTTTAAACATATGCTTTCAATTTTATTTCATTAGTCTTGACAGATATCTTAGTTTGTACTTTGATCATTTAGCTTTGATTATAAGTTGGAATGTCGCCCCTTTTAATACAATCTACTTCCTTTGCAATCTATAATGGATGATGGACCTTATTGTACTCTATTTTTATTCTTACGTAATTATTTCCTTAAATGTGACAATTTATATGAGTCATTTGTCACATTCGATAAAATATGACATTAGATCATCCTTTGAGCTTGTAAATTGTATTGTTATCAATATGATATAACTTTAGTTGATCAACATAGGAAGTATTCGTCGGGAGACCAAAATATCGTTGAAATTCGTCGGGTGACTACTCGGACTCCGTGGCACCTAGAGAGGCCTCGTCTGATCCAACACCTCGGCATACGGACCCTCTACAATAGCCTCTCTCATTTTTTTCCTTCTCATTTCGGTGCTCTCGCTGTCCTAATGTTTGCAAACGCGCGAAATAGTGCAGTTGGAGCCAGTGTAAGGTTGCCAAACGCTGTATTTTGCAAACGGTGGGCCGTGGCACCGAACCGCCTACGCCGGCACGTCCAGGTGGCCAGGTGAACGCTAGAGGAGGTGGTGTTTCGGTGCGCGAAAGGGTCGTTGATTCCGGGCTACTTCGTTCGGGCTTAGTCCCTTAAGAGCCCTGAGACCAAAATATCGTTGAAATTCGTCGGGTGACTACTCGGACTCCGTGGCACCTAGAGAGGCCTCGTCTGATCCGACACCTCGGCATACGGACCCTCTACAATAGCCTCTCTCATTTTTTTCCTTCTCATTTCGGTGCTCTCGCTGTCCTAATGTTTGCAAACGCGCGAAATAGTGCGGTTGGAGCAGTGTAAGGTTGCCCAATGTCGTATTTTGCAAGCGGTGGGCGTGGCACCGAACACGCTTGGCAGAACACGTCGGGTGGCAGGTGAAGCGCTAGAGGAGGCGGTGTTTCGGTGCGCGAAAATTCGTTGATTCGGGCTACTTGCCGTTCGGGCTTAGTCCCTTAAGAGCCACGAGACCAAAATATCGTTGAAATTCGTCGGGTGACTACTCGGACTTTTGGCACCTAGAGGCCTCGTCGATCCGACACCTCGGCATACGGACCCTCTACAATAGCCTCTCTCATTTTTTCCTTCTCATTTCGGTGCTCTCGCTGTCCTAATGTTTGCAAGCGCTTGCGAAATAGTGCGGTTGGAGCCGAGTGTAAGGTTGCTTGAAATGCTGTATTTTGCAAGCGGTGGGTATGGCACGAACCGCCTTCTTGGCAAAGCACGTCCAGGGTGGCAGGTGAACGCTAGAGGAGGCGGTGTTTCGGTGCGCGAAAGGGTCGTTGATTCAGGGCTACTTCGTTCGGGCTTAGTCCCTTAAGAGCCCTGAGACCAAAATATCGTTGAAATTCGTCGGGTGACTACTCGGACTCCGTGGCACCTAGAGAGGCCTCGTCTGATCCGACACCTCGGCATACGGACCCTCTACAATAGCCTCTCTCATTTTTTTCCTTCTCATTTCGGTGCTCTCGCTGTCTAATGTTTTGCAAAGCGCGAAATAGTGCGGTTGGAGCGAGTGTAAGGTTGCCACGGCATTTGTATTTTGCAAGCGGTGGGCGTGGCACGACGCGCTGTCCGGCACGTCCGGGTGGCCAGGTGAACGCTAGAGGAGGCGGTGTTTCGGTGCGCGAAAGGGTCGTTGATTCCGGGCTACTTCGTTCGGGCTTAGTCCCTTAAGAGCCCTGAGACCAAAATATCGTTGAAATTCGTCGGGTGACTACTCGGACTCCGTGGCACCTAGAGAGGCCTCGTCTGATCCGACACCTCGGCATACGGACCCTCTACAATAGCCTCTCTCATTTTTTTCCTTCTCATTTCGGTGCTCTCGCTGTCCTAATGTTTGCAAACGCGCGAAATAGTGCAGTTGGAGCCAGTGTAAGGTTGCCAAACGCTGTATTTTGCAAACGGTGGGCCGTGGCACCGAACCGCCTGCGCCGGCACGTCCGGGTGGCCAGGTGAACGCTAGAGGAGGCGGTGTTTCGGTGCGCGAAAGGGTCGTTGATTCCGGGCTACTTCGTTCGGGCTTAGTCCCTTAAGAGCCCTGAGACCAAAATATCGTTCAAATTCGTCGGGTGACTACTCGGACTCCGTGGCACCTAGAGAGGCCTCGTCTGATCCGACACCTCGGCATACGAACCCTCTACAATAGTGCAGTTGGAGCCAGTTTAAGGTTGTCAAACGCTGTATTTTGCAAAGCGGTGGGTGTGGCAGAGCCTCGCTACCTGTGGCAAGCCGTGGCCGCCTTAAGAGCCCTGAGACCAAAATATCGTTCAAATTCGACGGGTGACTACTCGGACTCCGTGGCACCTAGAGGAGTCGTTTTCAAAATTTACAACTTTTTCAAAATTTACAACTTTTTCAAAATTTACAACATTTTCAAAATTTACAACTTTTTCAAAATTTGCAACTTTTTCAAAATTTACAACATTTTCAAAATTTACAAACTTGACTTTTCAAAATTTACAAATTTTTCAAACAATGTTCAAGCTTCTCTTAGCTTCGAGAATTTAAAATTCTCTACTAACGATACCAACCACGTGAAGGTGGAAGCTTTTCTGGCACCACTAACCTAAACATAAAATTGTTAGTCAAAGAAATTTAAGTTTCAAATCAAAACCATATACTAGATCTTTAAACTAAAAAAATAATATATATATATACGCTATATAAATTGAAACTTGAAATTAAATATATACCAGACATGTGAGCATTGTAAATTCATTCCAATGAACCATCAGGATCGGATCTACTCTGAATAGCAGACAAGATTGCTTCATGATCTGACTCTCGAACCTTCCAAAGAATCTTGTTATTAGGTCTTCCTCGATATCTATACAACTGAATATTTGTCGCTAGAACTAGATGTGAATATAAGAGTATTTTCTGTGTGTCTCAAAGTCTTGAACACCCAAACAGAGGAGTTTTTAATGGATACCGTCAAGCCAAGTTCCGAATGCTACCACTGACCACGTAGGATACTCAATCTCTTCGCCATCTATAATAGGAGAAGTCAACTTCTTTCTTTCCTCGATGCAACGACATAAGAAATAGTACATTTCCTTCTTCATTGTCTTTCCATCGCAATTCTAAACACATGTCCTACAAAAAAATAACCAAGGTTGAAAAACTCAAATTTAAATTACATATTAAAATTTCAATGGACATAACTCAATACAAAAATTAAATAAATAACTGGATAAATACCTTGTCGCACCAAAATTGAAATTTCGTCAAAGTCCTTGGATGTTGTAACTTCATCTGCAGAAACAAGTTGTAGTGCTTGTGGAGGTTGATAACTAGGAAGCGGAGTTAGAGGCCTACAAATCCATCCTTCCACCCATTCTTGTGAATCACACTCAGCAGTGACAAATTCGATACAAGATGCACAAAAACATGTCAACTTTCTTGTCCATACGGCCCACGAAGTAGCGTCTGAGCTACAAAATGAGTGCATATCACTGGACCCAGTGAGTGTCATACAATCCTCGTAGTTAGCAATATGTTTTTCCTCTATCAACCAAAAATATCTCGCATGGCTGTGGAATTTTCTTGAGAACCTCGGGTCATGTTGTCGATTACACCATTCCACTATGCTCTTTGCATCTTTTAATTTAGCACCATCTTTGTACTTCAACTCTTCTCTTGCAAGAGCTCTTTTCACACATGCCCCTGCACCGTCATGCTCTCCTTTTCCATGTCCAGCCTCAGTGAAACTCCAAATATGTTGCACACCCATCTTGACATGCATTCTGCTCATCCAATAAAACATTCGTGCATTCTTAAACTAAGACGTGCAATTATCTGACCATATATAATGTTGTTTGAAGTGGATGTCCCTATCAGACAAGTTTTCATAAAATAACCGGAAACACCCTTGCACAAATTCAGTAGAATGAGTACGATCATCACTGATATAAAAGTGGTACTCTCTTAAAATTTTTCGATCATTCTCTGTACTGTCAGGAGAATGTAGAAATGCTATATGCACAAAAATGGCAACTTGTACTGAGTTGTAATATTGCGATTGAACCTCCATTTGTGGTTGCAATGTGTAATTCTCTGCAAAATCGACCACTGAAACAATAGTACCAATAGGAAATGTGTCTTTGCATAGCTGGAATTGTTCATCCAACCATCGAGCTCTATGTGTATGCCTCGCATACTCATAAACAAGTTCATCCTTAAATTTTCTCATAAATTGAAAAATGGGCATTTGTTCTGTAACTAGCTCACACCGTTTCGATTCTTTTCCATCTTTCAACTGGTATGCAACTGATTTATATTTATCAAATTCAACTAAATTATGTCCTATTGTACCTTCCATTTGCTCATGGATGCAACTTTCCAATTTAGGTAATCCGCCGCATGTACTACAACTTTCATCTAAACAATCCTGACTATAAAAAAATTGTCCAACTTCTTTTTCACAAAATATAGTAGGAATGAAATCCCTAGAAGATATTGGTGGAACTTGAACACCACATTCAGATAACATAGTTTCAGAATGAAAAATGGAACGAATACGTAAAAATTTAGCATAATGCATTGCAAATTCAACATGTTGCCTACAACAACAAGTGGTGCGAGCATGGTTGATTTTCACATAGAATGGTTTCAACATTTCAAAAAAACGTTGACTAATTTTAATTTCCAGATTCTCTTGTTCAAACTTACGAAAAAATTGAGTTTGAGTCATATCTAAGAAATGCTTTGGATGTGGTTCACGATTAGTAGAACCAACTCTCCGTTTTATAACATCTCTTGTATTAGGTGAAACTCTAGTGTTATCATGCCAAAATTTAATAACAACTTCTCTTATAGCATTAGAATTATTTTTGTCCTTACATGCGGTGCTCTAGCGAGAAAATGCCCAAAAATCGACATTATTGAGTGATTGAAGGATATTATGTCTTTGATTGCTTTCATTAGAGTTTTCGATTAACTTGCAACATTCGACTTGTTTGCGTAATCAAACGTTGTTTTTTTATTGATTCACTTACAACACTAGTAGCAAGTACACGACGCACAATATTACTATCCCTAGTGCGTCTCTTTACACCAACAGTGTGATATGCATCATGAAGGTTTTCAACAATTGTAGAGGTTTGACCACGTATGTTAGATGTTGTCAATCCTAAGGTGTTTAATGTAGGTCTCATTTTAATCAATTTCATCAAACTAACCAACAACTGACATCTTTGGGAATCATTTAAAATTTCAAAATGATTATCCCAAATTTCACTAGCTTTTCTTCTGATTTGTCGTTCAGAAAGTTTGTCAGACATTGGTTTCAAAATGTTTTCATCAATTTCAATCAAAAAATTAGGTTTCTTATGTAAAATCCTAGGAGGTGTTTTTGTCAAATTTTGTTTGTCTAGAGTTTCAACATGAATTTCCTTATTCACATTTTCATTGTCTCCTTCAATTTCAACATTTGCTACATCATGAGTATTTAATTCTTCTTCAACATTGACAGTAAAAACTTCTTCATCACGAGTATTCAATTCAACTTCAACATTGACAGTAGAAACATTACCTAGTTCTTCATTGCTTACAGTAGTTGGGATTGAAGATGAACCTCTTCTAGATTCACGAAGTTTCCGCATCCGCTCAGCATTTTCAATTTTGTTGGCCTCTAATTCGTTTGGTGTTTTTTTACTTAATGACTTCCTTTTTTGACTTCGTTTTTTGTCTCCCATGATGTTTTGCTTTCGGTGATAAAAAAACGTGCCTGGAAAAAGACAGAATTTCGCAGTAATTCGTACGGTAAGGTCAGAGAGTAAAAATCACATGGTAATTCGGACGTTGGGATGTGTGTAAATATGGTTTATAAACCGCGAGCGCGCTTTATAAACCGCGAGCGCGCTTTATAAACCGCGTTCGCGGTAGTTTTACAAAAAAACCGCGATCGCGGAGCTATTTGCCGAACCTTAGCCTCGGAAAATCTTTGTTTTTCCCCAACCAAAGCTATGGAAGGTCATTATGAAGTGCAAAAGATCAAAAAACCTCAAATCTGCTCTTCCAAAGACTTGAACCATGCTAAAAAACTGAAAACATTTCACAAAAATGGTGCCATCACGTAGGGTAGACTCTTAGCTTTGTAAAAATATTGTTTTTAAAGTGAATAGAATAAGATAAATATCATTTTATAATTTATTACTAACAATAGGTCCTTAAGACATTTTTTCCCGTGAATGTTCATGTCTACGTTTAAGACTGTAACTTTTGTTTCGCTTATCAAAATATGATAAAAATTATACCATCCCAAGCGTGGACAAATTCTATGCACCTTAAAAAAAAAAAAAAATTTGATTTCGATATTTTTTGATATAGTTATGGCGGGCAAACGGAAAGCGCTCCATTTTCTAAATATTTTCAGACCACTTTCACGGAAAAAATCATAAAAAAAAATATTGCTAAAAAAAATACAAAATAAAATCCATCCCAAGATAGACAACTACATCTAACTTTTCACCAAAGGAAAAAAAAATAACAAGATTTGGTCATCCAAAATGCGGGCAAACGGACTACAATCTTATAAGTTTTTTCAAAAAAAAAAAGTAAGTCATATAATTTTAAGTGTTTAATATAGCTAAACTTGTCCGTTTTTACAAAAATTAGTATTTTAGAAACTAGATTCCGAATGCTACGATTCATATTTATATAACTTTTTCTAATTTAGAGTGCATGTATAGCTAATAATCCCTACAAGTTGAGATTTCACTTTTTTTTGCAATATGACGTCCACGGATGACCCTATATTTGTCCATCAACTTGGTGCACTTACCTGGTGTGATAGATCGGTTGCAAGGATGACTACTCGAAGGCTCTAATCAATATCGAGCTCTGGCATAATCCGGTCTATAGGTTGTGGGATACGGGGAAAATGACCTGGAATTGTTTCATGTATATCTCCAGATAGGGTCATAGGGTGGATGATGGATATAGTGGACTCTATGGGTGATTCTTTGGTCTAGTCCAGAAATCCTTAGCTTCATTAGCTGCTACGTCTAACAAGGATAATTGTGCGATAATGGTTGGTGGAAGTGGAGTGGATCTAAATACTAATGTGCGTAAGCCAACATCAACGTCAGATTGACCTGTGGACTCGTTGGGTTGTGGGATTTTGGATCACAACTGTAGATTTGTGGTTGTTGTGGACCTGCTTATGGTCATACGAGGAATCAATCTCTAATCCCTAGTATCCAGTAGTCATATGCCTTTTCGGCCTCTATATTTAGAACTACAAGTTGTGCAATCTTTTCAGAGTACCTTACAGGTGTTTTGGCAACCTAAATTCTTAAGCTAGTGTCTATGTCAGTGAGAATGTCTCCTACGTCTGGTTGTGGGACCAAAGGGTCACAACCAAACATTTTCTCTCTTTCAAGCCCTTCTACAGTCATGTGGATATTTATCTAGGGTAATCTGTAGTTTGGCTGGTTTGACCAAAACGTGTGTGCTTGGTCGTCTTCTATGTTTAACCCTCTTAACTATGAGCTGATCTATTGTAAGTCTGCTGTTGTTCGGAAGACTTGGATTCTAAGATTCTGATCTATATTAGTTATTGCTATAACAATATTGGGTTGAGGCACGATTGGCTCGAATACGTATTCTCTGGGCTCTCTAGGTCTCGTGATTGTCATACAAAAGCAACAATGTAAATCTAATTATACAATGAAAGTAAAATTAACTATGTAAAGTATATCTATAGCATATATAACTTCTTTTTTTGTGTTTTTGATGAACTTATTGAACGAATTGAAAGAGAAATTATTTAAAATATCTAGAAATTAACAACTAAACTAATAACGAAATTAAAAACAAACAAAGCAACCGAGAATAGCTACTTGCCTGTGTAGTTGTGAATCTATTCTAAATAACCAGATAAATGATCTACTCTATTTGAAAGACTCTCGATCCTACCTCAGAAGTGAGGAGTGAATCATAGTTTCTCAGAAACTATCAATCCCCATGTTTATTTGCAATATCGAAAGTAAAATTAATTGAAATGAAATGATTGACTACTCTATTTGATATGCTTTAACTAGAACTTTGAAAGCTTGAACCTAGATTTTGTAGAACAGTGGTGAATCGATGGTGTGTGGCTTTGTCCCCTTAGTGTGATCTCCTTGTTCCTTCATGCTCACGTGAATCTAGAAAAGCGTGTGATGTTAGCATCAATAGAAGTTGGTATCGAAATAATGGTAGCTTAGGATGCAGACTGAATACAATGCGAGTAGGAGAGGGATAGTGCAAGAGAACAGAGCTTGGCTTATGCAATTCCTAGTGGGATTTATTGCGAGTCATGCAACACAAAACATCCAGAACCTGAAACTATTCTTTTTGACGAACAAAACCTGCAACTTTAATGGCTTCCTACTAAAAATTAAACTATCCTATTCCAATGAATTGCATGAAATAGTAACAACACTAGCACAAGAAGATTATGTGGCTTCCAATGCTAAACAACACTAACCATGCATGCAACAAATAAAACTATGAATCCTAAGAAAAATTGAAAGACTAAGCTATTGAAATGAGAAATTGAGAGGCAAATTTGAGGGGCCATTTGCTTGAGCACAAGCCAACTATTTATAGAATTCCCATTTACCCAAAGGTGAAAACCAATTTGATCTCTTAAACCATAAACAATGCAAAAACACTATTCCAGGGAACTAGAATCATAAATACAAGCAAAGGCGGTGAAAAAAACTTGGTAAACGTTGAATTTTTATGTGAGTCATGTTAAAAATAACATTCTAGAAAACACGTGAAGGACCGCTACCCTGAGTAAGGTGGCGGTTACAGGACTACCGCCCTTCCTAGGCGGCGGTCTAGCAGGTGGCGGTTTCATCATTGAAGACCGAAAAGCAAAGAAAAAGAGGGGGAAGGAAAAATCAAAGCATGTAGGGGCTAAGCGGGACATGCGGGATGTTAACGCATACTTGGAGAGCTTTTCCGGATCCTAAACACCTTGCGAGGAGACCTGTATCATCATTGGGGCATGTGTTACGTTGTTCGATGGTGCAGTACCCTACAATTTTGGGTATGTACATATTGCCCCCTCGGAGAAGAATTTTAGCCATGAAGAGGCGTAGAACGGTGGGTCCGAGTATGGCGGTCTCGAAATGGGAAGTTAAAATTTATACGATACGCCGTGTGTCAAAACGACGCCATCCAAAATTCACCTTTCCACTGTAAAAATGAAAAGAGGACTCAAGTGCAGATAGATAAAATAAACTAAAAATTAAAATTAAAATAATATGAAATGAGGACATACCATTTGCGCGGGGATAATAACTTACCTCCATCGGTGCTCCAAACCTACGAAAAGGGCATTCAAAACAAGTCAGGATGCTATATATGTAAAAGTGGGCCCATTTTCCTATTCATTTGTGCGTGTCAATTTGGTTGATTTTGAGCTCTGGGACCCATGGTGATGGTTTCTGACGAGAGTAGAGTCAAAACGTTTGGGACAAGATTGTGATCATGCCTCATCCGCGAAGTTGAACACCGACCCATGAGATCACAGGTTAGTTTTTCTCGATTTACCATTTTTATCCCTAAAATGTCAAAATGATGAAATCTTTGTCATGGGGGTTATTTTTTAAAATGTCAGTTTTAATAGGGTCACTTAGGGGGGCCTAATGGGTAGGCTTTGTTTTTGTCAAAATGGTTGTGTTTTGTGTTTTTAGGTGTTTTAGGGCATATGACCTGCGTGGAAATTTGGGACACGACCGCCGCCCTAATCGTGGCAACGGTTACAAGACCACCGCCTTTAAGGTGGTGATTACTGAAGCTGCCACCGCTCGGCGTGGTGGTCCTTCACAAAATGCATAAACAATACTTATTTGAATTCATTTTTGCATTTCTAGCATTCTTACCTACTTTCATGATTTTTCTAATGTCATTTGAATACTAACTTACTCCTTTTTGTGTGTTTTTGGGTGTATGCAGGCGAAGGAGGAGTATATCCGATGGAGCTGAGAGAGAGAGTGTGTGATTGGCTTCCAGCAATATTGGATGCCCTTTCTCAGGATGAGCAGGACACTCTTCAGAGGGCCGGTATATTACGCATATCACGGGTCCCGCATGTTACACCTTCTAGTCACATACTTTGTGACTTGTTTTCATATTGGGATGTTGATCGGAACACTTTCCGATTTCCAGGAGTCAAGGGTGAGTGGACCATCACTTTGGAGGATGTTTACCACATCTTGGGGGTCCCGATCATCGGGAGATGGCTCACACTTGAGACAGGAAGGTCACGGGCTCAGATAGCATAGTGGGCCTCATATATGGGAGATGCAGTTATCTCCACTAGTTCGAAGAAGGGGGTGAGGGTCTCGATCTATTCCTAGCCTACCTATCCCCTTGATTCGTCAGGCCATTATGGGGATCCTTGCCTCGAGATTGATCGGGGACAAGGGAGGAGACACCTTACTGTATTGTTGGTCCCCCATTATTACACAGATTGAGGGACATGGTTGGATTTATGCCTAGGGAGCCGACATTCTTGGGACCACCTATCATGATCTGTACAGGGTGGTTCGTTTACAGGGGCAGTCATTGAGCCATCTGACCCTGGTTATGAGCTGGGTCTATGAGCATTTCATCCCTTATGGGAGAGGTGTAGAGGTGGCAGATCCCGGAGCCATGAGGGCAGCTAGATGGACAGATATGTCGGTGCTCAGAGCACCCCACCAACCAGTCACCTCCTTGACCACTGATGATATGGAGGCCACACCCTATCAGGCCATGGCAAGGTTATGGGGCGAGGAGGCTCTTACTTTGATCTCTTGCTCCACCACAAGGCAGCTTGTGGATAGGATGGGAAGGTGGAGATACATCCTTTTGGTCGAGTGCCTCAGCAGTTTGGCCTTCCTTACATGGGTATGCTTCCCCTAGTGGTGCCAAGTATACAGATCAGTTCGGGAGGCTAGGGAGGTCCTAGAGGCCGGGGTTGGACCGTTGTTACTCCTGGTGTCCCCATTGCAGCTAGGAGGGTAGTACGTTCTTGACCCCATTGATATCGACAACCGGTTCCGCCCATGGCGGCGACGACCCCATTGATATAGACTCTGAGTCCGAGGAGTTCACAGGGGGAGAGACGGAGGAGGAGACCGAGGCTGAGGTCAGCGAGTCGGGTGGAGAGGAGGACAGCGATCCTGAGTGGCATGATACTCAGGATATCTTACAGGTGGAGAGGGCGGAGCAGAGTGCGGAGAGGGTGACTCTGGTTTCAGAGGAGCCACTTTCTCAGGGCTTGGGTGGAGAGGATGAGTCCGTAGTGGGACACTATGTCGCTCCAGCCATGGGAGGAGTACATCAGTCAGTGGTGGCATCTATGGCAGGTGCTGACCCTAGGGATCCCTCTTGGAGGCCCGGAGATCCGAGTGAGTTATCATCCTTCTCTTTAATGGTTGTTTAGGATTTCCTTAGTTGTTATCTCTCCTTTTGTTTACTTTTGTTTCTATCTTTTGATTATTTCTAATATGTTTTCTCCTTTGCTTGCAGAGACTGCTGATTTGAGTGGCAAGACACGATTATTGGTATGGTGATACCTGACGATTCCCATGGAGAAGACCCGTGTGGAGTTATCCATGGATGTAGGGAGCCCTCGCAGTGGCCGGGGAATACCGGCGTTTTTTCCCCTATCTGGCATGTGGCCAGGATGGTGACTACCCTTCGCACCGAGTTGGCAGGATACAAGACAACAAAGCATCTAATGAGGAGTCACTCTCATGGTGAGGCCGCAGCTGCTCCTCGGGACCGTGAGCCCTCCGTGCACTTAGAGTGCCGGCGTAGCCAGAGTCCTAGACGTGGGCGTGCACCTTCAGAGGGATCTCATAGGGGTTGAGAGGCCGCTTGGCTCTCTTAGATTGTTTATATGATGTATTTGTATTTCCGGGCTCTTTGAGCATTTTGACCATGCCTAGCACATGATGGCATTGTACAAGAAACTTGATTATATATATATATATATATATTCTTTTTGGATCAGACTCTTGGTATCTATGATTTTGTGATTTGTTTCCGCATGTAAACTATAATGTTGTTTTTATATGCTTTTCAGAATGTATGTAGTGGAGAACAAATGATACAAGTGCTTTCTTTCTTTTTGTATTTCGTGATGTTGATATATGATAATGTAGACATAATGTGATCTTGAACTTTAGTTTCTATAAGCAATTTTTAGTACTTCATATTTGTTGTGACAAAATGAGATGATAAACCAGTATGATGAGTAGATGAACTTGCCCCACTCCTAACTCCACGCAACTAGTAAGATGTGAGGGCTCATCACCAAGAGCTAGAAAGGGCACAAGCTATGAAATTTGTTGAATGGTAGTGATGAGAGATAGACAAAGATTTGGTGGAACCAAATTAGGATGCTACAAACCTACTCTACTCAAGTGACTCCATAGTTTAGAATGCTACTTGCTTTGCGGTTTATCTAGACTTAGATCCATAGATGGCCACATGGTAGACAAAATCTGGTTTTCAGGGTTTTGAGCTCTCTTGGAATTTTGGACATCTGATTCATTTACTTTTGACTTAAGATTGCAAAGGTTTACTTGAACTGTTTGCTTATGACCTTCACCGTTTATTGTCAAGAGGACCCCCCACACCTTGCCCCATGCTACTAGTAAGAAGCATGGGCTTATCACCATGGACAAGGCATAGGTGAGTAAGGGCACTTCCATCCTTTCTCAACCCTACATCACTAGTAAGAGACACAAGCTCATCACCAAAGGTTGGTGGGGCAAGGACATGTGTAAAAATAAAATTTTATGTTTGATCTATATCTAACTTGTTTATTTGAGAAAAAAATTTAGTATGTTCTTATTTCCAAAGAGATCTATGTATGGGATAGATGTGACACCATGAAGCTTCTAGAATAGACCATAGGCAAGACACCTATCCTAAGAAGAAACAAAAACGAGAACAAGTATGCGAGACATTGGTATTATTACCGTGAAGACTTTGTCATATCTAGCTTTATTTGATGAAATGATTTTGAAACGATTGATGATGTTATGAAAATGAAGAAGTATGATTGGAAGGATTATGCCAATACTATCAGAAGTTTGTAATGCATTACTTTGAGAATAAGTTCCTTGATCACAAAATTGTATGAAATGAGTGGACAAAATGAACCTAACTACATGAAGATGTAATGTAGATATAATTATACAAATAGTGTTGGTTGCTTATGCATAGAATCATTTAAGGTGTAGGGAATTGACAGTTTCACCAAATTCCTCACCTTCCAGTGTACATAAGAGATATGCACCATTTCCATAGTCTTTCATGACTCGGTATGGGCCCAACCATTTGGGCAGAATTTCCTTCCTTCGCCGGTCTTTTTATCGATCCAGTTGTCTAGTCTTAGAACCAGATCTCCTTCATATATATCTCGTTCATAGACCTTTTTGTTATACTGCCGGCACATCCGGTCAGCATAGACTCTATGCCACTATTTAGCATCTAACCTGGCCTCATCTAGGATTTCTAGTTGGGAGAGACGTGCTTCTCTATAAGCGTCTTCATCCAGAATCCCTTGTAATGAGATGCGGAGACTGGGTATTTCAACCTCAAGTGGGAGGCGCTTCTACTCCAAATGTCGCAAGGAAGGATTTGTTCTGTTGGTGTTCTTATTGAGGTTCGATGGGCCCACAAGGCCGGGTATAACTTTAAATGCCAATCTTGTTTGTTTTCTTTCTTGTTTTAAGGAGAATAGCTTTCAATGTTTTGTTTGTTGCTTCAACCTATCCATTAGCTTGAGGGTAATACAGGGAGGCTGTATGATGGCTTATTTTAAATTTATTACATAATTCATGAACCTCATCATTCTTAAAAGAAGTCCCATTATCTGTGATAATGATTTGTGGGACACCGTACCTCTACAAATAATCTGGTTCAAAATGAACTTGGTGATCACGGCACCTGGTATAGTGGTAAGAGGCATAGCCTCTACCCATTTAGTAAAATACTCGGTGGCTGTGATTATGAAGTTATGGCCATCTGTAGATGAGGGAGAGAATTTCCCTATCAAATCTAGGCCCCACGTAGAAAAGGGCCATGGAGTAGTGATTGGTTGTAGAGCTTGTGTCGGCATGTGAATCTCGTGGGAGAATTCTTGGCATTTATGACACTTGCGTACAAACTCTACTGCATCATGCTCTAGAGTGGGCCAGAAATAGCCCATCCGATGTATTTTGTGAGTGGTGGCGTGACCACCGAAGTGGCCTCCACATATTCCACTATGAGATTCATGGAGAATCTTCTTGGATTCTTCTATGTCAACACACCTTAGAAGCATTCCATCGAAAGCCTTACGATAGAGCACTTGTTCTATAATAACGTATTTAGCTACGATAATGCGTAACCGCCTTCTTCACCTCATGTCGCCACCTCATCATGACCTAGTCTTAACCCTAAACTAACCTAATTAAGACCTATAACTTGGTCCAATTCCACACCTATGACTAATTACTCCTCATCCGCACCTAAAACCAACTTCATAATGACTTGACCAAGCCCGCTACCAATCCCTCGGAAGAAAAGGAGGGAAAGCTGGCTATTTTACCAAAAATAGCCCGCTTTGACCGGACCGATACCGGTTCCTACTCGACCGCCGTCGGTTGCATAACCGCCATCGGTTCCCCGTAAATGACCACTTCCAACCAAAAACAAGGATCGGATTTTCATTTGATCGGGAGAAGGAGAAATCATCGAGAGAATCCAGATTTTGCTTGGCCGAGCAGAGACAAGTGAAGAAACAAGAAGAGATTGCAGAGAAGGACATCAAGCCCAAGACTGCAACTGAATAACCAGAGCCCAGTAACACTCATCCGAGCATCAGAAGAGAAAACTGCATCCAACTTGGGTCCTGTCTTCATCATCACAAAGTTCTACCTCAAACTTGCATCGCATCGTGGGCAAGTAAGTAGTATGTTATATGTTTCTAAGCACCATTTTCTTGAGCCTGTTGATTAATAGTAATCATAAGTTTATTCCTAGATCTACTACCAGCCACTACTGCACTTAACCTTCACCCACACACCCTGATATTGCCCAGAAGGCCATTTTACCACACTCTGAGTCTTCCCTATCCTCCCATCATTCCCCTCAGCCATCCACCAATCCTAATAACCCCACAATCACCTTGCAACCAACTTCTATCCAGAAGCACTTAGATTGCTGCCCCTACCGGTATCGTTTATCCTCTACCGGCAGCGGTTATCTAACCGCGGTCGGTTACCAAAGGAGTGACCGCCACTTCTGGCCATCACCGTGACTTATACCCCAAAACCTTTTGCTTGCCTATTTGCCACCTAACAACCCCAAATCCAGCCTCGGTTTATCCCTATAACTCAACCTCGAACGTATCAAACATCAAGAATCAACAAACAACGTGGACGCTTTATTATTGATAGTTTAGTTTCTATGCTTTCAGAACGAGATACCTAAATCGTGATTTTGCAATAGCTTTTATATTATCATTTGTGTTAAATCGTATTAAAAGGGGAACTCACCACCTTCAAAGGAAGTTTTTATATTTCCCGGGCCTAAGGCAGATCCCTCATTTGTTGTCTAATTAAAATCTTGTGGTCTTGTATTCTTACTGCAGTAGTCCTTCCAAGACAAAAAGGAGTTCTTCGCAGCCGATCGATCGATCTCTCTACGGCACGCGCACACCATCTCAACATTCAATGTATTCCTCCTAGCCCTAACCCTTATCTCTGCTTTCAAAGGAATGATAGGATAGAAGCAAGTCTATTCTCGCAGAGCCGAAACATTCCGTGTGAAACATTTTGGCACACTGATTTGGGACCCATTTCGGGTTTTCGTTTTCTTGCTTATTTTCATTTTAGGAAGCATACTTTGTTGTTGTTTTTGTTATATATTTAGTAAAGAATTTGTCTTGCTTTCCTAGTTTCGCATTAGTGAAAGTCATCTCATTTGCTTCATCGAATATCATTTTCGATTTGGGTTTAAAACACGTGCATTACATTCTTGTCATTGTTTTCAATTCTAGTGAACATAGACTAAGTAACAGGTCGTACACGTGGGGGTGATTTCCATGGTATTGACAGGAAATTAATCTTACTTTCACTGCACAACACATACCGAATCACTTCACAATTAACACAACAGCTCAAAACATCCCCCCTTTTCCGCGGTATTCCTCCGCCCGATTGAGGTAACCTTATAAGCCAAAACAAACTTGACATTTCCCCTAAGTCTTTTGTTTAGGATTGACATCATTCCGCGTCTAAAGGCATAAGCCCACAATAATTAAAATTAACCCTAGGGTTAGTCTCTGGATTTGCGTGTGCATCTTGTTTGTTTTCAGTTCTATTTTCTCTGTTATACACTGTCTTCTGTGATTACCTTAGAACAATTTGATAAATATACTGAGCGTTGTTAACAATCAAATCAGCAGCTTCTTATATTTTCTTATACCAGTCTTATTACACCGACATCGGTTAACTGACCGACGTCGGCTATAGTCTAACCGACATCGTTATCGACCGATATCGTTGCCATCGTCTTTTCCAGCTTCCTCGACAAACCAAAGAACCTACCAATTTCACCACCATTCTCGAGTCTCTTTGCTCTCGATAGACAAACCCTACCGTGAACTCCGTCCATGGTTGTTATCACTCAAAGCAAGCCGCCGCCATGGTTTCACATGCTTGCTCTTTCCTTTGCCCGAATCACCCCCTTCACATTCTCGTGGGGAATCCTACTGACACCAAATGAGGTTCCTAAAATTCCCGTGGGAGATAAAGAATTTGCCAAATTTTTCTCGGATGCTAATCCTAGTGTCTGACAATACTATTTGTCTCATGCCTCGACCGTACACCCGACGGTCAACTCCTTGTTGGCATGCCTATCAAGATAGCTGCTCATTTAGCCCCTTCTCCGCCTCGATAACTCCGCTTTGCCTTCCGCATCCTTAGTCCCGCTGCCTACCTCAAGCAGCTTCTGGGGTCCATACGGCATGATTGGCTTTCCTTTCGTTAATCTTGGGCCCAACATGTCATTACCACCGATCGCTCCTACCTCTCTCTCTTGCAGATCGCTCCTCATGACTTGCTCTCTCGCCACCTATCCACACGAGCTTTCCTTCTCAAGCTCCGCCCACCTTTTCATTTCCACACACATATCCTAGAACCTCAACAGCCTTATATAGGACATCCCTATTCGGTTGCCTCAACACGCTGCCCTCCATACCTTATCAACATTTAACCCCACCATTGTCTAGCGGTGGCCCTTGGCCCAATTTGCCTCCGTTTACCACAACCACACCATCATCTCATCCAACTACCGATTTAATTAAACAAATGATGGACAAAATGCAAAACCCGGAGGCTTTGCTTCAGTGAAGTCGTAGCGCTGACATACGAGCAAGTTTTTCGGGAGCCTATCCACCCTTCGGCCCCCTTCATTCATATCCTCCTCAATGGGAATTACCAAAATTTACCCGCTTTTAACAAAGAAGGAGGACCTCAACAACACTTGCGATCATTTAGACATGCCTCGCTATCTCGATTGCTCACGACGACGCTTTACTACTCCGCACCTTTCCCATGTCCTTATCAGACCCGCTGAGTGGTACAAAGTTGCTTTAACCCAAAGACTCAATCTTCTCTTTTAACCAGCCTAGCCCAATCTTTCTTGGATCATTTCTCCATTAACATTGCCAAGAAAGTATCTATCACCGACTCTATGCCATCCGACAATTTGAAGACGAATCTATCGCAGATTTCGCTGACGATGGCGGGCCTTATCAACCAACTTACGTATGCCTTACCTCAAACCGAACTTATCGAATATTTACGCTGGCCTCGCGCTAAGCACATCTCTCCTACCCTCCAAATTCAAACTTTCCGTACATTTGACGAGGCCTTTACTATGGCTCAAAAATTAGAGATTCGAGCCTTAGAGGAAGAGAAATTGCGGTCGCAGAACAAAACCCCACTTTCCGAACCCAAGATTCCACCAACAAACCTAACACCACCAATCCTCACCCATCGACCACTTCAAATCAAAAGGGGCCGTGCACGCGGTGATGGTCAAATCCCAACCACGTCTAATACCCCGCCAAAACCACCTATAAGTATAAAGCAGTAACCCATCAACTACACTCCTGGGAGAAACATATGGTGTGATATTGGAAAATTGCTCAAAGCAGAGCCATTACCTTACCTCCCGTTAAACCTCATTCCGGTTTGATTCCACTCGCGCCATACCTTCTCGGTACAAAGAAAATGACTTCAGAACTTCCACCGCGTGAAGGGACACAAGCCATGAGAATCGCAAGATGTTGAAAAACATAGTGCAGAAATGGTTGATGCAGGGATATAGCCTCGATAATCCTAACGCCCCGCTAACCGAAATTTGAAAATATTCAACAAACCATTCCCGAATCATTCTTCTAACAAGAATCTAAACCAAGATATCTTAGCCGAGGAGAGTGTTCATGAGATCCATGCAGCTTCGATTCCCAAACCAAAGACCTCTATCGAACAAATTCTCAATCAAGCCTCTTCACTAACGCAGAAACCGAACCCCTTCCTCGCCATCAAGACAAACTGAAATCCTTGCCTGCTTCCTTTACCCATCAAGGAATTAGCGCCCAGAGTTCCCTTCTCACAAATGAGCCTTCTTATACCACATCCTCGCAAGACTCGTGAGCGGATGTTATCTAATTTATCTATTTCCCAAACGCCTCCTTCTACCATTCTTTTGCATACAAGAGGAAGGCTCGCCACTTCTTTTGTCATCCTTAGACGAGAAACCTCTTGAACCGACATCACCACATTCTTTAAACATGACAGATCCTCTCAAACACACCCTCCTACCTATTAGTCCTTCATCACCTAAATCTTTTCAACAACCGGTTGACCTCTTAACGCCCATTGATACAAAGGCCTCATATACCCTCAGATCACACCCACAAAGGGACCGGAATCACAACCCACCTTTCTTCCATACAAAAGTTCCTATTCACACGTGAGGACTGTCATTCCACAGAAGATAGACAGGTTCTATGGGAACGTTTGAGTACGCCATATTCTACTCAAATGCAAATGACCGATCCTGATGCCTCCACCATATACCCGAAGTGTTTACAGAAGCTTAAAATGCCCATGTCCTCATCTTCACCCCCCTCATCTCTACCAAATACCTTGTCCACTTCTATTAACTTAGCCAAATCTTCCCCTACGCTTGGGACCTCACCCATACCTAGTCTAACACACCCACCTAAGCGGCTTGATTTATCTAAAAATAAAGCCATCCATCCCATTAGGAGACAGACTCAATCTCCTCAACCTATGCCTCTATCACAACTAAAACCATCATCGTCACACCTACCTTCCATATTGGGACCCCATCCCTCTACCTTACATCAATATATCATACCTCCTGCATTTTCTTTAAAGCGACCTACGCCTTCTGCACCCATACAGAAATCCAAGGGTATAGCAACACCGTCACCCCGCGTATCCTGTCCACCTATCAACCCTAAACAAATTCCATCATCAAAAGATTTGTTTTCGGTCACTCCTATTTCTCCGTGGTTGTTTTCTGATACCACATCATCTGTGGCCTCATCATCCAACATAGCTTCTACGTCAAAGAAACCACGGTTAGTTAAAACCCATTACCAAAACTCCTTGGCTAAACCACCCCCCATACAAACCAACCACACCACGTCATCACCAGAATCGACCTAGTCAATAGCCTCATTTTCCTCTGACTTTGACCCACTCAAAGGGTCTTACGCCAAAATCCTTGCTATGTTGGTGGAGAATGCGACCATTTCCCTACCCCCACTTAGACCTTATGATCCATCTAAACCTCGACCTATAGGTTACGATGAGTCTAAAATCTGCGCTTACCACCGCACACCAGGACATGACGTAGAGGGATGCAAAGCGTTAAAAACCATACTTCATCCGTCACCTCTCTCAGATAGAAAAGTTAAGAAAGACAACTTACGAAGAGAGAGACCTTTAGCTTCAGTTCCCTCTCCTATACCACCTGTCCCCGCCTCACCAAGATCTATCATTATTACAGCCCCACCTCTCGAAAACCATGACCTATCCCTACCATCTTCCTCCTCTCGTATTCACGAGATCAATATGATTAGTGTTGCTACTCGAGGGTAGAAAAACAATGGGAAAGCGAAAGAAAACACACCTGCGGCATCTCTTTCTCCGTCCACCATCCCGATTGCACCACCACCTAAAGTGGTTATTCGCGACCCGCCTATCCCGCCTCTAATGGCATCGCATTGCCCATCGAACTATGATCAAACAGCCTTCACCAATCGCCCGTAAAATGACATCAGATGATCTCATTCGACTTCAATCTCATCGACAAGCTCTCGTTGAGATCCTTCAAGGGATAGAGGTTTTACCTAATGAAACCTTGCTCTGCTACTCTATTCTAACACCCAATCATGTTGCTTCGCTCACCAAACAATCTATCTCCCCAACCACTGCTCTCTCAGACACAGCCAAGCCGCCCGCCGCTGGCCCAAGATGAAATTATCGACTTTGGTGCCAAGATCCCGACTCGCTCTTTTCATCTCAGCAGATACGCTCGGGATATTCGGTACGTCGTGTGTTATGATTGACGGGGCGCTAGCCTAAACATCATCTCTTCAAAAGCCTTCCAACAAATGAATATCCCTTCTAGTTGCATGTGTGCCAACCCCATCATGTTGCGATCATTCAATGATGCTATTACTTTACTTTAGGCACCGTGATCCTTAACATTCGTGTAGACCACGTACTTTACCCGAACTCTTCTATGTCCTCGAGGGAGAGTTCCAATACAACATGTTGTTAGCCGCCTCGATCCGGCTATGGGATGCGTTCCTCCACCTTACATGATGCATAAAATTTGAGTACGAGGGGAAGTCCTACACCGTAAAAGCTGATCCTCCCCCCTTCAAAACTTGCAATATGTTGTATCGCCCTAATGATGTGCTTGTACCAGTCAAGACACCCATTCATCCAACCCAGCCATCCACTTCCGATGCACCTACACCTTCAACTAATGAAACCGCCATTACAAATATTACTTCCTTTCCCGCAGATAACATCCCAACCTCCGACCCCTTAGTAGATGTTTTTCAACGCCTTACGCTGGGGGAGTACCGCCTATATAACGTTAGTTCTTTCCATACCCCGCAGGAGTACGGACAGTTACATGCACATCCCACCTACGACCGTCGCGTGGGGGAGGTAATCTCTTACGGACCACCCCATTGCCGCACCAACCTAACGTATGGGGGTGTTGACGCATCCTCCATTACCCCTGAACCTCCTCTTGGTGTGGTTCCTTCCAATCTGATTTTCAATACTTGACAAATCATCGTTTCGCCCTCACCTTCGACTCACGTGCGGTTTGGAAAGGCTTTGGTTTTGGTCTTTACGAACAAGGCCGACATACACTCATTCCCGTGACTACACGCAAACACAATGATCGCAGTGGTCTCGCTTTTCCCAAACACCTACACAGAGACACTCGTGTCACCAGTATCCCGAAGAAGACGACGTCACCCCTACCAAACCATCATCACCCACTTTGCCATCATCATCACCACGAGTCGATAGACTCGAATCTATCCCTCCTAACTTTTTTTTTTTTTTTTTTTTTTCATAAATGCTATCTTCATAGGTCCTCTCACTTATCAACGCGATAATGAGGATCCATCTTCTCTTCCCCTTCAGTATCCACATGATCAAGAGGATTCACCTTCGATTAATGTTGTTGAGTGCCAGTGATGACGACTCCATCCTCACTTACTGGGGGGTGATGACTCCTATATTCAACGCGCCTTACCATCTCAAACTCAAACCATGTCAATGAGTCGACTATAGAAATCAACATCCACACGAGGAGGATCTCACATTGTGAAGATCGGACAATCCCTTAACACATCGTAACAAGCCGCCTTTACTACCTTTCTCCGTACTCCGCAACCAAGCTTTCGCTGTCCTACGCCGACATGCCAGAATTGATCCTACCATCGCTGTCCATAACATCACCCTAAACCCCGATTCCAAACCAGTCAAACAAAATCGAGAAAATGCATCCACGCACGCCTCTTGGTCAAAGAAGAGCTTCAACGACTTCTTTCGTTTCCTTCATCTTGCCTATCGACTATCCTCAATGGATTTCTAACATCGCACTCGTCACTAAAGCGACGGGGGGGACTTTGATATGCACGGATTTCCGAGACCTTAACCTCGCTTGCCCCAAGGATGACTTCCTCCCAAGTATTGATCAACTTGTTGATCTCACCGGGCCATGAAATGCTTTCTCATGGATGGTTTTTCGGGATACAATCAAATTTTGTAGCCCCGCCGATCAACATAAAACCGCTTTCATAACTCCTCGGGAACCTTCATATCGTGTCATGCCATTTGGCCTTAAGAATGCCGGGTGCTACCTATCAATCGGGCTATGACTTACATTTTTCATGACATTATGCACACTATCCTCGAGGATTATGTCGATGATCTTCTTGGCAAATCTAAACATCGCAGTTGAACATCTCGATGTTTTAACCATTATTTTCGATCACCTGCTGCAATATCGGTCCGCTTCAACCAAAGAAATGTGTCTTTCGTGTTCTTTCGGGAAAACTTCTTGGCTTTATCTCTCTTTGCGTGGCATCGAGGTCGATCCATCTAAAGTCAAAGCTATCCTAGAAATGCCCCCACCCAAAACCTCAAACAATCGCGTAGTTTCGCAGGTAAACTTCAATCCATCCGCATTTCATCTCCCAACTCTCTGATCGATGTCACCCTTTCCATCACCTTCTTAAAAAGAACATTGCCTTTCAATGGAGTGAAGAGTGTCACCAAGCCTTTCAAGCTCTCAAATCCTATCTCTCGCACCACCCGTGCTTATTCCACCTCGTGATGATCGTCCTTTCTACCTTTACCTTTTCGCCACCGACCATGCTATAGGAGCTATGCTCGCACATCGGACTCTAAGCACGCCGAGAACAAGCCATTTATTATATAAGTCGTCGACTCTCGTGGATTACGAGACTAGGTATACACATGTAGAAAAATTGTCCTAGCCCTATCATTCGTAGCCACCAAACTCCGACATTACCTCCCGAATCACAAAACTTTTGTCATCACCAACACGGACCCCATTCATTATATGTATGCCAAACCACATCTAAACCAACGCATCGCCCGATGGCTTATGCTCCTCGCCGACCTCGACCTTGAGTTTGTACAATGTAAGTCAATCAAAGGACAAACTATTGCACCAACTCATGGAGGCCCCTTTACCTCGGGGAACAATTCACCAATTTTAATTTCCCGACGAACTCATCGCCACTCTTTCACTGTGGAAGAGTCGATCAAATGACCCTCTTCTTCGATGGATCTAAATGCCAGCCGCGGCGGAGGAGCCGGCATTGTTCTCATCCTCTGACGCCGAACCTATGCCTCTTTCATTTCGGCTTGATTTCCCCCCGCACTAATAATACAAATGGAATACGAGGCCCTTGTTTTGGTCTCCTGTGTCATACACTTAGGTGTCAAATCTATTAATATTTTTGGCGACTCTCAATTGGTAGTCAATCAAGTTATGGGCATCTACCAATGTAAGAATGAGGAACTTCAAAAGTACAAACATTACGTGGATTCACTTTTGACCTCATTTACTCGTTATTCTATCCAGACCATTCCCCGCTCCACTAACAAATTTATGGATACTATGGCTTGCTTAGCCTCGCAAATTCCTGCCTCACCAACTGACTCTGACATATTCGTCTTGGTCCAACAACTTTTTGCCCCATCCTACTCAACCCCGGTAGTTTGTATGATAAATAATGTGTCTACTAATTCGCAGGATACCTGGTACCACCAATTTCACGACTACCTTACAACCTCTGTTCTCCCACCTGACCTTACTAGTAACGGCAAACGTGCTTTTCTTAAAAGTGTTTCTCGTTATGTTGTCATGGGGGGACTCCTCTATAAACGTGGCTTTGATGGCATCCTCCTTCGATGTCTAACCGGCGCGGAGGTCACCTATACCATCCAACAAGTCCATGATGGGATTTGTGGTGGACATTTTAGTGGCCTTGCCGTGGCTAAACGAATCCTTCGCCTAGGTTATTATTGGCCTACTCTTAACAATGACTGCTATGAATATGTTAAGCGTTGTGTTATGTGTCAACAACATGCCAACCTTCAACATACTCCTAGCCATCCGCTATAGGTCGCACGAGATCTTTGGCCTTTCTCACAATGGGGTTTAGACCTTATTGGTGAGATTCACCCGACCTCTTCACAACGTCACCGTTGGATAATCACAGCAACCGAATATTACACAAAATGGGTGGAGGCCATTCCACTCATTTCAATCAAAAAGAAAAATTGTCGAATTCGTTAACCATCACATTATCTGTCGCTTTGGTATTCCTCATCGCCTAATAACAGATAATGGTAAATCTTTTAAAAATAAGTTGTTACAAGACCTTTGTGACAACTTTGGTATCAAACTTAGTTTCTCATCGCCTTACTATCCGCAGGCCAATGGTCAGGCTGAATCTTCTAATAAAACCCTAACCAAAATCCTCATGAAAGTTGTCAATGAGTCCGGAAGAAACTGGCATGATCACATTCCCTTGCCCTTTGGGCTTATCGTACTAGCATTCGCACTACTCCACTAATGCCACACCATTTTCTTTTCGTATATGGTACCGAGGCCGTCTTGCCTCTCAAGTACAAATACCCTCCTCGTAATATCTCTTCAGATATTCTCACCAACGATGATTTCCGCCAAGAGCGGTTAGCCCAATTAGAGCTTCTTGACGAGCGCTGCCTTACGGCTCTTGATCACCTTCAAATCTACCAAAACGCATCAAGCGTGCTTATGATAAACGGCTTCATGAGCGTATTTTTAAGGTTGGCGATCTTGTCCTCAAAGAGAATCAACATGTAACCAAACTAGAAAAGAGTAAACGTGGAAAATTTGCTCCTAATCGATTGGGCCTTACATTATCACTCACACTTATGGATCGTGCACTTATCGCTTAGCTTCGCTTAATGGTAAACCCGAGTTCTGAGCCCCTTAATGCCTCGTGCATCTTCGACCATTCTATCGTTGAAATTAGTGTTATATCACCGCTTATCTACCTTACGCTCGTCCCCGAGCTCATTTACCACCGCATACACTTTGTTTCTTACATCTCAAAATCCAATCAAGCTCACATGGTTTGATTATCACCTCCCCTTAAAAGATGCCTTCCCTTTTTAGTCTAGTCCATGACTTCAAAGTATCAAAATGACACATTCTTAATTACACACTTATGGGATTTTTCGAGTCAAACTTCTTACAAAAACTAGATGCTTCATGCCCAACGGACATCTAGACTCTAACTTATACAATAGACTCGCTCCTCAAGGACAGCTATATGCCAAACTATTGCTCTTATTATATATAGATCGCTCCCCCGAAGGACAAATTTATACATAAACACCGATTCAAGCTACTATAAATAGATCGCTCCTCAAGGACAGCTATACACTAGCCTTTATTAGAAGCTTCTCGCATTGATCAGCTTCGTGAAGACCTCAAGAACAACAAACTACATATCCCATGTAGACTTCCCGCATCGATCGCCTATATCCGTAAAAATAAAAATAAAAGCAAGATTTCAAAGCACTTTTGAGTCATGGACTTGTCTATTTAGGTTTGGTTTTTTTTTGTCATTAATCATCATCTTATAATAAGTTCTCTCGCACTCGCCCACATCAACCACCTCACCTCACCATTTGTCAAAGCACAAAACTCAAGGGACGTGACGTATATCCGATATATTGTGATTATACCACTCTTTTCACCTATCGACTTCTCGCCTATGCAAGGTACCTAGGGATTCAAGCTCATCCTACATTAATATGTGGTTTGTTTAGCTCTTCTCAATTACGGGACACTCTTGCCTCTTTTGCTCGGCTCTAGGATTGTGTGTTGACCTTAATCAGGACACGATTCCCTACTACTTGGGTATGCTAACTTTCGCTTCACCCATACCTACACCAACAACATTACCCTACCAACACCAACAACATTACCCTACCAACATCAAATTTTTACTAACCAACAAAATTGCCTAACCACAACCAAATTGCCTGAATTCACCTCTCCCTGCTCCTAAGGGAGAACTACATCGGTCTGAGGCCCTTCCTTGCTTTGTGCAATGGGCTATGTAGGCAGCACTTAGGAGACATGGGGTCTCCCAAGGTTAGCTCGACCATCCCCTACCATACCCTATCATGTGTTGTAAATATAAATATTTTTTGTGTATTTCTATTTGCCAACATTCATCTTTATCCTTTTTCAAAACAAACAAAAACAACATCCAAAACACAACCATTCTTATTATTATCATCACTCAAAAGAACATACATCTTTAGTTTTATTTTAGATGTTAACCAAATACATCTTCTCTATCATCGACTCGCAGGTCGGCATCCTTATTTATTCTAATATTCCTATAAAATCCACTTAGACTCTTGCACCTCCTCCCGAATCGTGGTGATCGTGATCGCCGATGCCTCTCACCCTCTCCATCCTCAAAGGTGCCACCGCCATTGGTTCCTCCCATTGATCCGCCAACATCTCCTCGTAACATACGAATACGCCCTCTCGCGTGAGGAATCTTGCCTCCAGCCTCTCCACTGTGAATCGTGAAGCCTCTAACATTCCCATTGTCTCATTCACTCGTGTTTGAAGTCGGGCGAGCCAAATCTCGCAGACGATCTCTCTCCGCTGTAATCACAAAGCTATGTCGTGGCACTCACGTGCACCTCGCAGCTCTGCTACCCACCATACTCTATAGGCCTCCGTCGTTCCCGCATCCATAACCCTACGATCGGCTGCTATCTCTTCTGGCCCTTCTCGAGGTGTCGTAGGCCGGGAGGTGAGAATGCCGCCGCGCCGATCCTCATGTATGGTCTATATGTCATAGGAATATCCCGAACGAACCCAAATTGTCGCCGCACGCGATCTAGAGGAATCCTCTCGTACTCGCCCGGCCTATGCCCTGCGATCCACCTCAATCGCTCTACACCCCTCAACTCCTCAGCTATGTGCTCTGTCACCATATAGTTCCCGTACGGCCTCCAACAAATATCCGCAACAGTCACCATTTCCCATACCTGTCTATAATACTCGATGTCATCTATCACGGCCTCGGGATCTCGCTTGTTTCTCGTCTGACCCATCGTCTCAATCCCAACCTTGCACTCCTGCCTCTCCCGACTCAATGGGTCGGCCTATTGACGACACAAACAATATGCTCATAGGCCCAACAATGTAATAAGTACGAACAATCCAAAGTTGTCGCCCCGTGTTTTCGCTTGCATGCCCATAAACCCCTATATAACTCTGCCAGATATGCGGGTGCCCATGCGAATGTCACGCTCATTTCTATCATTTCCCAAATAACACTCATCAATGCTTTGGGAAATCTTCCACCTTCCGCCCTCGGCAATGCATAATACCCCACCGCTATCATTAATAGCACGGCCAACCTTGTTTCCTCAGGGTGTGTTGCATACATTGTACCATACGTAAATGATAAACCTCGCTGTGTCAAATCTCGTGCAGCTGACCCAAATACTGCTGTTATCGCTGCCGCCCCGCGCTGGGCAACGCCTGATACACTATTTTTCCTATCATTGGGAGTCTCAAAATACGGAACACATCTTCCAAAGTCACTGTCATCTCCCCTGTTGGTAGATAGAAGGTATTCTTTTCTGGATTCCATCTCTCAATCAACGCCTGCAACATAGCATGGTTACGCGCGATTCTTGAATAATAGCGGATTCCACTTAACCCCAACCGATTTATCAATGCCCATTCAGCTGGTGTTACATCCGCTCGGATTCGTGACAACAACGCTGGCACAGTATCATTCATCCTTAACCTTGCTTCTGCCTGCATACATCAAAACGACACATAATTATTCAAAAGAACAAATCTCTACGGGTTTTTTCTCAAAATCTGGAAACCCTTACAGTAACCGATAGCGGTTATGCATAACCGATACCGGTTTGCTAACCGATACCGGTTACTTATAAACGATACCGGTCACTGTCAAAATATACCTACCCTGCTTCAAACATACACCTTCGATATTTATGAAGCCCGTTTACTCCTATTTCTACCTAAAAACATACAGGCCCACCCTGTTTACCTGCCCCGTAGCACTCATACCATCCCCAACCCTTGCCTATCACCTTTTTTTCTGATCTTTACCCACTTACACTTCTTTCATGCTATTTACAAACACATGCAAGAATCAAATTACAACCAAACAATTTACCTCTCTGGGATGCAGCAGCTTGGGGTGGAACATGTCTTCCCCTCGTCCCTCGCCTCGCCGGATGCTTCTCCTCGTTTCGCCATGTTCACCACCCTCTTCAAATATAACTTGTCTTTCGCCTTCTGAATCTCAGCCCACGCTCACTTCACCTGTCTCTTTCCTCCTTATCACTCAAATTCTTTCATGCAATTACCTGTAGCAGTTGTCAAACAGCGTCGCATTCACATATTTAACGTGTTTCATGACTCTAAAAATAAGAATGCTAAAAATAAGAACTTAAGTCACAACCCAAAGCAGCTTCTATTTTTAGGAAAAACAATTTGCAGATAACCGATATCGGTTACATATATAACCGATACCGGTCATATATCTACCGACATCGGTTACATAACCGATATCGGTCATGTCCCCCTCGTTGCTTAAACCTAAGCCTTTTTTTCTTCATTTTTGCAAATTTTTGTGGCGCCCGTCCCTTTTTCCTGCATGAACAACACCATTATCCATATTTTTCATTAAATCCACATCTCATTACAATTTCATCAATATCATCTATCTATATTACAAAACAAACAAGCCATCAACTAAGGATATCAAAAACCATCAATCTATACACCATTTCGATCCAAATCAATCGATACAACCATTTAATATTCACACACCAACCGACCAAACATACAACATTTCATAATATAACATGTCAATTAAACTCATCATTTATATCTATATACATCCCATCAACAAAGACATCAACATCATTAATATATAACACCATGTCAATCAAACTCATCATACATCACATATCACAAACCATCGACAAAACATTTAACGATTTTTTACGCACAACATGTGGGTCAAAATCATCATATCTATATATATACAAAGTTTCAAATATACAATGTGCCCGATCGGGGCCTCGTGATCTCATAATATAACAAAGCCGCACGCAGCCACAATAATAATCAATAATCTCAACTCGCTCGCAGCCGGTCTCTCATATCAAAACATACTCGCTCGCAGCCGGATCAATCAGATAACCCGACTCGCTCGCTCGCAGCAGTATATAATAAATAAATGAATGAATAAATGAATAAATAGGCACGCAGCCTCTATCAACACAACCTGTCTCGCAGATCGGTGCCCATGTCCAATATACAAAATGTGCAGTGGACCCTCGCCTCTCTCCACCTCCTCTCTCCTCTCTCTCGCCCGCTCGGTCCCCGCCCTACCTCTCGCCTCCGCCCGTGACGGACCCACCACCGTGGTCGCACCTCCCCGAGACTCTCGGCCCGAGAGGTCTCGCTCTATGTGCCGCATAGGGCTGATAATCAGCCCCTGCACTCATCAAGAATATCCCGATAGATCGGGCCTCCGCCTAGCCTCCATGTAACGCTCTCGAGCCACCGTAGGTGCTGGGGCCGGGTCCCTCGACACTACTACTACCAAAGTGCCCCTCGTGCTCGTGCGGTGTGCGTGGTGGTGCTGGTGGCGTGGTGGTACTGTACTGTGCTCGTGGGGTGCCGTGGTGGTGGCTGGTGGTGCCGGGCCGGGTGGTGCGTGCTGGTGCTACTGTGCTCGGGCTGCGGGCCGTGGGCTGTGCTGGTGGTGGTGGTGCTCGTGCTCGTACTCGAGCTCAAGCTACCGCCTCGTAAAACACCTATTCGTGCTCAGCAGCAGCAGTAAGCCGCCCTCGTAATAACCGTACTCGCCTCGAGCTGATCTCTCTCTCGCATCCACCACCGCTAAGTCTGGGCAGTCAGTGCTATCTCGCGCTCTCGACCAGCCCACCAAACCATATATGCTCCCGTATAACCAAAGATCATCTACAAGTGTCATTCGCTGGCCTCTCAAAGAACTCCAACTGGGTCCAAGGGCCGTGGTGCAGTGCAAGTGGGGCTCTACATCATCCCTCCCAGATCGAGGGAAGGGAGGTGGCTCTCGCCCCTGCCGCAGCCCCATCTCGCTCGCTACTCTCTCTAGGGGTATCCTCTCATACTCTCCTGGCCTCCGTCCCCGCTATCCGTAAAGTGTACTGATCAAGCGCAATCGTAATCGGCGGGCCTTCGTGGGTGATGACCTCTCGTAAGGTCTCATATACGATATCTCCGCCCGCCTGTGCCCTCTAATAAATGCCTCGTAATAAGCGACGCCCCGCCCGCAAGCACCGCCGTGGCCGCCCACGACCCCAACCACCTCTCAAAGCCGTATCTATATATGACTCGTGGCCCCCGCCGCGGGCAGCCCTACTGGTCTAAGGCATATGATGTGCTCATATGCCCAACAATGCAGCAAAAACGTCGAACAAATCCCGAATCGCCTCATCCGGCGATAGCCCCACAGCTCTCGATACAATCGTATTTGTATACCGGGTGCCCAAGCATAACATGTGTGTGCTCCTCCACCATCTCGTAGAACCCCATCGCGCCCGTGGAAAGCGGCCTCCTCTCGAGTCCGGGAGGGCAAAGCAGTGTGATCCGACACACAACACGGCAAGCCGTGTCTCATGGCGATGCGCACGGTACATATCCCCATACCCGATGCTCGCGCTGTGATACGTCAATAGCGCGGCTGCATCCTCAAAACTTGTAGGATGCTGTCCATGGCATGGCAGCCTCGCGCCCACTCGAAAGATCGCTCTCCTCAATCGGCAAATAAGGATACGATACACATCCTCCAATGTGATAGTCATCTCCCCAGTCGGGAGATGGAACACATTGGTCGCCGGATCCCATCTCTCGATGAGGGCGACCATCAAACTATGATCCCTATCGATCGCTTCGCACTGCACCTGACTCGCCGAGTCCCACCTCGCGCATGATACCCCAGTGTGCTACGGATACGTGTGGCCGCATCCGTACCAACAGCGGGGGCATCCTATCCCGCATCGTCAGCTGCTGACGTGCCTACAAAACCAACCCACAGTATTAGCCCTACTCTTTATCACAACATCTACTTATACCCTCTATATTTTTTTTTTTTTTATCCCCCGACCACAACCCGACTCCATACCACACGTCTACGCCCATCTATCTTCCCCTAAAAACTTCTACGCTATTCCCCTCCCTCTTCACACCCAAACAAACAACCCACACCATACTCAAACGACCCAAACCATGCCCAAATACCTTAACCACATCTAAAAACTTAAAACAACAACACAACCCAAACCATACTCAAACACCCTACACCATGCCCAAATACCCAAACCACATCCAAAACTCAAAAACAAAATCACAACCCACACCAACAAATTGACATAAACCTAAGTCAGGACCGCACCTATACTGAAACACCCAAACAATACCACAACACCCCCACCCCAACCCAAACCATACCCAAATCACCACCAAAAACTCAAAAACAACAACATAACCTAAACCAACAAAAATAGCTAAAAATCACTAAGGACCGGTACCGGTCACCCATAACCGATCATGTCCCTTCCCACCGACGCCGGTCCACGACCGACCGACACGGTCCAAACAAAACACCCGCTTTTCTAAATTTTTATGATCGATGCCGCATTTGGCCGCTAATGACCGACATCGGTCGCCGTCAGAATTCCTGAGCCGAACCCCGCGCCCCCCCCCCCACCTACATTTTTTTCATTTTTCTACCAATTTACCCACCCAAATACCCTAAAAACCTACCCACCCAGCCGCCTTGGCTTATTTCACCTATCTACCCTCTCTCTTTTTCAAATCATTTCCATTTTCTAATTATTTCCTAAAAAATGTACATTCCTACCCAAACCCCAAATATAGCATAATGCAATAAAATACACACAATGAGGGGTTTCGAACCTACCCGTACGACGACACGTCGTCGTGGAGGGATGGGTGGTGGTGGTCCACTGGTCCAGCCTCTCCCCCTCCTCCTCCCGGTTGTGCCATGGCTCCAAATGTCCTCTTCTCGGGTCCTCCACCAATCAATCGCTGCCTCCTCCTCACTCTGGGCCCACTAACAACTAACTCCTCCACCAAATAATAGCGCCACCTCACGCAACTAATGCTCCAATCTTAACTCTCCACGTCAGACAACTCAAATTGGTTTCCAAATTGCAAAAGTGACAATGACAGGCCGTATTTTTCTTTTTATAGGTTTTTCGCCCATAACCGATATCGGTTTTATTATGCCCTAAGGAACCGGTATCGGTCCCCTCACCGATATCGGTCATATACAATCGACATCGGTTTTATTCCAAATTTCCCCAATTTCTGCCCTTATTTACTATTTGCCCTTTTTCACCCACATCGCCTATATCAACCTTTGCTGCAAACATTCTAACCATTTGGCCCGACCCACGGCCGCAACCCAACAACTTGGCCCGACCCAAGGCCTCACCCTAACCATCTGGCCCGACCCAAGGCCTCACCCTAACCATCCAAGGCCCAACCCCAAGGCCCCCCAACTCAACCTAACCATCCGGCCCGACCCAAGGCTCACCCTAAAGGCCCGACCCCAACCTCACCCAACCATTTCCGGCCCGACCCAAGGCCGTCACCAACCATCCGCCCGACCCAAGGCCCAACCCAACCATCCGGCCCGACCCAAGGCCTCACCCAACCATCCGGCCCGACCCAAGGCCTCACCTAACCATTGGCCCGACCCAAGGCCTCACCTAACCATTTGGCCCGCCCAAGGCCCACCTACCCAAGGACCCAAGGCCTCAACCAACCATCCGGCCCGACCCAAGGCCTCACCCTAACCATCCGGCCCGACCCAAGGCCTGAACCCAACCATCCGCCCGACCCAAGGCCGCACCAACCATTTGCCCGACCCCCAACTACCCATCCGGCCCGACCCAAGGCCTCACCCAACCCATCCGGCCCGACCCAAGGCCAACCCCAACCTGGCCCGACCCAAGGCCACCAACCCTACCCATCCGGCCCGACCCAAGGCCTCACCCTAACCAGGCCCGACCCAAGGCCTCACCCTAACCATTTGGCCCGACCCCGACCCAAGGCCCACCCCAACCCCGGCCCGACCCAAGGCCTCACCCTACCCATCCGGCCCGACCCAAGGCCTCACCCTAACCATTTGGCCCGACCCAAGGCCTCACCCCAACCATTTGGCCCGACCCAAGGCCGCAACCCAACAACTTGGCCCGACCCAAGGCCGTACCACTTCAATACCTTACCCAACATCAACAACATACACTTTTATCCACCCATCATGTAATTTTTTTGTTCAATCGAGCTCACCTGTTCGTGTTTTAGCATGATTAGGGTCCTCGACTTGATCTGGTCGACCAACTTTGCCTAGACTAGACCGTGACGTTTATCTCAACCAAACCAACCATTCGTACCGCCGAACATGCCTAAACGCTCTCGTACCTTACCCGTTATATACCCCGAGCTACTTCCTATGCCTTCGATACCAGGATTATATCACCCTTGTTTGGATAAACTATCGACTCTCGCCTATGCATTGCTGGGTTTGCTAGTCAAATCATGTACCCCGGTCGCACTATCGCATTTCAACGCAAGCGCTCCGCTTTTCGACCTACCCCACCATCTCACCCTCATCTCAACACCATTTACCCTTTATCAACCCTATCCCCGATTTCACGCTACCTCAACTGTGATAGATTTGAGGGGATTACCTATACCCTTAACAGAGTAACCACTTCTTATTATTGTCCGTGCAGCCTTTACAAAACAAACTACACGACAATAAGGGGCTAATGTAGACACCAAATTTGTGTCTTACGACCCTCGTGACCCGCATCGCATTTCGCAACCTAACCTCACCACCTAAACCTTACACAATTATTTATTAATTACCTTATAATTAATAAATCCACATCACCATACCTGCCACCTCATGTCGCCACCTCATCGTGACCTAGTCTTAACCCTAAACTAACCTAATTAAGACCTATAACTTGGTCCAATTCCACACCTATGACTAATTACTCCTCATCCGCACCTAAAACCAACTTCATAATGACTTGACCAAGCCCGCTACCAATCCTCTAAGAAAAGGAGGGAAAGCCGGCTATTTTACCAAAAATAGCCCGCTTTGACCGACCGATACCGGTTCCTACTCGACCGCCGTCGGTTGCATAACCGCCATCGGTTCCCTCGTAAATGACCACTTCCAACCAAAAACAAGGATCGGATTTTCATTTGATCGGGAGAAGGAGAAATCATCGAGAGAATCCAGATTTTGCTTGGCCGAGCAGAGACAAGTGAAGAAACAAGAAGAGATTGCAGAGAAGGACATCAAGCCCAAGACTGCAACTGAATAACCAGAGCCCAGTAACACTCATCCGAGCATCAGAAGAGGAAACTGCATCCAACTTGGGTCCTGTCTTCATCATCACAGTCCTGAAACTTGCATCTACATCAGGGGCAAGTAAGTAGTATGTTATATGTTTCTAAGCACCATTTTCTTGAGCTCGTTGATTAACAAGTAATCATAAGTTTATTCCTAGATCTACTACCAGCCCACTACCGCACTTAACCTTCACCCACACACCCCGATATTGCCTGTAAGGCCATTTTACCACACTCGAGTCTTCCCTATCCTCCCATCATTCCCCTCACCATCCACCAATCCTAATAACCCCACAATCACCTTCGCAACCAACTTCTATCCGTAAGCACTTAGATTGCTGCCCCTACCGGTACCGGATCGCTTATCCTCTACCGGCAAGCGGTTCTCTAACCGCGGGTCGGTTACCAGCTGACCGCCGCCGCTTGGCCACCGTGACTTATACCCCAAAACCTTTTGCTTGCCTATTTGCCACCTAACAACCCCAAATCCAGCCTCGGTTTATCCTATATAACTCAACTCGAACGTATCAACGACCAGTAACCGAACAAACAACGTGACGCTTTATTATTGATAGTTTAGTTTCTATTGCTTTGTAACGAGATACCTAAATCGTGATTTTGCAATAGCTTTCTATATTATCATTTGTGTTAAATCATATTAAAAGGGGAACCACCACCTTCAAAGGAAGTTTTTATAGCCTAAGGCAGATCCCTCATTTGTTATCTAATTAAAATCTTGTGGTCTTGTATTCTTACTGCAGTAGTCCTTCCAAGACAAAAAGGAGTTCTTCGCAATGATCCGATCTCTCTCTACGGTACGCGCACACCATCTCAACCGTTGGTATGTAGCGTCGGCGTTCTTGAGACCGAATGGCATAACAGAGCAGAGCAATAGGTTCCATGATTTTGTGTATAAGATCATGAAATATATAGGATTTATAAACGTGGTTTTGGCTTGGTCTTGTTTGGATATTCTGATTTGGTTGTATCCTGAGAATCCATCCATGAGAGACAAAAGCTCAAATCTGGTTGTTGCGTCAACGATGACGTCTATGGATGGTAACGGGAAGTTGTCCTTAGGGCACGCCTTGTTAATGTCTCAGAAATCTATGCAAATGCATATCTTCCCAATATTTTTGAGAACGGGAACGATATTAGATACCCACTGAGAGTAATCGACTGGTTTGATGAGTCCTTAGAGGAGTTTCATTACCTCTTCCTTCACCATGAGAGCTACCTTGGGTTTCATTGGTCTCGATTTTTGTTTAATTGGCTTTGCATCTGATTTGGTGATGAGGTTATGTACCGTGATGTGTGGTGCAACCCCTGTCATTTCTTTATAATTAAATGCAAAAGCCTTCTGATGTTATTTGAGGATTCGAGTGTGTATTTCTATTTCTTCTAGAGTTAACGAAGATCCTAGTTTCAAGATATTTGGTTCTTCTTCCGTTCCGATGTTAATATCAATCGTTTCTTCAATTAAAGAAGCGTTACCTTCTTCAAACTCAGGTGGGGTTGAGGTAGTTCCAGATCTTCTCCATTCTCTACCGCGTATATGTCGAGTTCCTTTTACGGGGAAGCTCTATCATGGGATTTCAAGTAAGAAGACGAATGTGGGATTAAAGACAAATCTACCACGTGATGGGTGAGATGTAACACTGCATAGGCATTTAAGTAATCAAGAGTAGCTCTATCACTATCAACGTGATCTAAGCTAGTAGATTTGTTCTCAGCTATGTTCGTTAAAAGAGGGTTTGACATTTTCTTCACTAATGGTTCAGTATGAAGGGATACCATGAAACGGGTGTCTTCCAACTCACTGTTTGGAGTGAAACATGATCGTTGAGGTTGCTATTGAATCTGTAAGAAGATTTTGTTCTCACGGGATTGCTTCAATGGATATGAAGTCAAATTCTTTGCTCAAATCTAATACTATTGTTTTGTAGAGTTGTAAGTGTTCAGCTCTGGTCTCATACACCTCAGAGACTTGGTTTTCTATTAATTGAGAGTCTCCTAACACCCTGATGTCATTAACACCGAGCCTTTTAGCTAGGATGAGGCCAAGGAGGAGGGATTCATACTCAGTGCCGTTTTTGTACATTCGAAATTTAGTTTAAAGGTGAATGGTAGGATTTTTCTTCAGTGAAGTAAAGATCACACCTGCCCCAACCCCATAATGACATCTAGCTCCATCAAAATGGAGAGTCCAATATTTAGTTGGGAAGATGGATGTTGGGACATTTGCTACGTCAACTTCTTCAGATTTTAGTTACTTCTACCATGCAGAGATCCTCTGCTAGAAGAGAACCAACACCTAGGGTATATCCCATGCCTATATAATCAAATGGTAGGAAAATTGGTAGATCTTGTTCTAGTAATTCGACAATCTTTGTAGTAGTTCCTAATGATACTATTTCGACAATGTTAGCCTCATCCTTGAGGGCTGGGATATTCTTGATTAGGCTCATAGTTTCTAGTTCTGTTGTAGGTACCAAATTTTCTTCTAGTTTTGCGTCGGTTGGTTTATTAAGTTGGTTTGTTGGGAGTTCAAACTCAGAGTGAACGCCTGGTCTTTTCTTTAAGTCAGCTAGGTGTATATCGAATGGTTTTGGATCACCTTTGGCTATGAATATCTTTCCTAAGTGCAAGAATCTTACTTCTTGAAATAACATAGAAGGGATTGCCTTCATACGGTGTATCCACAAGTCGGTGAGGATCATATTATAGTTGGTTTCCCGATCTATAATATAAAACTCAGTCAGGATTTTTTTGGGTCCTAAGGTGACTGGTAGTATTATAGTTCCAATCGAAGTGGCCTTAAGGCTATCATAGCCTCTTAGTGTATTCTCGAGTTATGGAACAATTTGTTTCTCCATACCCTAGCTTTTGAAGGAAAGAGAAGGGGACTATGTTTACTGCTGCCCCATCACAACCATTGCACATTTAATGTAATTGTTATAAACCCATACTTGCAAATGTAAGGTTGGATCACCTCTGTGTGCAATCTCAGCGTCTGTTGGCATTTTGTTTATTTCGAATATAAACTCGGTATCCCTATCCGGCTGCCCGGAGGGTGGATATCAAAGTCTATATGGTTTACCTGTGTTTCGGGAGGTGGAGTGATGTTAATTAGATGTCCTAAACCTAATGCTTCTAAAAGAGAAACCCTGTGGGTAGGAGAGTTCTTTAGTAAGTCCAAAAAGGAGATGTGAGAGAAGGTTTTTGTTAGGTCATTAATTAAATCATAGGCACCTATGGGTTTTACTAATATTTGTTGGATGTTATCTGTCTCTAGCGGGTAACTTGGACTTGGCTGAGAGGAATACTCTCGTGTCCTTGTTATGGCTTCCACGGGTAGTTCGGTGTCTAACTCCACTAAACCGACTATCTTGGGTCATGGCTGACTTCCTAATTGTGGTGCAACTGGTGGGTTTAGTGAAGTTGAGGCTTCATGATCATTGTTTCCTGTCATTATGCCCTTGTTCATCCCATTTGGATTTAATTTGTTGTTATTGTGATTTGGGAGCGGATCGTTGAAGATCTTGAGGGGAGCATTTTGAGGAGAGACTGCTCTTGTGAAATTATTTGGCATTGGTGATGTAGGATCTGCTAAGAACATATCTATGAAAAGTTGTCTTTGTTCTTCTGGCAGACGTTGCATGAACTTATTGTAATCACGGCACGTTCTAGTGTCATGGCCTTGAATCTTGTGGAAACCACAATACGAGTTAGGATTGTAATTCCTAGGTTGCTGGTTTGGCGCATATTGTGGTCCAAAACTCTGATCAAACCGTTGCCTATTAGGATTAAAGTTTTGCATTTGTTGTTTTTGGTTTTGGTTCTAGTTTTGATATCCAGTTGAGTTTTGGCTTGGACCCTGTGTCTGGATCTACCATTGTTGTTGTTGTTGTGGATGATTAAAATCCACTGTATTGATTGTTGGGGTAAAATTGTTGTTTCGTTGATTGTTAATCAGTGGTGGAGTATTTACAACATTTTCCCTTTTAGCTTGGTCAGTTACTCCATCTATTGTTGCGCCATGATTTTTGTTAAGGATTTTAGGTCCTTGATTGACGTTTGTGGTAGTAGGATAAGTTGTAGTATTCTGGCTGGGGGTGATTAACCTCCCATTTGTTCCATACGTCTTACGACCACTATCTATTTCCGCTTGATCTATTCGAGAGGGCACTCTCAAGTACTTCATCATAAGTCCTTAGTGGGAACTTTTGGACTTCTTCCTTTACCTCTCTACTGAGAGAATGAAGGAATAAATCACATAGTTCCATTTGGTCCATGTTTGGAGCACTTGCCGAAGAATAAAGGACTGTATGCCATCTTTGGATGAAGTGAGCAACAGATTCATTGTGTTCTTGTTTAATGTGCAAGAATTCCCTGATTCCTATTCTCAACAGTTTGTTCATGTCAAACACCTTAATGAAATCTAAAATGAGTTGTTTAAATGAATGGATGGAAGCTTCAGGTATTCTATAATACCAATCAAGGCAATGCCCTCTAAGGTTTTGGGGAATATTTTGGCAACAACCCCATCCCAAGGGAGCATCTCTCGAATGGTTGTGGCATAGGCCTTGATATGTGCATTCAGTCTCCCTCCCCTTTGTATTTGGGAAAATCAGAAGCGGTCTTGGAAGCATGATGCTTTGTATGGTGAAGTCTAAGGGCTCTTTCAAATATTCTGAATAAGTCCCTATCGCATAGGTTTCGACCATCAATGGTTCCTGCTGAGGGGGTGGAGGTGGAATGGGTTGTTGATAGTGTAGACACCAAATTTGTGTCTTACAACCCCCGTGCCAAAATGTTTTACATGTAAATGCTTCCATTCATGGAATAGAGTCGCTTCTATCCTTTCATTCCTTTAAGAAACAGATAAGGGTTAGGGCTAGGAGGAATACCTGTTGAATGTCGAGAGGGTGTGTGTGTACCGTAGAGAGAGATCAGATCGATTGCAAAGAACTCCTTTTTGTCTCGGGAAGGACTACTGTAAGTAAGAATACAAGACCACCATATTCTAATTAGACAATAAATGAGGGAACTGCCTGGGCCTGTGAAATATTAGACTTCCTTTTGAAGGTGGTCGGTTCCCTCGCTAATATGAATTAACACAAATTCTAACAAAGAATCTATTGCATGTCCGAGGCCCCTCCTTGCTTTGTGCAATGGGCTATGTAGGCAGCATTTAGGAGACATGGGGTCTCCCAAGGTTAGCTCGACCATCCCCTACCATAACCTATCATGTGTCAGAACTATAAATATTTTTGTGTATTTCTATTTGACAACATTCATCTTTATCCTTTTTAAAACAAACAAAAAAAAACATTCAAAACACAACCATTCTTATTATTATCATCACTCAAATCAACATACATATTTAGTTTTATTTTAGATGTTAAACAAATACATCTTCTCTATCATCGACTCAGAGTCGGCATCCTTATTTATTCTTATACTCCTATGAAATTCACTTAGACCCTTGTGCCTCCTCCCGAATCGGTGGTGATCATGATCGTCGACGCCACTCACTTGACCTCTCCATCCTCAAAGGTGCCATCGCTATCAGTTCCTCCCACCGATCCGCCAACATCTCCTGTAACATACGAATACGTCCTCTCGCGTGGAGGAATCTTGCCTCTAGTCGCTCCACTTGTAATCTGAAACCTATAACAATCCCATTGTCTCATTCACCTCACGTGTTTGAAGTGGTGAACCAAATCTGCACAGTGGTCTCTCTCCGTTGTAATCACGGCTATGTCGGGATGATCACATACACCTCACAGCTTTTGCTACCCACCATAATCTATAGGCCTCCTCTGCGTTCCCGCATCCATTACCCTACGATCGGCTCGCTATCTCTTCTCGGCCCTTCGGAGGGTGTCGGCCGGGAGGTGAGAATGCTACCTCGCGTCGATCCTCATGTATGGTCTATATGTCATAGGTATATCCTGAACGAATCCAAATTGTCACCGCACGTGATCTAGAGGAATCCTCTCATACTCACTTGGCCTGTGCCCTGTGATCCACCTCAATCACTCTACACCCCTCAACTCCTCAGCTATGTTCTCTGTCACCATATAGTTCCCGTAAGGCCTCTAACAAATATCTCGTAATCGTCACCATCTCCCATACCTACCTATAATACTCGATGTCATCTATCATGGCCTGGGATCTCACCTCTTGTTCTGTCTGGACCCATCGTCTGAATCCCAACCTCTGCACTCCTATCTCTCCCGATTGGATGGGTCGGCCTATCGGCCACACACAAACAATGTGCTCATAGGCCCAACAATGTAATAAGTATGAATAATCCAGTGTTGTCCTGTGTTTTCACCTGCAGGCCCATAAACCCCTGTATAAATCCACTAGATATGTGGGTGCCCATGCGAAATTCACGCTCATTTCTATCATTTCCCAAATAACACTCATCAATGCTTTTGGAAATCTTCCCTCCGCCTCGGTAATGCATAACCCAACCGCTATCATTAATACCACTGCCAACCTTATTTCCTCGGGGTGTGTTGCATGCATTGTACCATAAGTGAATGTCAAACCTCATTGTGTCAAATCTCGTGGCAAATTTGAACCAAATATCAAGAAAGTTATCGCTGCTCGCCCGTGATAGCAACGCTAATACACTGGTCTTCCTATCATTGGGAGCCTCAAAATCCTAAACACATCTTCCAACGTCACTGTCATCTCCCCTATTGGCAGATAGAAGGTATTCTTTTCCAGGATTCCACCTCTCAACCAACACTGCAACATAGCATGATTATGTGTGATTCGTGAATAATAGTGGATTCCACTTAACCCCACATGGTTTATCAATGCCCATTCAGCTGGTGTTACATCCACTCAGATTCATGACAACAAAGCTGGCACACTATCATTCATCCTTAACCCTGCCTCCGCCTGCATACATCAAAACGACACACAACCATTCAATAAATCAAATCCCCAAGGGTTTTTTTCTCACATTCTCGGGAAATTTTACAAGAACCAAAGATCTAAACGATACCGGTCACTTTCAAACATATAAAGCCTGCTTAAAAACATCCACCTACGATAATTATTTTGCTTGTTTACTCCTCTCTATACCTATAAACATACGTGAACACCCTGCTTACCTACCCCATAACACTCACTCTATCCCAAACCCTTGCCTATCACCTTTTCTTTCTCATCTCTACCCTCTTACCTTCTCTCATCCTATTCATCAAAACATGCAAGAATTAAAATACAACCAAACAGTTTACCTCTCGGGATGCAGTAGCTTGGGGTGGAACTTGTCTTCCCTCTCATCCCTGCCTGCTGGATGCTTCTCCTCGTTCAGCCATGTTCACCACCCTCTTCCAATATAATTTTCCTTTCTAACTTCTTAATCTCATCCCACACTCACTTCACCTGCCTCTTTCCTCCTTATCACTCAATTCTTTCATTCAATTACTCAGATTAATCGTCAAATAATACGCATTTGCGTATTTAACTTTTTTTGCACGACTCTAAAAATAAGAACTCTAAAAATAAAAACTTAAGTTTCGCCCCATCTTTTCTATTTTTAGAAAAGCTCGTTTTGGCATAACCGGTATCGGTTATCTAACCGATATCGGTCCACAATCTACCGACGTCGGTTACCTAACCGATATCGGTCACATGCCTCCTTTTTCTTAAACCTGGGCGTTTTCTTTATTTTTGTAAATTTTTGTGGCACCCGCCTCTTTTCCCTGCAAAATGATAGCATTATCAATATTTGTCATCAAAATCACATCAATATCTCATCACAATTTCATCAACATCATTTATCTACAATAAAACAACCATCAACAAACTACATCAAACCCATCAATATATACACCATTTGGATCAAACTCATCATCTACATACATTCAATTTCAAAAACCATCGACAAAATACATAAAACATTTTATACGCAAAGCATATGGATCAAAATCATCATCTCTATATATATCAATGTTTCAAATATACAACTTGCCCTGCATAGGGGCCTCTGTGATCGCAAAAATAATACAAAGCCGGCACGCAAACCGCAATAATTGTCAAAATCTTGACTCGTCTCACAAAGCCGGTCTCTCATATCAAAAATATACTCGGCTCACAAAGGCGGGTATATACAACAAGATGAATAAATAAATGAATCATATGTGGGCACGCAGCCTTTATATAAATAATCTGGTTCATGCAGACACGGTGCCATATCCAATATACAAACAAAACATCCATCTCTCGCTCCAGGATGTCTCAGCCTCTCCCCACCACCTCGGCTCCTCTCCCGCTGCTTTGGTCCCTCGTGGCCGCTCCCGCCTCCTCCCTATCACCGACCCCACCGGTTGTGGCTACACCCCCCTGGGATCTCTGGCTCCGTGAGGTCTTGGCTCTATGCGCTGCGCATATGGCTGATAGTCAGCCCCCACTATCAAGGACATCTCGATAATACCGCGCCTCCGCTCTCGCCTCCATATAGCGGGCCCGTGCCACCAAAGCCGCTGGGCTGGTCCCAACTCCTAATAAATAATGGCCCCCGCCCCGCCGGTACACCTTGTGCTTCTGCATTGTGGCGTGCTCGTGCTCGTCTTTGGTCGCCGGTGGTGGTGCTCGTGGTTCGTGCTCGTGGTTGTACTGTGGCCGTGGTTCTGCGTGGCTATACTGTATTTGCCGTGGCTCGCACTGCACTCGCGTGCCTCGCACTCGTGCTCAGGCTAATCGCCTGTAATACCCCCGATCTCGTGCATGTGTGCAGCAGCTGAAGTTACCCTCGTAATAACTGTACATTCGCCCCAAGAGCCGGTCCCTCTCTACTATAACAGCCGCTAAATCGGTTGTGTGGGTTGTGCTCTCTGGTTGCTCTCTACCCCGCCCACCACACCAAAATGAACCAAGGTGCACTTGCTGCCGCCCACTATATCGTCTGCCGCCTCTCTACTACCCAATCTGGGTCAACGAGCCGCGGATCGGCGTTGGGGCCTCTACATCATCTCCTCCGATGTGGGAAGGGAGGTGGCTCATCATGTCGCAGCCCCAACTGCCATCGTACCCTCTCTAAGTGTATCCGCTCATGCTCTCTCGGCCTCCGTCTAGCTATCCGGAAAGTATCTTGGATCTAGCGCGATCTATGCTTGGGCTCCTTCTGGGGTGATGGCCTCGTAGGGCCTCTATACAATGTCCAAGTGTGGTCACGCCTCTAAGCATATGACGGTAGTAGCTACATCCCATTCTCGTGAGCACCGCTCATGGCCGGCCCATGACCCCCAACCACCTCTCGAAAGCCATACTGTATATAACTCAGGCCCTAGTTGCTCGAGCAGCCGTCTCGGGTCGTATACATATGATGTGCCCATATGCCCAAAGAATGTAACAAAAATGTGGAGAAAATCCCAAATCTCCTCATCCGGCGATAACCCCATAGCTCTCTATATAGCTGCACCAGATACACCGGTGCCCATGCATAGCAGGTGTGCTCCTCCACCATCTCATGTAATACTCCCATCAAATCCCGTGGGAAGCGGCCTCCCTCTGAGTCTGGGAGGGCGAAGCATGTGATGCCTATCATGATCAACACGGCCAGCAGTGTCTCATGTCTATGGGCGCGATACATGTCCCCATAGGCAATGCTCACGCTGTGATAAGTTAGTAATGCAGCTGCATCCCCAAATACCTGAAGAATGCTATCCATAGCCGTCTCTCGCATCTACCTGGAATACTACCTCCCTACGATTGCAAGGGCCTCGTGGATGCGATATACATCCTCTAAGGTAATAGTCATCTCTCCAGTCGGGAGATGGAAAACATTGGTTTCCTCGGATCCCATCTCTCGATGAGGGCAACCATAAGGCCGTGGTCCCTATCCACAACC
>CM031239.1:1051517314-1051539814 GCA_018340775.1 Taxus wallichiana var. yunnanensis
AAAGCAATACTGGTCCGGAGTATGGCCGTCCCGAAATGGGAAGTTAGAAGTTATACCTTATACGTCCGTGTGTTGAAATGACGCCATCCGAAATTCCCCGCTACCCGCAAAATGAAAGGGAACTCAAGTGCGAGATAGCATACTGATAACTTGGAAAATAAACGCTAAAATAATAAGGGAAGAGGACGTACCATTAGTGCGAGGATAGAAACTTACTTCCGCTCAAGCGCCCGAACCTATGAAAAGGGATTTAAAACAAATTAGAGCGCTATATATATAAAAGTGGGCCCATTTTACTATTCATTTGCTGAGTCGATTTGATAGATTTTGAGCTCACGGGCCCACGGTAATGGTTTCTCACGCGAGTAGAGTCAAAACGTCCACAATGAGATAGTGATCATGCCTCCACGTGCGGAACGCCACCCGCGAGATCACAAAGTTGGTTTTTCTTCAATTTTATGTTTTCCCTCTTGATTTTGAAATGCTAAATTTGTTGTAATGGGGGGTCATTTTTGAAAATGTTAGGTTTAAAAGGTCCGTTTGTCAGGGGGCTCTTGGTTAGGCTTTGCTTTTAGCCAAAATAGTCATTTTTGCTAGTTTTGGCTTTTTGGGGTTAAAAACCCGCGGGTTTTGGGAGTCATACAGCCGCCGCACAGCCGGGCGGCATGGCGGTTAGATGACCACCGCCGTCTGAGTATGGCATTACAAAACCGCCCGCCTGCATGGCGGCGGTTTTACACGAGTGCAAAAGGACCTCTTTTGAAAACTTACACTTGTATTTTTAGCGTTTGTGTATGTTTTTATAATTCTCTTGATATCGTTTAGATACTAACTTACCTCTGTTTTGTGTGTTTTTGGGTGTATGCGGCAGTGAAGGAGGAGTATATTAGATGGAGCGGGAGAGAGAGTGTCACTTGGTTGCTGCCAGGGTATTGGATGCCCTCTCGGCAGATGAGGAGGACACATTGCGGGGCGGCATATTGCGGATATCGCGTGTGCCTCACGTTGCTCCGTCCAGTCACATACTCGTGACTTGTTCTCATCTTGGGATGCGGAATCGGAACACTTTCCACGATTGCGAGGGTCCGTGGTGAGTGGACCATTACATTAGAGGGCGTCTACCGCGTGCAGGGGTCCCGATCATCGGGAGGTGACTTACATTAGAGACAGCAGGCTCACGGGCACAGATTGCACAGTGGGCGACATATATGGGAGATGCAGCTATTTCCACGGGGCCGAAGAAGGGAGTGAGAGTTAGATCCATTCCTTCTTTGCCCATCCCGTATTTCGACAGGCCATCATGGGGATCCTTGCCTCGAGACTGATCGGGGACAAGGGAGGGGACACTTTGTTATACTGTTGGGCCCCCATCATTGCACGAGATAGAGGGCATGGCCGGATATACGCACAGGGGCGGACATTTTGGGGACCACCTATCACGACTTATATAGGGTGAGTCACGTTTACGAGAGACGATCATTGAGCCACCCAACTCTAGTCATGAGTTGGGTGTATGAGCATTTTATTCCTTATGGCGAGCGTGGAGGTGGCGAGATCACGGGGGTGTGAGGCGTGGCAGGATGGTCGAGATATGTCGGTGCTTAGAGCACCTCACCGGCCCGAGTAGCCTCCCTCACTATAGCGAGACATGGAGGCCACACCGTACCGGCTTATGGCGGCGTATGGGGAGAGGAGGCCATGACATTGGTTTCTGCTCCATTACAAGGCAGCTTATTGGCCGTGTGGGGCGGGTGGAGAGTACATCCTTTCGGCGGGAGGTTCCTCGGATTCGGCCTCCCATATGTGGGCATGCTTCCTCCGGTAGCACCGGTTACTGAGATCAGTTGGGAGGCTAGAGGGGGCACAGAGGCCGTGGTTGGGCAGTGGTTACCCTGGCATTCCTATTGCAGCCGGGGATAGTTCGGGCCGAGGAGAGCTAGTGCGCCTCGGGCACCTTTACCGGATTACCGCGGGTCCTGCTCATAGTAGCGATGACCCATAGATATTGACTCGATTCGAGGAGTCCACGAGAGGAGGTCGGAGGAGCGAGACGGACGAGAGTGATCTGAGTGGCATGATACTCGGGGATATCATGCGAGGCGGAGAGGCGGAGCAGGCGCGAGAGAGAGACTCACGGTTTCGAGGAGCCACTCTCCGAGGCCATGGTGGAGATGATGAGTCCATTGCGGGCGTCATGTTGCCCGACTGCGGGAACATCTCCTCGGTCGGCGGCGGCATCTGCGGTGGTGTAGCCCTAGTGACCCATCTTGGAGGCCGGTGACCGAAGTAAGTTATCCTTTCTCCCTTTCGGTGTTAGTTTGATTTTTTTTGACTTGTTTTAATGCTTTATCCCTCCTTATATTTGTATCTTGTATATTTTAGCCTCTTGCCTAGTTTCTAATTCGTCTTTCTTCTTTGTTTTGCGAGGCATTGTGAGTGGCGGGATCTAATCCGTAGGGTATGTGCGATTCTCGATGATCCCTATGGATAAGACCCGTGCGGAGCTATCCGTAGATCCGGGAGCCCTCTCGGCGAGCGGCCGAGCATACCAGCGTCTTTGCTCCCGTTTGGCATGTGGCAAGATGGTGTCTACTCTCCGTCTGAGAGTTGGCGAGGCTATAGGACAGCCGAGCGCCTTATGAGGAGCCGTTCTCATGGCGAGACCACGACCGCCCCTCGAGACCCTGAGCCTTCCGTCCATTCAGAGCGCCAGCGTAGTCGTAGTCCTAGGCGAGGGTGCGCACCTTCAGCGGGATCGCGTAGGGGTTGAGAGGCCACTTGGCTCCTATGCACTTTTTGTATTATGGATTCTTTTGTGTATTACGGGCTCTTTGAGCGTTTTGACCATGCCTAGTGCATGATGGCATTGTATACAAATATTGACTATTTATATATATGCGCGATTTTGGATCAAAACTTTGTCACTTGTGTCTTCCCTTTACATTTCCGACTTTTTCGTGTATACTACGATGTATGTTTTATATGCTTTCTAGAATGTATGCGATGGAAAGCAAGATGATGCAAATGTTTGCTTTCTTTTTGTATTTCATGATCTTTGATACATGATATTGTAGATATATTGTGATCTTGAATCTTAACTTTTGTTTAGCAATTTGGATACCTCATGATTTGTTTTGGCAAAGTGATGAGAACAACATTATGATGAGCAGTTGACTTGCCCCACCCTTAACTCCACGCATGACTAGTAAGATGCGAGAGCTCATCACAAGAGAGCGAAGGCGCAAGTTATGAAATATGGTGAAGTGATAGTGATGAAAGGCAGACGAAGCTTTGGTGGAACCAAATTGAAAACTCAAGCTTACTCTCTACGAATGACTTCATAGTTTTGGATGTAACTTACCTTGCGGTTTATCCAGGACTTAGACCGTAGATGGCCACATAGTAGACAAAATCTGGGTTTTTAGGATTTTTAACTCTTTTTGGAATTTTGAATATCTGATTCATTCGTTTTTGACTCAAAGTTTGAATTGTTTGTTTATGACCTTTTAACATTTACTTTGTCAGAGGACCCCCTACACTTTGCCCCGTCTTTACTGTAAGAAGCATGGGTTTATCACCGTGGGCAAGGCATAGGCGAGTAAGGGCATTTCCATCCTTTCCCAACCCTACGTCACTAGTAAGAGCCTTGAAGCTCATCAGAAGGTTGGTGGGGCAAGAAATGTGTAAAATAAAATTTTCTGTTTAATCACTTCTTGACTTGTTTGTTTGAGTAAGATGTCGGTATATTCTTATTTCAAAGAGATGTGCATATGGGATAGATGTGACACCATGAAGCTTCTAGAGCAGACCATAGGCAAGACACCTATCTAAGAAGAAACCAAAGCGAGAACAAACTTGCAGAGCTTGGTATGGTTCGTTAGGACTTCGTCATGTGTCGATTTTATTAGATAAAAGATTCTGAATTGATTGATGATATCGAAGATGGAGAGGTATGATTAAAGAACTTCATGCCAGAAACATCACGAGTTTGAAATAAATTGCTTTGAGAATAGATTCCTTGATCACAATTTGTGTAAGAACAAGTGGACAAAATGATCCTAATTTATATGAAAATGCGATGTAGATAGTTATATAGGCAGCGCTTGCTGCTTATGCGTAGAAACGTTTGAGGTGGAGGGAATTGACTGTTTCGCCAAACTCCTCACCTTCTAGCGTGCATAAGAGATAAGCACCATTCCCGTAGTCTTTCATGACTCGGTATGGGCCCAACCATTTGGGCCGGAATTTCCTTCCTTCGCCGGTCTTCTTGTCGATCCGGCTGTCTAACCTCAGAACTAGGTCACCTTCGTATATGTCACGTTCATAGACTTTCTTGTTATACTGCCGGCACATTCGGTCGGCATAGACTCTATGTCGTTGTTCAGCATCTAACCTAGCTTCATCCAGGCTTTCTAATTGAGAAAGACGTGCTTCTCTGTAAGCGTCCTCATCCAGAATCCCTTGTAGCGAAATGCGGAGGCGGGGATTTCAACCGAGTGGGAGGCGCTTGACCCAAATACCGGCGAGAAAGGAGTTGCTCTGTCGGAGTTCTTATTGAGGTTCGATGGGCCTGAGGCCGGATATAACTTCAAATGCCAATCCCGCTTGTTTTCTTTCAACTATTTTAAGGAGAATGGCTTTGGTGTTTTGTTCGTTGCTTGACTTTGCCCATTGGCTTGGGGATAGTACAAGGAAGCCGTATGATGGCTGATTTTAAATTTGTTGCATAGCTCACGAACTTCTTCATTCTTGAAAGAAGTTCCATTATCTGAGATAATAATTTGCGGGATCAGTACACTGCTGAATGATTTGGTTCAAAATGAACTTAGCGATTACAGAACCAGGTACAGTTGTAAGAGGCATGGCCTCTACCCATTTAGTGAAATATTCAGTGGCCGTGATTATAAAATTGTGGCCGTCTGTGGACGAGGGAGAGAACTTCCCTATCAAGTCCAGGCCCCATGTAGAAAAGGGCCACGGAGTAGCGATCGGTTGCAAAGCTTGTGCCGGCATGTGGATCTCATGAGAGAACTCCTGACATTTATGACACCTGCGTACAAACTCTATTGCGTCATGTTCTAGAGTGGGCCAGAAATAGCCCATTCGATGTATTTTTCGAGTGGTGGCGTGGCCGCCGAAGTGGCCTCCACATATACCGCTGTGAGATTCATGGAGAATCTTCTTGGACTCTTCTGTGTCAACACACCTTAAGAGCATTCCATCGAATGCTTTCCGATAGAAACACTTGCTCTATAATGGCGTATTTAGCTACGATAATGCGTAACCGCCTTCTTTGTTGAGGTGTAGCTCATACAGGTATCTATGGTCCATGATATAACTAATGATATCAGCGTACCGAGGGCACTCGGATATAGCGAGTCGGGTTTCGGCGTAGTACGCACGCATTAAATGCGGAAAGTCTAAGTCTACTAAGTCGCCTCCATCTAGCGGGTTATCAGCTAACCAATCTGCGATGATTTGCCCTTTAACTGACTTTTGGTTTACAAAAGTTAATTCGAACTCTCCCATTAAGGTTATAAAGCGTCCCGCCTTTTTAGACAGGGACCCTTGTGTGAGGAAGGTTCGTAAGTGGTCAGTTTTTACCATGACCCTTGTCTCTTGATTTAGCATGTAGTGTCTTAGGCGTTTGGTTGCGAAAACTATGGCAAGGCATTCTCGTTCTGCTTGTGTATAGCGCGTTTCGTAGTCGAGCAATGTTCGGCTAATGAAATAAATTACACGCTCTCTCTTGTCATCGTCTTCTTGGGCTAGCATGCAAGCTAACGAAACATCGGTGGCCGTGAGTATAGAATTAACAGGCGATCTAGCTTAGGTGGCATTAGCGTAGGTGGTGACTGTAAGAAGCGTTTAACTGCGTTGAAAGCTTCGTTGCGGTCTTGATCAATCAATGTTATAGTCTTTCTTGAGTAAATTATTGATTGGATGAATAGCGAAGCTTAAGTCAGGATGAATCTCGGATTGCACCCGACTTCGAGAAATGATCGATTCAGATTCACTCGAAGGTGGGACCATTTCGAGGACAGCCTGAATTTTGGTTGGATCAGCGTCGATCCCTCGTGACGATATGATGTAACCTAGGAGCTTTCCTCTGTTACACCAAAAGCGCATTTTCGGATTTAGCGTAACTCGTATTCTATTAAGCGTGAAAGAATGACACGGAGTACTTGCCGGGATGGTCACTGGCGCTTCTTGGCTTTAGCCAACAAGTCATCTACGTAGGATTCCATGATTTTATGAATTAAATCGTGAAATATATAAGTCATAGCCAGTACGTGGCGTGGCGGCGTTCTTGAGACCGAATGGCATAACAGCGTAGTGATAGGTTCCCGAGGAGTTATAAAGGTGGTTTTAGCTTGATCTTGCTCGGATATTCTGATTTGATTGTATCCGAGAATCCATCCATGAGAGACAAGAGCTCAAACCATTTGTTGCATCAACAATGACATCGATAGATGGCGATGGGAAGTCATCCTTAGGACATGCTTTGTTAATGTCCGGAAATCTATGCGAGATGCGTATCTTTCCATTCTTCTTGAGAAGCAGGAGCGATGTTTGATACCCATTGGGAGTAGTCATTGGCTTGATGAATCCTACTGAAGGAGTTTTATTACCTCCTCTTTTACCATAAGGGCTACCTTGGGCTTCATAGGTCTTGATTTTTGCTTAATTGGCTTCGCATCGATCTAGTGACGAGGTTGTGCACCGCAATGTATGTGGGGTGCGACTCTGTCATCTCTTTGTAATTAAATGCAAATGCCTTGATGTTCTTTGAGAACTGAGTATGTATTTCTACTTCTTAAGGGTTAATGAAGAACCTAGTTTCAATATCCTTGGTTCATTTTGTCCCCGATGTTGACATCGATTGTTTCTTCGATTAAAGAGGCGTTACCCTCTTCGAACTCGGGTGGTCTTTGGAGGTAGATCTATATCATCCCCATTTTCTATTGCGTATATGCTAGGTTCCCTTTGCGAGGAAAGATCCGTTACGGGATTTCCGAAGTAGGAAGATGAATGCGGGATCGAGAGATAAATCTAGTGTGTGACGGGGAGCGATGTAATCTTTGCATAGGCATTTAAGTAATCCAAAGTAGCCGCATCATTTCCAACATGGTCTAGGACGGTAGATTCATTTCCGCTTGAAGAGGATTTGTCATTGTTTTTATCAATGGTTGATTACGAATGGATCTTGTGAAGTGAGTATCTTCTAGCTCATTGCTTGGAGTGAAGCGTGATGCGAAGTTGCTTTATTGAATCGGTGAGAAGATTTTTCTCTCGTGGGATTGCTTGATGGATATGAAATTAAACGCTTTGCTTAAATCTAACACAAGCGTCTTTGTAGAGTTGTAAATGTTGGCTTTAGTTTCATATATTTGAAACTTGGTTTGTTACTAATTGCGAGTCTCTAAAACTTTGATGTTATCAATACCAATTCTTTTGGCTAAGGTAAGGCAAGGAGGAGAGCTTCGTACTCAGCGCCGTTGTTTGTGCATTCAAAGTTCAACTTGAAAGAGAATGGGAGGACCTTTTCCTCGGGCGAGGTAAGAATTATACCTGCCCCCGCTCCATAGCGGCATTTAGCTCCATCGAAATGGAGAGTCAATATTTAGTGGGAGCATAGATGTAGGTGTATCTACTGTATTTGCACATTCTACTTCGACCATGCAAAGATCTTCTGTTGGAAGAGAGCCCGACCCCTAAGGAATATCCTATACCTACCGAATCAAATGGTAAGAACATTGGTAAATCTTGTTCTATTAATTCAACGATTTTGCGGTAGTCCCTAATGATACGGTTTCTTTAGCTTTACACTTGGGGGTGGGGTTGTTTGGCTCTGTTGATGGTTTGAGATCCGTCGTAGGTACCAACTTTTCTTTTGACTTTGAGTCGGTGGGTTTATTAAGTTGGTTTGTTGGAAGTTGAATTTGAGTGTACACTGGTCTCTTCTTTAAATCAGCTAGGTGTCGTCAAAGCGGCTTTGGATCACCTTTGGCTCAAATACCTTTCCCGAGATGCAAGAATCTTACTTCTTGAAATAGCGTGGAAGGGATTGCCTTCATTCGATGTATCCACGGCGGTGAGGATCATATTATAGTTAGTTTCGATCTATAATATAAAACTCGGTCGAGGATTGTTTTAGGTCCCAAAGTGACCGGTAGTATTATAGTTCCTATCGATGTGGCTTTAAGGCTATCGTAGCCTCTCGAGGTATTTCGAGTAGTGGAGCAGTTTGTTTCACCATATCCCAATTTTGGAAAAAGAAAGGGACTATGTTAACCGCAGCTCCATCATCAACCATTGCCCGTTTTACATAATTATTATAAACTGTACTTGCAAGTGTAGGAATTTGGATCGCCTCGGCGTGCGATCTCGGCATCGTAGGCATTTTACTTATTTCGAATATGAATTCGACATCCCTATCACTTTGTCCAGGAGGATAAACATCAAAGTCTATATGATTTACTTGTGCTTGGTGGTGGAGTGATACTAATTAAATGACCCAAACCTAACGCCTCTAAAAAGAGCAGCCACTGTGAGCGGGGAATTCTTTAGTAAATCAAGGAATGAAATATGCGAGAAGGTTTTGTTAGATCATTAATTAGATCGTAAGCACCCATAGGTTTTGCTACGGTTTCTTTGGATGTTATCTGCTTCCGGCAGATGGCTTGGACTTGGTTGAGAGAAATACTCTCGTGTCCTCGTAATTGCTTCAACGGGTAATTCGGAGTCTAACTCCACTAATCCAACTACCTTAGGTCGTGGTTGACTTCCTAGTTGTGGCGCGACTAACGGATTTAGCGAAGTTGAGGCCTCGTGATCGTTGTTTCCTGTTATTGCGCCTTTGTTTGTTCCAGTTGGTTTCGACCCATCGTTATCATGATTTGGGAGTGGATCATTAAAGATCTTGAGAGGGGCATTCTGAGGGGAAACTGCCCCTGCGAAGGTACTTGCCGTTGGTGACGTAGGATCTGCTAAGAACATATCCATAAAAAATTGTTTTTGTTCATTTGGCAAGCGTTGCATGAATTTGTTGTAGTCACGACACGTTCTAGTGTCATGACCCCGAATTTTATGGAAACCACAATAAGAATTGGGATTATAATTCCCGTTTTGTTGGTTTGGTGTGTATTGTGGCCTAAAATTCCGATCAAACTGTTGCCTATTAGGACCAAAGTTTTGGAATTGTTGTTTTTGGTTTTGACTTTGGTTTTGGTAACCAAATGAGTTTTGGCTTGGCCCTTGCATGGGATTTCACCGTTGTTGTTGTGGATTATTAAAATCCACCGTATTGACCATTGGGGTAAAATTGTTGTTTCTTTGGTTGTTTGTTTGTGACGGAGTATTAACGACATTTACCCTCTTGGGCTGGTCAGTTACCCCATCTGTTGTTACCCCACGATTTTTGTTAAGGATTTTGGGTCCTTGATTGACATTTGTGGTAGTTGTAGTATTTTGAGTGGAGGTGATTAACCTCCCATTTGCTCCATACGTCTTACGGCCCTTTATCTATTCTTTGCTGGTCTATTCGTAGAGCGCTCTCAAGTACTTCGTCATAAGTCCTTAGTGGGAACTTCTGGACTTCTTCCTTCACTTCTTTGCTAAGAGAATGAAGGAATAAATCACATAGCTCCATCTGATCCATGTTTGGAGCGCTTGCCGAGGAATAAAGGACTGTGCGCCACCTTTGGATGAAATGGGTGACAGACTCGTTATGTTCTTGCTTGATGTGCAAGAACTCCCTGATTCCTGTCCTTAATAGTTTGTTCATGTCGAAGGCTTTGATGAACTCAAACACGAGTTGTTTGAATGAATGTATGGAAGCCTCGGGTATACGTAATACCAATCGAGGCAATGCCTTCCGAGCGTTTTGGGAATATTTTTATGACCCCATCCCATGGGAGTAATTCTCGAATGGCTGTAGCGTAAGCTTTGATATGCGCATTCGGATCTCCTTCTCCTTTGTATTTGGGCAAATCGGGAAGAGGCCTTGGAAGCATAACGCTTCTTATGGTGAAATCTAAGGGCTCCTTTAAATATTCTGAATAAGTCCCTATTGCATACGTCTCAACCATTGATGGTGCCTGTTGAGGAGGTGGTGGCGGAACGGGTTGTTGATATGGCGTAACGTACGCGTTGGCAGGGGCATAAGGCAATCCCTGCATTTGAGTAAACATGTCAGGGGATGAGTACATATCCCCTTGTGGCGATTTGGAATACATGTTTAAGTACGAAGAGTCTTATCCGGGAATGGATTGCTCTGTGCTTAGGACCGGGAGGAGCTGTGCTAGCGATAGTGGGTCTAGTTGGTACTTGTTGTGAATACTGAGGAGTCATACCTAATGTGCCTACTCCTGTGAGGAGATCTACTTGGCTAGGATGGTGCGGAGGATTGGAACTCCTGTTTGTATGAATTTCAAATTTTGATTTGCTTGGGCAAGTTCTAATCCTCTAACCTTTTTATTAGAGTTGAAATGACTTCGTTTGGTGAAGTCACGATATCGTGCCTTGGTGGCGTTTGTTGTATATCTGGTGTTGTATAGGCATGTGATAGCTGTCATGAAGGCGATTGCTATCTTGCCAAGTTTCTCGAGAGTATTTTCTATACGTGATGGCATAGAGGTATTTTCTTGAGGAGAGAACTCAAACATTTTGTATTTGCAAAATTCCTACAGGTGGGTACATGCCTTGAGAGCGTTGTTCATTCCTAGGATAACGTATTGAGTACTCGTCATCTAGAAGGCGAGTATGGATCGATTATCTGCTAATATGTGGTCTAAGTAGCTTTGAGGAGATGAAGCAGATTCTCGGTCAATGTCATATTGTTTGAGCACAGAAGGCTCTGTTTGTGTTTGAGCGAGTTGTTGCTCAACCCTCTGCTTGGAAGGACGAACTATATCTAGTCCTTGGCGTTTGCGTTGACAAAGATTAGTTGAATAGTTGTCGCCCCACATTGAGAGTGAGGGTGATGATTCCTATTTACATTGGGCATAGTATGCCTCAAGACCCGGGGAGTGCGCCATATGCATCGAATCCGACATATTCGGGGGTATATGAATACCGCGAGAATAATGGGAAGGAGCGAAGGTGATTTGTGAAGGAAGCGTGATATTTATGACTCGAGCGAGAAGGTAGGAAGTTTTACATCAGCTTCACTAATTTCGTTTGTTTCACGTCGGGTTCACCAATTTTGTACGTCGGGAAAAGCGAGGCGGCGTGAGAATCAACAAGTGACTCTTCCACGTACCCGACCTCCAGGGTCGTGCAGAGACAGCCGGTGGGGTAGAATATGCGAGACAAACTAGTTGGGAGTCTAATGTCTTGACACGCACTAATGGTATTTGCGAATCTAAGGCAAAGAAGGCCCTTCTAACTTGGGTGGTGTGATAGATCGATCGGCGAGGATGAGTGCTCGAAGGCTCAATCAATATCGAGCTCGGCGTGATTCGATCTATGGGTTGTGGGATGCGTGGAAAATGACCGGGATGGTTTCGTGTATTTCTCTGATAGGGTCATATGGTGAATATAGTCAACTCTATGGACGATTCTCGGCCTAGTCAAAATTCTCTAGCTTTGTTATTTGTTGTGTCTAGTAGGGACAAGCATTTGTTGAATGATGATAGGTGGAATCGAGTGGTGAAATACTAATGTGCGTAGGCCGTGTATCATATCTAAGCCGACTTGTGGATTCGTTGGGGTGTGGGATTTGTGGATCACAACCAGTAGACTCTTGGTTGTTGCGGTCTGTTATGGTCATACGTGAGATCAAGTTCTAATCCCTAGTATCCGGTAGTCGTAAGCTTTCTCGGCCTCTACGTTTAGAATCGTAATTGTGTGATTTTCTCGGGAATACCTCACGGGTGTTCTAGCGACTTGAATTCTTAAGTGGTATCTATATCTACGAGGTGTCTCAGCGTGGGTTTGTGGAACTAAAGGATCGCACCGAATATTTGTTCTCTTTCAAATCCTTCTACTGATCATGCGGATGTTTTCTAGGATAACTTTGTAGTTTGGTTGATTTGACCAAAATGTGTGTGCTTGGTCGTCTTCTACGTTTAACCCTCTCATTGTGACTGATACATTGGAAGTCATTGTTGTTTGGAAGACTTGTATCCTAAGGTTTTGGTCGATATCGATTCTTTTGCCACTACGATATTGAGGGTGAGGCACAATTGGCTCGAAAATGTATTCACTGGGCTCCTAGGTCCCGTAATTGTCATGCAAAAAGCGAGTAATGAAACAAACTATAATAAAGTAAAATCTAAGTACACTTCTAGCATATATAATTTCTTTTTTTGTATTTTACGGCAATTTATAAGAAAGCGGACTATCTAAAAATATTTAGAATTGACAACTAAACTAATAACGTAAAACAAACAAAATAGCCGAGTGTAGCTATTTATGCATGTAATTTTGTATATCTATTCTAAACAATGAAATAACTAATCTATTTGCAAGATTCTCGATCCTACCTTAGAAGTGAGGAATGAATCATAGTTTCTCAGAAACTATCAATCCCCACAACTTCCCTGGCAATATCGAGAATGGAAATAACTGTAATAAAGTGATTAACTACTTTATTTGATAAGTTCTAACTAAAACTTTGAAAGATGGAACCTGGATTTCGCAGAACAGTGGCGAATCCGACGGTGTGTGTGTTCTTGTCCCCTCAGTATGATCTCTTCGTTCTTTGTGCTCACGTGAATCCAGAAAAGCGTGTAATGCTTGCATCAACAGGAATAGATATTTGGATCAATGGACAGCCTTCAGAATGCAGACAGAATAGAATGCGGATAGGAGAGGGATAGCGCAAGAGTACAGAGCTTGGCCTATGCAATTCCTAGCGGGGTCTACTGCGAATCATGCAAAAAATGCGTCAGAGAACGAAACAAATGCGTATGAAGAGCAAAACCTACAACTTTAATGGCTGCCTAAACTATTCTACTCCAAAAGCAATAATACTGTTTGCACAAGTTGGATCTGTGGCTTACCAACAGCTGAGTAAATGCAACTAAGCATGTAAAAGATTTAAACTATCAAACTTAAGCAAACTAGAAAGTGAACTACTTTGAAAGTGATGAGTTTTTAAACAAGAATGAGGGGCCATTTGCATGAATTCAAACACAAACCATGCATTTATAGGAATTCAAACACCGGCAAGAAAAAAATCAAAACCAAAGTGAACTCCTAAACAATAAACAAAGGAAAAACACTATTCGGGGACCAAAAACATTAATGCATGCTCAAGTCGGCAAGAAAAGCTGGTGAAGCGTTGAACTTTGCGTGCGTTCCATATCGAAAAAAAGCGTTACGGAAAATGCGTAAGGACGCATTGTGCCTGCTCGGGCGGCGGTTTAGTGCGCCATACTTTCGGGCGCATACGACACAGACCGCCCGCCTGTTAAGTTAGGCGTGGTTTAAATCCTTGAAGACCAAAAAGCCAAGAAAAGAGGAAAAAGGGAAAACAAAGCACGCGGGGCTAAGCGGGGCATGTGGGATGTTACGAGGGAATACGGGATAACCTACAAGAGGTTGATCAAGGCCACACTATTTTAATTGGTGTTTGGTGCGAGAGGCTATTTTTCCATTTGAATTCATGTTACCATCGCTTCGTATATCACACATAGGAGGGTTAGGTGATGAGAAAACACTTTGGAAGAATGGATTGATAAGTTGATGTAGTTATATGAAAGGTGATCACTTGCTAGATGGAGTAGAAGATTAAAAAAACAAGACAAAAGGAATGACATGATCATCATATCAAGAACAAGAAGTGAAGTTGGGCAGATGGTGTTGTTGTATGATTCCAAGTATCTATGCCATCCTGGGAAGTTGAAAGTCCATTGGTTGGGACCCTACATCATCTCGTACATTCTTGATTAAGGCGCTTTCGAGTTACAAGTGTTGGATGGGACAAGATTACCAAGTCATTTCAATCGAAGTGGGCTGAAGCCCTACTATAAATAAGTCCTCTTAGTGTTTGTAATAAGGCAATATTGTCAATTAGTACTGGAATTTCCCTTTATGCTTTTTCTTTTCTTATGTTTCCATTTCTCATTGCTTGTTCCTTTCTTTTTGTTTTGTTTTGCACCTTGTGTGCCGGTAACCACATTATTTGTTTCCAAGGTTGTGTATGTCCAGAGGACCATGAATCCATTTTAGTACGGTGTGGAGTAATGTAAAGTATAATCCTACAATACAAGTTAAGTGGCCCAGTAGAAGGAAGCACGTAAGGTGGAGAAAGCGTGTGAGGAAATGGTGGATGATAAATTATGGTGTCAAGGAGGTTGTAACAGAGACCATGTATAAAGGATGAAGAGCACAAGAACAACATGGCGTAGGAAAGGGAGAAAAATAGGTAGAGGATAGAAGAAGTGCCTTTGGCGTTGTAGAAGCACACATAAGAGTCTTTGGTCGAATTGGATTTTTGCGCGTGAGAAGGTTGTAAAGGTTTTTTTCACGTAGGATTAGGCATGTGGGTAAAAGCACTTGAGGTCAATTTTAAGGAAAAATCTACAATTAGTGTCAAATATGGTGATAGGTGCTATAGAATTTAATGTTGGAAAGAAGGAAAAGATATAAATATGAATTTGGGTACATCATTATTTTACCTTGCGATTATGAAGTGAAAGAAGCTCTTGCAAACTCAAGCATCTAGAGAGAAATATGTGTGAAGGAATAAGAATCCAAGAAATTTGATTATATGACTAAACTACATCTACAAACTAGAAGGAAGGAGTACACAAGCGTGAAGAAAAGTTATTTGTGGTGCGCCGTCTTGTGGAAGGATTTCCCAGTTAGGGTTTGGTGGCTAGGGAATGGAGGAAAAGGATTTCTTTGCAAGAGTGAGCTTTGGGATTGAGCAGAGTAGTAGAGCAGAGCAAGGGGAAGGATTTTTAAGTTTAGCCTAACTAGAAAATATGGCACCCAAGAAATGAACCATTTCACCAAAAATAAAAAGGGCAAGGGTAAAGGAAAGTAGACGACTTAAAAGTCATGAGCTCAAAGAAGAATGGTACATAGAAATGCAATACCCATATGAGTATTGCTAGGAAAAGAATGGGATTCAAACTTGTAAAAGATGGCCATGAGCGATTATAACCATCGCATGAGCACAACTAAGAAAGAAATGGCGTTAGAGTTGGTTCACCCAACTAACAAGAGGACACCAGACGGAATGCCCATTTACAATGACAAGGTGAAGGTCAAATTAGAGAAGGCTAAATTATTGCAACTATATGAGTTTCCTTACTTTGGCAAGCCTGAGTGCCTTTATCAATGGTTGATGTCACATGAGCGTGAAGATCACTTTTATTTTTTGGGGTGTAAGATGCGCATAACACCACAACTTATATCCAAGTTCATAGGCCTTATTTGTGAAGGAGAGAGTATAGATGATGATCTAAGCGACAAGGAGGCTATCAAGGAGACTGTAGCTATGTATGACTACAATAAGGGGTCGTGATAATTTGACATCGCCAAGATTCCAGACCCTGTTATGAGGATGGCCGTGTGCTTGGTGACCAAGCTCAATGATCAAGAACAATGGACACAAGTGAACAAGGCATGGCTACATGTGCATCGGAATATATCAAAGGGAACAATCTATAACTTGTCTGCTTTCATCGCGGATGATATCATAACTAAGCGCGTAGGAGGAAAAAAATATACTCTTTGGTAATGTCCTCCTCACCATTATATTTTCATAGATTGGAGTGCCTGATGGGCTAGAAACATTTGTTTGGGAGTATCCAGAAGAGGATCCCTCACCGAAAAAAATGTTTCTGAAGTAAGCTTTATGAAACCATGACGGCCACTCATAAGACGCGCTTGAAAAAGTGGTATAAGCGAATGCACGAAGCATTTGGAGAAAAATGAAGATTCCCATAGTATTTACCAATGCTCGTGGATGGAGAGGTAGAATTTTTAGTGTACAAACACTTCTACATTAGCAAATTTACATTGATAGATGGTACTATGATTCCATGGTACAAGCTAACCTTCTCCTTCACCAAATAATACTTCGAGCCGAGTCAATCATTTTAAGGAGGCCAAGAGACTAAGGTTTGACCTTAGTGAGGTAGATCTAGACCACCGTGAAATGCACCGAAGCTCATCTACCCAAATAAGTGCGCATACGTGGAGAAATATGTCTCCCATAAAGTACTAATGATGAATCCTTTAATGCTACCGATTATAGGGAGGACCACAACAAGGGTGTATTTGTGCATAAGGTCAAAGTTTGAAAAGGGCACTTACTTGAAGAATAATGTCTCCATTCTTGAAGACCCTACAAGATGGAAGAAGTATGTTCAAGGAAGAAAGAAAGAGAAGAAGTGTAGGATAAGAATGCATCAAGTGTTCAAACCACACAATCGGTGGGTGTGCTAGAAGCAAGCGCTAATTCTAGTACTTATGCATAGAGAAAGAAGTCTCTTGTCAAGGTAAAGACCCTAGAAGAAGAGGAATTAGAGCACGAAGAGCACCTCACCCATGAGGAATCACTAATGAAGAGATCACCTATCAAGGAGAAATGAAAAAGAAGAATCTCCTATACTAGAATCCCCAGTGAGAAAGAAGTAGAAGGTGACAAATGAGGTAGATTCAAAATAAATGGAGAGTCTAGATGCCTACATCAGTGACAAGGATGATGATGATGAGCCTGAAGGAGGTGAAGACCATCCAATCTATGAGGTGCATGATTCTGAGGATGAAGGAGATGAGGAGTATAATAAAGAGGATGAGGAGAAGAATGATGAAGAAGAATCTGAGGCTTAAGGCAAGGGGATGAGAAAGGAAGTAAATACAAAGGATTAAAGGACCCTAAGCCTCACAAAGGAATAGATAGAAGAGGCCACAGAGAGAGAAGTGGTGGGAATTATCAAGAATTTGGTGGAACAAGAGGTAGAATGTAACGTGGATGAGGTGCTGAAGGAAGTTGAGGAGGAAAGCATAGGAAAAGAATATGGTAGCATGAAGGGATCCCAGTTTGGCTAAAAGATTTCTAAGGGCTGCACACACATGGAGGAAGAGCACAGAAGAAACACAAGGTTAGGGAATGAGCTATATCGATGATCTAAACAAGGTGTTGTGCACGTGCTTTTAGAGCATTGTACCTAGAAAACTCTTGGCCATGACTTCATTTGATGAGGAAGGTGCATACCCTCAGATGAGGAAATGTTATCATGGGCATTTGAGTTCCACATTGATGAGCCCAAATTTGAAATAATTCAAGGAGCATTGATGAAGGTACTAGAAAAAAATGGAGTAAACCCTTAGTGAATGCTCAACAATTATTAGATGAGCAAATCTGCAATGCGCTCAAAAAAATTTAATTGAGGTTAAATCCAAACTCTTAGGAAGAAATGACGGGGTGAAGTTTCTAGAGGAAAATCGGAGAAAAAAGAGGAGGACCTCCTTAAGAAAAGTAAGGACTTGAAGTAGGAGGAGTTAATCAATGCTTAGTTAAGGCGTGATTTAAAATATGAGAAGGCAAGGGTGCGTGAGGTATACAAGAAAATAGAGATGATCACGGATGCCATTGTCTTGAAGCATCCAGACTTAACACCACCCGCATAAAAATATGGATCAACCTTACAGTTCCTAGAGGACTTGACCCGCATACTCACTATGGAGAGGTGACCACTTTCCTTAGAATCCACAAAAGAGGCATTGGTGTGCCAAGAAAAAGAGGATAAGATAAAGGTTGTAGAAATTGTTGCTCGGTACAATAATATCCTTTCGATGTAAAATCCATCACACAAGTTTTTGAGGCTACTTATGATAATTACATGGATAGGGATAGAGTGGAAAGTATCTTGGTTACCACCCATGAAGTATAACTCAAGGAGTTCTAAGAAAATAATAAGGGAACATGGATGAGTGAGAAAAATCCTAACCAAAGTGGAAAAGAAATCAGAGGCCATTAAGACCTTGCGTGGCTCAATCAAGAACCAAGCTGAAAGAATTATACCCCCAAATCACTCAGAGGATGGAATCACTTGAGGATTTGGGAAAAAAAATTGAAGGGGATCATGGAAATAATGAACACTAAGGGATAAGGGATAGGCTTTGAGGAGGTAAGCGCCCTGGTGGGTGACCTCTGTCAACAAGCTCGAACGAGGTCAACACTTGGGGAAAGTTAGAAGCAAAATTAGGGAAGGATTTCCCTCTCCTCCTCTAGTGATAAACAAGTTCCCCATTCTTTCATTCTTTCCCCCATTTCTTCATTCCTTTATTCTTCCATTTCAACCATTTGTAAGAGCCCACCATTCTTTATTCTTTGAAGAGTGTTTAGGACGGATAACAAGCGTAGTGTGGGGTGATGTTGGGCCCTGGAATATTGGCTAAGGATGAGAAGGTGCATGGGTGTGTGTGACCTAGTTAAAGAAGGGAACACAAGTTGAAGGCATGTAGGGAAGGGTTATAGTAGTGTTTTTGAACATACGGAATGTGCGCACAAGGTAGGACATGTTTTGGACTTGGTCGCATTCAACGTCCCATGCAGCACATGAGAAAAGTGTGACCCTTGTGGATAAGGTGCCAACTGGTGAATGTGGGATCAAAAAGGGAATATTCCAAGCATGTGATGGAAGGTTCCAGAAGGCATCATTGCAAAGAGTGGAGAGCTCGGATCTAAGAATGCATGCTCCCATGGAGGACCACTTTGACACTTGGAAACCGATCTATAACTTTAGAAAGGCATGGCGGTGGTTGCTAAGGTTATAAATACAAGCACTTGATAGAAGAAAAGAAAAAATTTGAAGAGAGGTAAAGCTCTATAGAAATATAATGGAGGGTTCTAGGGGTTAGGGATTAGGAGAACTCTGGGAGTGATGACACATTTAGAGGGATGGGTCTACAGTCATTTTTGTAATGTGATGAACATAGTGTAGTTCTGATGCATGACTTGGCTCTGTGAGGTTATATGAGGATATTTTATGACCTCAAGGGATGTAATGTGGTTATTGAATTCATTAATATGAATATAAGGCTCTATTATAAATCATATGTGTGTTTAGGAATATAATCCTTGTGCATTTCCTTTCTATATTAACCATTTCCATATGTTGTTTGTTATTTCTCTTTTCTGAATGCAATGGGGTGACAACTCATTCTAGGTTCTTATAATGTTGCATGGTTCTTTTCTATTCTTTTGCATTTGATTCTTTCGTAAGATGGTGCATTCTCAAAGACTCACATAAAGAAGAGACTCAACACCTAGGTATGCCTCGGGTGAGTGGCGGTGCCATTTGGGTGATATGATGATGCACATGGGATTAGAATATTGGTCTAAGGAATAAAATATGACTACATTTATCATCCAACATGGCCACCCTATTGCATATCATTGTGAAACATTTATTAACACATTCATGAAGTACTTAACATATGATAAGGATATTTATTTCATCATCTAATCCTGCAAACAATATAAATACTACATTCTTGGAAAGGAGGTTGTCATCCACACATACAACAAGCCATTAGAGTTCCTTCAAATGTAGAGAAAGATAAGGAATGAAATAAATAATAAGTAGGCCATATACTCACAACTATTTCACCTAATAATAAATATAATAAGGGAAGTTCCAATTTAACAGAAAATTACCTAATTCATCCTCCAATTACATCTCTCACAAGTCTCCTTGACCTATGCGGACATAAGACTTACGGTTGGTACACTTTTTATGAGATAAATCCTAACTTTTCGGATACATATCAAGCCCTATGAAGAGGAAAGCATGTCCCCAATTTATATCCACATGATAACCTTCTCTTCCACATGGAACAAATCTATGTTTTAGTTGTTAAATAATAGAAGATGATATGGGAGGAACACTACAATGGCGGAGACGGTGGACACTTTGGCATGGAAAAAATAATGGTATTACTTCAAATTCACTTTTACTAGCCCAACCTATGAAATTGTGTGGTTAAGTACATCATATCTTACACCCCTTGTGTAATTTCTAAACCATATAATAAGAAGAAAGGAATGTATATGAGATTGCGGAAGCTGACCAAGCCTTGGGCCTCCATCTCAATGGAATTCCTCTCAGGTTTTCTAGATTCAAAACATTGAAATGATTGTGTTTATTGTATTTTATTGATTTTATAAAATGGCTATAATGATTGCTTGTAAGAAAAATATTTTTTCTAGAGAAATTGCTAAACTCTATTTTAGTCATGTATGGATCACCTTTGGGATTCCTAAGTATATAATTTACGATAGGGGCAGCGGGTTCTTAAGAATATTTTGGTCCAACGTATGGGGAATGATGGAAACTATGTTCATGAAGTCATCAGCCTTTAACCTTCAAACTGCGACAAGCAGACAGGTGGTGAACCACCTTATCGTCACATGTTTCATATGTATCACTCAACACTCACATACGTAGGATAAGGCCTTGCCCTATATACAACATGGATACAAGCGGGTCTACGGCTCCACCAAGTAAAGTCCATTTCAATTTTGTTAATGATTATAGACTATGACACCCATTGATGTATGCATTCCAGTGCATACAATGGAATACACACCTCATGGAAAAATTGAAGAAAAAGGAAATAAGGTTCATTGAATATATTTAGTAAAATCATTAACACATCCATGAAATTTTACAAAAGATGAATGAAAAGTATTAGAAAACATCATGATCTACACAAGGTGCCACACCATTTCAAGGTTGATGATAAGGTTTTGTTGCATCTTCAAAAATAAATACTTGCGAGGTCTACATAGGAAAATTTGACCTCTATGGTATGGTTCTTACACTATCACCAAGAAATTTTGATAAAATACTTTCGAATTGAATCTTCCACCCTATCTTGGTATACATCATATATTCAATGTGGAACTCCTAAAACCATATCACCCACCTCTATTGGGAAACTCATTCATAAAATAATAGTTGGAGATATATAAACTCAACCCATAAATCTTTTCTCCAATTAAAGAAAATCAGATTGTGGACACTTGTACTAAGACTACCGAGATGATGTCCTATTGACTCTATCAAGTGATCAAGAAAGGAAATATTAATCATCAAGGTGAGTGGATCACTGGGTACCATATCAAGAAACATTTTCCACACTTGATGGGACTCCTTGGCAAAATGGAGATCATTTTTTTGAAGGAGGGAGGAATGATCCACATAACAATCTAAGAAGCAATTATCTTGAGATAAGTTTCGTGAGTCATAACTTTTGCACTATAGCTCTGATTGACTCCATTAAAAATGCATCATAAATATTATAATGCATATAATATGGTTAAGGGGTGAAGTAATTTTTTAAAAACAATTTACCCTTGAAATCCTCTTCTAAATGCCTCAAAATGTAAGCTTTGTTGTGATGTCTAAAAATAATAATTTCTAAAAATAGTAATTTCACAAAAATTTTGCATATGTAATTCATGGAAGGTGAACCACCTCATCTCCCTCAATATTAGTGACCTTCCAAATTCTTCTATATGTCTCTTCATATTTCTATAATTAGGTATATAAGTATATGTAACCCAAAAGGGAAGGACACACATCTCAGAGATAGTTATTGTAATCTCAGTCTTCTAAATAATATACATCTCTTTTCAGAGATAGATTTATTGTTTACATCTGACATAATTGTTATTTTTTCCTTTAATCCCAAAAACCCTGAGTTTTATGTCAGCCACTTGGGTACTATGTGTCACATCATGTCATTTTAGGAGGCACTTCAAGATATTGCACCATGTTAGAATGTATGTCTACATACTTTAAACTCGAGAATCTAAATACCAAGCCCTGATAAGTCAATCTATCATCCATTGTATATTTTAAATGATTGTTAATTTTTTTATTTTCTAGTTGATTTCTTATAATGATACATTTTGATCCATTTAGTATCCATGTATTAGAACATGTAGTTCCAATTTTCATCTAGAACACGCATCTTAAGAACTAGGAAAATCACATTAGAAGAGTAATATTATATGTACATTTAAACATATTAACAAATGTGGATTTATAGATCATACATTACATAAATTTAAACTATGTAATGGGACATTGATAGCTCAACACAAAAAATTTAATTAATTAGCATGACAAAAAAATGACTATTCAATCTCATCTTCTTGTATTCCTGCCTTGACTCCTCATTGGTAACAAATTGGATTTGTTTTTGCTGTTAAGTCTCGTTTGTGTTGCATTTGTTTCTAGGCTTCGGTGTTCTTTCATCTGTAACTTTTGTGCTTTTCTGACTTCTCTGCTCCTCTCTCTTATTCGGGCTTTTAGGCCTCCTTTTGAAAGGGTATAGTCCCTTTCAAAAACTATTTACCAATATTAAAAAAAAAACATGAATTGGATTTTAAAAACTAATTTTCCCATATTCCTCCTCTTTATATGTAGTTATGTGAATATTCAGTTCATTTTCTAAATATCTACCTATTGGGATATTCATTTCTTCATTGTATTCATTATCTATAGCTTTGTGAATTTTGTC
>CM031239.1:1051542314-1051544404 GCA_018340775.1 Taxus wallichiana var. yunnanensis
AATTGACAAAGGGTGAATAAGGAAAAAGGGATATGACAAAGGATCAAGCAATGAACACTACACCAAATCCGGTAAAGTTGAGCATGGAGGTTGATGAAGAAAATGAAAAAATTTTCATTTCTCTTACTTCCAGGGAAGAAGAGATGGAAAAAACTACTTCTTCTACCCATCAGAGAGAATTTGTTAAATAGGAATAGCTCTCTGGAGGTACTCAAAATAAGACAAGGAAAATTCAAAGAGGCTCTAGAATCCATAGCGAGAGATCTAAATCGGGATAAAGAGTTGCTTGATATGGAGGAAACTTTCTCTATAATGGTTAAACAGTTTGATATTAAGCAGGTAAAGAGGAAGGAAATTACCCATGCTAGAAAGAAAGTATATCATTTGTGATAACGATGGATTCATCACGGTGAGAAGCAAGAAATCGGGACTAAAAAGTCTGCGGAAGAAACAGGAATCACTCTATAGTGATAAAAATAAGTAGATTAACAGTCGGGAAGCTTCCACCTCAAGAATCACAAGGGCCACTACTAAAAGAAGCTGCAAACATTGGAGTCCCTTATAGAAAAGGTAGACTATCCAAGAGAGAAGTAAGGGAAAAAGAGATTGAGAAAGAAATTGCAGATGGTACACAAAGAATTTTGAACCATCCGGAAACTACATCTCCAAAACTTTTTTAATGAAGGTCATTTCTTGGAATGTCAGAGGCCTCAATGGGGGGCCTAAATAAAGAATGCTCAAGGAAATAAAAAGATCAAATAGGCCAAGTATTCTTCTAATTCATGAAACTAAGATGAAAAGTAAAGCTATTGAAGAATGTAAAATATATTTTTGGGAGAACCTGCCTTTCTTTTTGTTGATTCTCAAGGAGCTTCGGAGGCTTAACGATCTTTGGGGTACCAAAATTGTTAATGGTAATGTGATCTCCTCCTCTCGAGAATCATTTACCTATAATATTTAAAAGTCTTGAGAATAATTCTAGCTGGATTCTTTCCAATGTTCATGCACCTAATACTATTCTAGTAAAAGAAATTTATGGAAGGAGTTAACCTTGTTTCAAAATAATGTTGAGAACATGAACTGGTTGATTATGGGAGACTTCAATACCCCTTTAAATCCGGGAGAAAAGTTTGGGGGAAGTTCTTAATTTTCTCTCAGTATGGAAGAGTTTTTCTTGCTTCATTTGACTCTTAATCTTATGGACATAGAGCTTCATGGTAATCAATATACCTAGTCTAATGTATATTTGGGAGAACTTGATCTAGGTTAAACTGGATAGAACTCTTATTTCTACTAATTGGATATTAGATCAGAATTTTCATCTTTCTTCTCTCCCCAAAACGGGCTCTGATCATAATCCTATTGTCCTAAATTTCTTCAATTGGACAAAACCTTTTCACTGCAATTTCAAATTTGAGAAAATGTGGCTCGAGCATGAAGATATTCTAGATAGAATTAAAGAGTGGTGGTATTGGGAAGGCACAGGGACAGCCCAATTCAGGACTTTTGTAGTTGAAAAATGTTAAGCAAAAGGTTAGAATCTGGAATAAAGAGGTTTTTGGAAATATTTTTGAAAAGAAGAAAGAACTTAAGCAGCAGTTGGAAGAGCTTGAACTTAATGTTTCCTTGAAAGGTATGACTCTAGAGGATCATCAGAAGGAAAAAAATCTCCTCTCGGATTTACATAATATAAATAGCCATGAAGAATCCTTTTGGAGAATGAAGTCTAGAGCCCCTTTGGCTTAAAGCGGGAGACAAAAATACAAATTTTTTTCCCTTGATGGCCCCAGCAAACATAGAGCTAATAACAAGATTACTGAGGTTTTAAGGATAATGGGAACATCACTAAAGATTCTAAAGACATCAAAGAAGAAGCCCTCAAATTTTACAAGAATCACTCACCGAGAATAATTCTTACAATGAACAAGTAGCCTCCTTTCTCTTAGATTCCATTCCTAATAATATAATATCTCTGCTAAGAGGTTCAAGAGTCTTTCCAGAAACTATCACCATTGAGGAATTGAAAAAGGTTGTTTTTGCTTTAGAAGGAGATAAGACTTTCGGCAAACTTTTAAGATGTTGGGAAACGT
>CM031239.1:1051544504-1051704097 GCA_018340775.1 Taxus wallichiana var. yunnanensis
CATCGGGTGTACGGTCGGTATGAGACAAATAATACTATACGGTGCCAAGATTAAGATCAAAAATTTAGCAAAATCCGGATCTCGGTAGATCTCTTGGGAAAAGTATTCGTGTCTCGTAGGATTCTCCATAGGATGCGAAGGGGGTGACTCTGCAAAGATACGGAACAAGAATGTGAAATCATGGTTGTGGCTTGTTTCAGGGTGATAACAACTATGGACAAGAGGATACCACAGAGAATTAGTCAATCAGGAATAGAAAATGCAACCAAATGTTGGAATTGGCAGGAGTTCTTTGGTGTGTCGAATTGTAAACACAGAAGAATCGATATTGGTGTAACTGCAACCGATGTCGGTCAGGACTATATGGCAGCGTGGTTGGTGTAACCGATGTCTTCAGAGAAGTGGACCGTGGTGCAGGTCACTGTGAAGGAAAAGAGAAAATGTAAGAGGCTGCTGGTTTGGGGATAATAAGGCTTAGTATACCCACAAACTATCCGAGGTGATAACCGAGACGGGTATAACAAAGAAACAGAACTGAAAGAAAAACAGAAAACAAGCAAGATGCACAAGAAAATCAAGAGACTAACCCTAGGATTAGTTTTAATCACTTTTGGGCTTATGCCTTAGATGCAAGATGATGTCAATCCTAAACAAAAGACCTAAGGGAGATGTCAAGTTTGTTTTGGCTTGTAAGGCTACCTCAATCGGGTGGAGGAATACCATGGGAAAGGGGGATTTTTGAGATGTTGTGTAGATTATGATGTGATTTGGTATGTGTTGTGTAGTGAGAGTAAGATTAATTTCTTATCAATACCGTGGATATTACCCCCACGTGTACGACCTGTTACTTAATCTACGTTCCCTAGAATTAAAAATAAAGAAGCAAGAATGTGATGCACGTGTTTTAAACCCAAATCAAAAATGATATTTGATGAAGCAAAGAAAGAGAAGAGGTCAAGAAGATGACTTTCACTAATGCAAAGATGCGAAAGAAAGACAAGTTATTTTACCAAAATGACAAAATATTTTGTGAATATTTATAAGAAAGAAATAGCAAGTATGCTCCCTATATGAAAACAAGCAAGAAAGAAAGAAACCCGAATAGGGTCCCAATTGGCGTGCCAAAATGTTTCACACTGAGAATTTTAGGTCCAGAATAGAGTTGCTTCTATCCTTTCATTCTCTTGAGAAATAGATAAGGGTTAGGGCTAGGAGGAATACCTGTTGAGTGTTGGGAGGGTGTGTGCGTACCGTAGAGAGATCAGACCGATTGTGAAGAACTCCTTTTTGTCTGGGAAGGACTACCTGTAAATAAGAATGCAAGACCACTAGATTTTAGTTAGACAATAAGTAAGGGAACTGCCTTGGGCCCAGGAAATACTAAACTTCCTTTCGAAGGTGGTCAGTTCCCTTTTAATATAAATTATTACAAATGATAATAAAGAAGCTATTGCGAAATCACGATTTAGGTACCTCATTACTAAAAGCAATAGAGACTAAACTACCCATAATAAAACATCATTTTGTTTGTTTGGTCACTGGTTATTGATATGTTAGATCAAGTTACTGAGGATAGACCGGGCTGAATCGAGGTTGTTAGAGATAAATAGGTGAAAGGTTGGTTTTGGTATAAGCCGCATGCCGATGCCGTGTCGGTCACCGGTTAACCGACCGTGGTTATAAAACCGCCACCGGTAGGGAATAACTGATATAAGGGCATTGATTCGGGGCTTATGGGTAGAGGTTGATTATAGGATGGTTATGTGGTTTTTAAGGTTGGTAGATGGTTAGGGGGAATAATAAGGCAATGGAGAAGACTCAGAGAGTGAGAAAGCTATCTTCGGGAAATATAGGGATGGATGAATGAAGGTCGGGTGCGGGGGCTTTCGGGTGTTAGATCCAGGGGTGAGCTTATAATTACTATCAATCAAAAGTTCACGAAGTGGAGCCTGGAAGCATACAAGATACTACTTACTACTTTCTGACGAGGATACACATCCGAGGAATGTGGTGACAAAGGAAAAGCTCAGGTGGGATGATCTCGACAATCGAAAGTGAGCTGATGAAGCTATCCTCTGACTCTCCCAATGCTTGGATGAGTGTGATAGTGATCTCATTGATCAGTTACAGTCTTGGACTCAAAGCTCCTCTTTGCAAAACTCTTCTTCTTCTCACTTGTCTCACCCTTGCAAATGAATTCGGATCCTTACATTTTGGTTAGGGTAGGTCATTTGCTGAGGAACCAATGGGTAGCATAACCGACGGTGGCCGCGTAGGGACCGATGTCGGTTAGGTAAAAATTGGCTATTTTTAGTAAAATAGCCAACTTTCCTCCTTTTCTCTGAGGGGTCAGTTGTGGGCTTGGTCAAGTCATTATTAGGCTCATTTTGATGCGGGTGAGGGTGATGAGTCATGGGTGTGGGTCCTGGACCCAATCATAGGTCTTAAGTAGGTTAGTTTAGGGTTAGGGCTAGGTCATAGTGAGGTGGCGAGGTGAGGTGGCAGAGTTATAGATGTGGATTTATTAATTATAAGGTAATTAATAAATAATTAAGTGTGTAAGGTTTTAGGTGGTGAGTTAGGGTTAGGTTGTGGGACGAGATACGGGGTATAGGGTGTCAGTAAGACCCAAATTTGGTGTCTACACATCAAAATAGTTCCATCACTAGGACAAATCCTATATCTAGGAATACTTCACCACCTCATTTCACTCCACCTAGGTATCCATCACCTCTGCACTCGCTTCACATAGGTATCCATCACCTCCACATTTTGTTACAAAAATGTTCCCACCATATTCTCATCGGTTGGATGCATATAGACTTCATTCCCCTATGCACCATCTATCTCATATACCACCACCCTTAGAGCATGGTCACAAACTTTCATCACCACAAGCATTGGGTAGAGGACCTTCATCCTTTAATTTTATTAGATAACACATTCATCACCACATACTTGGGGGCATCGCAATTATCTCTTCCCCTAACCTCAACAAGCATCTTATATTATCATCACTTCACATCTATAATTTCACATACAAAATATATATCTTGACACATACTCGTATCATCATACCCAATGACTCACTCTCACACTACACACCATACACTACACACTACATACTTGACATTGTGTGTTATACATCTTCTCTCATAGCCTCCACTATTTTTTCATCTTATTCATTCTACATGTTCATGACATATCTTTTTCGCATCTACTACTACGTGTTGCACTCATTACCTTATTGTTAGTGTGGAATCACAACACCCCTGAATGACCCATGTGTGAAGTGGGGCATTCGGTGTGATTGCAAAACATGGGACCATCTCTCAAGCTATGGGACTTGCAAAACTTGAGATGGACCTCCGGAGAAAGCCAATTCTTGCTTCCTAATCTATTTTCCACAAGCTACTCCAAAGGTCAAGAAGAACCTATTCTATCCTAATCTAACCATTCCAAGGGGGAGAGAGAGAGAGAGAGAGAGAGAGAGAGAGAGAGAGAGAGAGAGAAATAGCCTACACTAAGCGGTGATACACTAGAAAAGGAAGTGGTTGAATCACATACCCGATCCCTGAAGTGGAGAGAGGTGAGTAGAGGAGAGGGTGGACAGAATGCACCATAGACTAGAGATAGATTTCACATAGACACCACTTCAAAACCCATTAAACACAGCTCCCAGGACCTACAACAAACATTAGAATATGCATAGTATACCCTGCAATAATGAGAGGTAAGAAGAGACAACAAAATAAGCCAAGGATGGACAAATGCATCATGAAACATATTTTATTGCTCCAAAATGTTACACAATACATCATCAGTGGGAAAGAGGCAAGAAAATGCCATTACAAATCTATGGGAGGAGGCTTAAACTCTGCATTCTACCCCAAGGAAGAAAGAGAGAGGGGGGGGAGAGGAGAAAAAATGACCAACCCTTTGAATATGCCCCTTCATTACAATATATAGGAAGAATAAGAGAGAGAAGAGGGAAGAATTAGAATCCTACTTTAACCACCTAGAGATACGCATTGAATCCTTCTTTGAAAGCTCAACCACTATCAATCAATGCCTTTCTCAAATCCACCCCAAAATTTTCATGTCTAGTTCCTCACAAATCAAATTGAATCAAATCTGGTAGTTGGAGAAATCGGGCTTTATATTAATGTCCTGGAAGACATTTTCCCATTTTTCACCCACTAAAGTCTGTTAAGAATGATATTTTATGTTTCCATGGCATAGAGGGTATCGAGAGGTTTCCAAAAATTCTTCTCCTGCCCAAATCTGAGTCAATTTGATCTGCCGGGGAACCAGACATGACATATTTGGGGTGGATTTGAGAAAGGCATTGAGTGATAGTGGTTGAGCTTTCAAAGCAAGATTCATTGCGTATCTCTAGGTGGTTGAAGTAGGATTCTAATTCTTCCCTGTTCTCTCTCTTATTCTTCCTATATATTATAATGAAGGGGAAAATTCAAAGGGTTGGTCATTGTTTTTCCTCTACCCCCCTCTCTCTTTCTTCCTTAGGGTAGAATGTAGAGTTTAAGCCTCCTCCCATGGCTCTGTAATGGTGTTTTCTTGCCTCTTGCCCACTGATGATGTAATGTGTAACATTTTGGAGCAATTAAATCTTTTTTGATGCATTTTTCCATCCTTGGCTTATTTTGTTGTCTCTTCTTACCTCTCATCGTTGTAGGGTATAATGTGCATATTATGATGTTCATTACAGGTCCTAGGAGTTGTGTTTAATGGGTTTCAAAGTGGTGTCTATGTGAAATCTATCTCTAGTCCATGTTGCATTTTTTCCACCCTCTCCTCTACTCACCTCTCTCCACTTCGGTCGGGTCTATGATTCAACCACTTCCTTTTCTGGTGTATCACCACTTAGTGTAGGCTCTTTCACCCTCTCTCTATCTCTTTCCCCTTGGAATGGTTAGATTAGGATAGAATAGGTTCTTCTTGCACTGGAGTAGCTTGTGGTATGTATATTAGGAAGCAATAACCAACTTTCTCCAGAGGTCCATCTCAAGTTTTGCAAGTCCCACAACTTGAGATATGGTCCCATGTTGTGCAATCACACCGAATGCCCCACTTCATACCCGGGCCATTTGGGGGTGCTGTGATTCCACACTAACAGTTTTGCACACACCGGTGGGACACGGTCCAATTACCTTACCACTTCATTTAGTAGGTTGGTGTGTTCCTATTAAATTCAGCCTTTTAAGGCACATGCAAGCACATCTGGCGACTCCATCTAGTCAATAACCCATCCTCTAAGTTATAGACCTTTTCCATCCATTTTCACTCATTTTCATCCATTTTATTCTTCCATCTCTCTCATTTTCTCCCATTCCATGAGGTTGTGCAATCATGAATTCATTCCCTTCATGGAACTCACACTTACATCAATGCAATTCACCTCAATGCATTTCCCAACTCATCCAAATCAACATTATAATCAGATCCAAGACCATTATGCTTACCCATATGAGTAGGGTCAAATTTAGTTTGGCCATGGAGCTTATCAAGAATAAGGGGATGCATATGATGGTGATAATTATGTGGAGAATGCTGGTTTATTGGAGAAAGTTCAAAAAATGGAGGTTGACATGGTTCAGTAAAGGGGCATAGCACAAATGAAGGCATTCAAGATTGGTTACAAGGAACCTTGTCCATGGGAAGGCCCTTTTCCAAGACATTATAGCCCTCAAGAGAAGCTTGGCTTCATGATTGAAGTGCTACCTCAACTTACACAGTGGATCAAGACATTGAGGCTTATGAGAAAAGTGTGAGACAACCTTGTCAATGGGTAAGTCCACCACCTCTTAGCTCTTCATTTTCTCTTCCTCAATCTTTATCATTTCAGCATGATCAAGAGTCAAGCCCCTCACTTGCTTCCCCAAGTGTTAGTTTCTCTTCTCCATCCCCTGATCTTCCACCTCATCTCAGTTATTCTACCCTTTTCCCTTCCAAACAGTCATCCCCTCTAAAAAAAAAAGAAGTTCCACCTCCCTCCCCACCACAAACAATTGCAAAGCTGGTTGAACCCCAACCTGCCACTCCTCTTTCTTTCCCAAGTCCATGTTAGGAAGATACTCAAGAATCCAATCAAGGACAGCAAGAAGAGGATCCCAACAGAAAAGAAATAACAGACAATCTGATGAGTTGGGCTGCTAAATTTGGGTTTACAAAGATCCCCTTGATGGTCAAGCCAATAGAGGAGGTCAAGGTTGAAGAGATAGTGGTGGCTGAGGTTGAATTTGTAGTAGAGGAGGACCATTTAATTTTAGAGGCCCCAAGTGTGGAGCAGGCACAGAAGAACCTTCAGTTCTTCCTCCCACTTCATCCCCTTTAAGCTTTGATGTTAAAGAAGAGTTTTATCTTTCAAACTTCATGTTTTAGGAAGAGGGAAACCATGGTGAGAAAGTTTCAGGTTAGGAGGACACCATGGAGGAGGTTGAGCACATGTGGCCAGGAAAACAACAAAGGTAGATTATCTATCTGACTTGGAGGATTGCTTTGATGGAGAAAATCCCATGGAGATCCATCATTTTCTCTTCCATCATCCATCTTCCAAGCATATGAGCCTACCACCATGAAGGAGGGCATTCAAGAGCAACAACCTATGTCTCACAATGTATCTCTAGAACCAAGGTTGGAAAATATGAGTCTTCCATGTTCTTCACAAGAGAAGGAAGAACAGCCAACTCTAAGCCCAGCTAAAAAGGAGCATATGGAGGTGACCAAGAAAAATTCAAAGGCACCGAATCATGAGCTAGTTTCACAAGAAAATACAGCCCCCTATCCCATTCAACATCTCCAAAAGTTTGATCTTTTGGAGGATCCTGAACTCATTAGCTTCATGTTTGAAGATGAAGCTTCATATGGTGAAGATAATGAAGCTTTTAAGATCACCATGTAAAAGGGAGAGACCTTATTATAGTAGGAAAATAAAGAGTTTGATTTCTTACCAGACTCAAAAGAATGTTTTGATAAGAGGGAGCTAGTTAAAATTGCAATATTTTCTCCCCCATCATTCATTCTTCAATCACAAGAGCTTACTGCCATGGAAGAGAGCATGAAAACACAACCTAAAGTTTGCAACATGCCTCTTGAATCAAAGTTAGAAGATTTTGATCTTCCAAAAGTCACACTGCTGCATAGGAAGAGAAAGAGTATGAGGATATCATTCCTCCCACACCATCCATCCATGAGGGTCAGCAAGAAGGCTCCATTCTTGGAGTTAGAGTTTAGAACCATGGGCAGATTCAAAGGACCATACCTTGCCCAATCAGATATTTGGATTCATTGGAGCCAAGGGAGAAGCCAAAACTAGTCATGCCTACTTCAGGGCATGAGGATGAGTATCAAAGCACTAAGGGTCACCATCAACACCTCCAAGAGTCCAATGCAAATCAGCTTGAGGAGGTATTTTCCATTAATGTTGATACCTTGCTGATATGGGTGGAGGATTAGCTTAAAGTCAGTTTTTCACTCATACAGGAAGCCATATTTAGTGTCAAATCATTTGCATGGCTTCCTCTCTTGAGAAAGGAAATCTACTTCTCCCTTCCTATAGCAGGGCTTTTTTTTAGCCCCTTTTCTCTTTGGTTAGTTTAGGATTAGGAGTATTCTTTGTTTCCAGAAGTAGTGTCTTTGAGGCATTTATGATTTTGTATTTATACATAAGTTTTGTTCATATTGCTCTAGAGCTAGCTATCGAGGCTAGGCACTTCACCATTCATGGCAGAAGACTCATAGTTTCCTGTAATAGTTGCAAATTTCAAAATAAAAAAATGTAGAGAAACTAAATAACATGTTTTCAAGACAACCCATTTAGGGACAGATGAAAGCCCTGGGTCAAAACAATTTTCTACTCTCAGAAGCCTTGTTTCAAGATTTCTTATGAAAATTGAGAGTGCAGACACGCGGGCAAGCTTACGGTCAAGAAAAAGTGAAAAGTGGGTAATTAGAGAGTCCATTTTGAAAGAAGGGTCAGTACCAGGCCATTAATTGTGACTCCATGCCCAATGGATGCTTCAAGGAAACTAGTCCTCTCATCTAACAGGTAGATACCCCTACGAGTCACCAAATTTTTATCCATATTTTTCCCCTGGAAAAATTGATTAGCCACAACCCCACACAAGAAGAAGCCAAAGAATTCATGTTCAAATCCTACAATCAAGCAACAAAGGAACTCTACAATGGAGTGGCAAGGCTCTGCAAAAGATCAAACGACCCCGTGCAAGAAGAAATTCAAGAAACGACTCTATTGAGCGAACCTGTGCTTCAAATCCAACAAATAGATTACATGCGGGCTCAAAAATGGAATAGCAGGGTCAGGGTAGGAGATCGAGTAGTGTCAAAAGAACCAGAGGCTCAAAGGAAAAGAAATGATGAAGATTCAAAGTCTTCGGGCTTCATAAATGGTTTCAAAACGGGCCCAAAAATGACTAAGTATGGAGGAGATAATGGAGGGAGCCAAGTTTCCAAATGATGCACCTCAAAGATTAAATCCAAAGGGGCAGACCCAAACAATCGCCAAGCTTCCAGCATCTAAAGCCCCAAAAAGTTGCACCTGGCCATTGAAAAGTCTTCGACTTAGTGGAGGGTGCCAAGTGTCTTAATGGTGCACATTCAAAAGCAGGATCCAGGATGGAGACTCAAAATTACACCAGCCCTCCATGTAGTAAATGGTCAACAGAGGTAAAAAAGGAGAGTGGGCCCAAAACAACTAAGTATAGAGTGCAGGTGGAAGGTGCCAAGTGTTAACACGATGCTCCTTCAAAGATAAAATCCTGAACGGGTTTTCAAATGAGCGCAGGCCTTCCATGTGTCTCAGAGTCCAAAAAGGGACGATGTTGGGGGTGAATAGTCAAGGCAGAGGCAGCAGGACTAGCGTGGAGGGAGCCAAGTGTCAACATGACATTATTTCATAGGTAAAATTTGGGGTAGGTTTCTAAACAAGCACCAGGCCGCCATGTCTCCAGGGTTAGAATTTGGCCCTACTAAGCAAAGAGACTCAGGAAAAATACAAAGAATCCCAAGGATCACATGGAGGCCGCCACATGGACCTTGTATGGACAAACTCTTTAAAATATTACACACTCACAATCCAAATATTCAAATGGCCATATCTTTTGATTGGAGACTTAGATTTAGGTGGAGAAGAATTTTTGGAAACGTCTCGACACCCTCTACGCCATGGAAACATAAAATATCATTCTTAATAGGATTTGGTGGGTGAAAAATGGGAAAACATCTTCCATACCATTAATACAAAGCCCGATTTCTCTAACTACTAGATCTGATTCGATTTGATCCTGTGGGAACAAGACATGACATATTTGGGGTAGATTTGAGAAAGGCATTGATTGATAGTGGTTGAGCTTTCAAAGTAGGATTTAATGCATATCTCTAGGTGGTTGAAGCAGATTCTAATTCTTCCCTCTTCTCTCTCTTATTCTTCCTATATATTATAATGAAGGGGCATATTCAAAGGTTGGTCATTGTTTCTCGTATTCCCCCCCTCTCTATTTCTTCCTTAGGGTATAATGTGGATTCTAAGCCTCCTCCCATGGCTCTGTAATGGAATTTTCTTGCCTCTTTCCCACTGATGATGTATTGTGTAACATTTTGGAGCAATAAAATCTGTTTTATGATGCATCTATCCATCCTTGGAATTTTTTTTCTCTTCTTACCTCTCATCATTCAGTAGGGTATACTGTGCATATTCTGATGTTTCATTGTCAGAGGTCCTATGAGCTATGTTTAATGGGTTTTGAAGTGGTGTCTATGTGAAATCTATCTCTGGTCCATGGTGCATTCTGTCCACCCTCTCCTCTACTCACCTCTCTCCACTTCAGGTGGTTGGGTCTATGATTCAACCACTTCCTTTTCTAGTGTATCACTACTTAGTGTAGGCTCTTTCACCCTCTCTCTCTCTCTATCCCCTTGGAATGGTTAGATTAGGATAGAATAGGTTCTTCCTGCACTGGAGTAGCTTGTGGTAGGTAGATTAGGAAGTAAGAACTAGATTTCTTTGGAGGTCCATCTCAAGTTTTGCAAGTCCCACAACTTGAGAGATGGTCCCATGTTGTGCAATCACACCAAATGCCCCACTCCACACCCGAGCCATTCGGGGGTGTTGTGATTCCGCACTAACACTTATGACACACTATATTTCTACGGTCCTACTTTAATGTTGAGGGTGTACACCTCAAATGGATCTAATCAAAATCACACACTTAAAAACATGCTCATTCACTCACACATTTACACTCTACATTTTTTTGCTTTGACAATCACATCTTTTTAGTACACAAATGTAGACCATTTCTCAATTATGCACTCTCGTTTATGGTTCATTATTGACTAATGAGGGGGAATAAATAAATTAACCTCACTTCATGCATACACATCCACTTAGGGAGCACAAGGCTCCTATCACTATCATTCACACTGCATTCCATTCTCGCCTCATCCACAACATACTACATATCTTGGTTACATTTACTCTTTCTTACTTATGCTTTTACATGTACATCTTATTACACATGTTAGATAGATATCTTGTATGTCATTATCTTTATCATACACACATGCGTGTTCACTTTCCTTTCTAGTTGTGATCATAGATTCTGCAGATCTATACACACAACATAGATTCTTGGTGCAAGATACCTAGTACTAGTCCACATCCCACAATGGATCATGGGGGCATCCACTTTCGTATATTATAGGTATTATTATTTCATTTTGTTTCATAACACAATACTTTACCAAATTATAAACATTTTGACATAAGTTTATTATCTCTATAACATGCTAACAGGTGTTTCATGTGCAACATTTATTTTGTAGGCCTTTCTATTTCCATGGTTATCTCATTACATTTGCTTATCCTTGTTTACTCTTTGTATGATCTTGTCAAGGTATTTTCCCGTGTCTTGTGTGCACACTTTTTTTCTTTTGGCCATGCCGCCTTGATTGTCTTGTGACATTGTGAGTGGTGTCCCATGTTTATAACATGTTTATCATGGTCTATACTATCTTCTTACTTGTTTACATTATCTTCTTATGTCTTAGCTTACATATTGTCTGCTTAACACACATTTTGTCTTCTACATGTTGTTTGTATTTTATTATACTAACACTTGTCTCCCAGCCACTTTGTTTTCATGTGCTTTGGTTTCTGTTAAGCACATTCCCCCCTTGTAGGGTAAAATTTTAACACAATGGTTGGTCCTCTTTTTGGGTGCATACTTATTCAACGAAATCACATACACCCTAAATGAGGGGAGCATCATTTGGGTGAATCAGTCACCTCATACAATAGTCTACGGTCATTGCACAACATAGCACAAGATCGGTATAACAAAGTCGTTAGTATCAAATAGTATCAAAATCAGACTTAGGGTCCTTGACAAACATGACACTAACACCTAGAATAAGATAGTAGTGTGCTGGGTGCCCCTAACCCTTCCTACATACCTATGATCAAAGGGTAGTTATATAGTTTTTGGTAGTTCATCATAGTCTATAGAACTTGACACATAATGGATTTTACTGGGCACACAGTCCTTAGCACTCGACATGCATGCACTACACATTTTCATGTTGGATCAAATTCTTTGAATTTTGCACACCATCTACAGTGGTGTTCTAAATTATGGGAAGTAGTTAAAGGTTGGAGGATAACACAAAATTTTTCCCTACACTTCTTCCATGACATGGCATGGTATTTCCACAAAAATGTGCATAGATGTAACTAGCGTGAGGTCACTTGAAAAACTTGTTCATCTACAACATCTTCAAGATCCTTTCTACACTCTTTCCTCATCACAAATTAGGTGCACATGTTCCTTTTTCATATTTTCATATTTTACATAATTTCCTTACACACTTTTTACACATTTCGATCATATACATGCATATTTGACTACTTGTTCATTCTTCTCTTTTGTAGGTCCATCCATATGGGAAACAATAGTCAACATCATTCAAACACCACAAAAAAAAAAGTGGCATTAACAAGGAAAATCGTGACATCTACACATGTTTTTCTCCCTAGAATCATTTTTCATCATCACTTTTTGCACTTTTTTCTCCTTAGCATCCACACTTCACATTTTTATCGTTACACAATTTTTCATGTCCCTAGGAATGCTCCTATACATCTATCTACATGGTTATCAAGTACACATATCTATATAATTTATGTTACCAATATTTCTACTCACCAACATAAAGTGGGGAAAATGTAGACACAAAATCACACACTTTGGGTAATTATCTAGTCTTGATTACATACTACTATTCATGTGACTCCTAAGTAAGAAAAGTACTAACTAACCCATGTATTTGGACACCTTTATTTTATTTCGATTGCCACTTTGGTCTTAGACACTTACTTGTTAAGTATTCCTTTTATACCTCGACATTTGTCATCCTAGACACCAACACCTAGCCAAGATGTCAGCTCCCGATGCCCTCATCCCCTCTGGGTACTCCTAACCTCAATATACTTTGTTCACATATTTTGGGTCCTTTATATCCATTTGATCATCTTATATTTTTGGTATTTGGCCTTTTCAAGGTGTTAATTACAAAATTCAAGCAAGGGAATCATATAAATATAAAGTCATGTTATCATAATAAAGGACCAAGCACTAAGCATTATCTATCACCACCTAAGGTTGCATCAAAGAATATAAGAACTCAATTACATATATCTAGCACCATCCAAGGGACCTAAGGGATGGTTACTCTACATACATATTTCATAGGAGGGAATTTCATTCTATTCCATACACACATCTATTACATTTATTTACATATAGCTTATTTGCTCGCTATCAAGTGCGACACATACAAGAGCAACATAGGGCATGATTCCTACACACACATAGAACTACATTGGGTCTGAGATGTAGTGTAGTGCTCAGCCATAAGGTCACCATTGTGATAGCCGAGGAAAATCGACCCCTCATTCTCGCATATTTCTTGTTTTAGGATTTGATGTCTCTTTAGGGTTTTGTAGGTCTTTACTTCATTGCGGGATTCCAATGACTTTGACGATCACTATGTGACCTCATAGAAACCAAAGGAGAACAACAATAAATAACTTGTGACCACTCAGAGGAGGTTTTTTGAGAATTTTAGTAGACCTAGGTTCCCGAAATAAGTCTATGGCACTCGTAGGTGCCCTTGTCCCTCTCCCAGGGTGCTCCAGGTCAAACTTATTCCTCATATCAACATTTTTTCGAGCTTGATATGACAATATGTGCTTCATATTTTCCCTTTTTCTATTTTTATACACCTTTGGGATCTCTACAAAATTATCTAAGTCATCTTACTACTTATTTGTACTTAGGGTTTCATATTTTCTATCTTAGCTTGTTTTGGGTTAATTTCTATACATCATTTGCTTCATTTATTTACTACTATGCTGTAACATCGATTAGGAATATATTTCAATTTTTAGCTTAATCAACAACCACCTCTGAATAAACCTTAGTAGTACCCACCTCAACAACCACAACAATAGACACCTCAAGTTTATTTTGATATGTCACTTCACTTTCCAAATTATAGAGGTATGGAGGATGTTCTAAGCATATCCACAAGTGTGAACTGTTATGGAGAGCTAAGGGTATTACAACACTTGATAGAAAGGAAATTAAATTTTCCACCACATTTCAAGGGCGTGCACATAGGTTGGGATAGAAAGTATGACCCACACTAGTCTGTGGTGGATTATGATGCTTTATGCACTACATTTTTGGCTACGTTCCATATTCTAGAGTTTGAACAATAGAGTATCAACATGCTAAAGGATATCAAACAAGTTTTATCTAAAAGTTTGAGGGAGTATGATGTGTGGATTAATAATCTCTTATACAACTTATCCTATGATATTCATCCGAGTTAACACACACAATGGTTTATTGGAGGTTTACTGACTTTTGTTTGAAGTGATTTATCAAAAAGACATATGAATATATGTGCAAGGCTTTAGAAGAAGCTATGCACAATGAATTAGTCAGGAGTGTAGAAACTATAGTGAGCCATTTTCTTGAGGTAAAAATAGTAGTTATGGCTAATAATTTGGATAATATTTTGCTAATTCATCACATGAGACATGAAGTGGGTTATGGTGCACCAATTATGATGTTGAGGGACATATGAAGGATAGTTGTCCGTGTAGGACTATATGCGCATTATTAAAATATTGTGAGATTCTCCACAAGAATCATGATGTCTGGAATTTCCCTCTCTTCCAGCAGGTGACAATGAAAAAAATGTCTCTATGTATTACAATATTTTTATGCACACACCCATGATATGAAAGATTATCATTTGATAGAACAGATTCATGAGCTATGTGATCTTTGGATTGAGGTAAACCACTGTGGCAAGTAGTTCTCGGAGTGCGGGAAGCTCATCGACTAAAGGGAAAAGTAATGGAGATGGTGGATTTCGAGGTGGATATAGGAGCAGAGGCTATGGGGGTAGAGGAAGTTTCATGTATGGGACTTATAATTTTGGGTCCCCATATCATTACCAACATGAATACCCCAAAATCAGGTATGTTGGTATTTTGGAAAACAACATAAGGTTAAGGACTACCCTGATCTTTATGAGCATATGTGTAAAAATAAGAAGAAGGATAAAGGCACTGAGATGATCAAGGAACAATGCGTGAAGAATGAATAATGGGAACCTAATAAGATGTCGATTTAGAATTACAAATGATTTTGGTTACTACATGTGTAGAAGCAATGATAATGCACATGTGAGCCTCTTAAAGCCAAACCACTCATTAGGAGAGAGGAGATTATGCATGTAAAGTATCCAAATGTTTCTCATCAGAAGGATGTTTATCAAGAGACTATGGGAGTGATCAAAGACTTACAGGGTGAGATACAATTCCTAAAGGAGCAGGCATGTGAAAGGGAACATGCTAAGAATATTGAGCTCCCACAGAAATATGTAGATGATCTAAAGGAGATATGCAAGATGTTGAGGCAAGATAATATCATCCCACTTTGCTAGGAGAGTGACTTCCCAAGAAAGTACCATGCGTAGGATTTGAGCATGAGTGTTAGATACTTCATGAAAATTTCCACCTCGAGGAACCTTGAGTATGAAAATGAAATCACATTGGATGCGTAATTGATTGTTGGATGGTGAGCAATATTATAATTGAAAATACGCTTTGAGGTGAATGTGCTAAATTTAGATGCATGGAATCAAATGGGAAGGCCACTATTGCACCCATCTTCTAATGTGATGTATATGGAAAACAAGATAAGGGCCATGCCTATTGGGGTGTTGAAGGATGATTTGATTACTATTCAGGGAGCCAAGTTAACAAGGGATTTTGAAGTTTTGGAACTTGCTAAGGTATAAAAATTTCTAGAACTACTTGTACGTCTTTGGTGTTATGTGAACAATCTTGATCTATGTTTCAACAAGATATATATTAGTTTCAAGAATAATAATGAGCATGTGGTTATACCCCTTGATGAGGTGAAGGCTACACCTTACGTTGAAAGTATGAGTGAGGAAGAAATAAATAGGATTTATGCATGCATAAAGTGCACGATCCGAGAATGTGGAAACCTCTAAAAAGGCATACTTAAGTGGGAAGATGTGAAATCAATTAGTAACATCACCAATGTTTCTTGTGATAATTAGTCCCATGGAATGTATGAGATGGTCGGGTGCACGATATGAAGGGAAGAGTCACTAGGATGATCGGGCCATGCATGATTAGGTGGTTTGAAAACTCAGATACCTTGGTACCTTTGGTGAAGAAAACCTAAATCCTTCTTTCCCGTCATGGAATAAAAATAGAAGAATGAAGGTGATAAAAGGAATATATTGACCTACACTTTGCATAAAATAACAATGCATTGGTGCACATCACAAAAGACAAATCATTGGGATGGCGAGAGATGCTTGATCACTTTTTCCATGAGGTTTACTTAAAATAATGTTCTTGCCCTTATACATGAGTATGATGGGAAGAATCCTACTTTGGTACACATTCATAATTGTGAGAGATAATGGGTGTAAGTCCAAGAGGCTTTACTTGCCATCTTTGTGGGTACATAAGTTCTACTCCACTCTACATGGATGCGCACGGGCATGGTATGTGCATGCTAAGCTTAAACAAGAGACTGCAAGTTTGCAAGATATGACTAAAGGTATGGTTCACACTTTTTATTTTTCTAATAAATCTCCAGTACATGAGGCTTTACAGATTATGAAGCACATCACACTTTGGGAATAGTACAAAAGTAGAGGAGATCATTTTTAGTTAAAAGGGGAGCCTAATTTTGAGACATAAGAAGATAAATTAGAAACAGATGAGACATTATTGGGGCACACCTAGAAAAAGAAAAAGAAAAGGGAAGATGGCATACCTCATTAATGATGAATAGTAGAGAACATATAAATTAGCCATATAGAGGGTGTGCGCGAGGTGATGGAATTTGTAAATGAAAATGAACACAAGTACCATGATCCCATGATGACCAAGAAGGTCAACATTAAAACTAAGGATGCACCTAAGGAGGCCATCATTGGATATTACTGGTCAGAACAAGAGGTAACAAAGATCATTGAGCTCTTATGCGACTTCTAGGATTTATTTCCAAGAGGTTACCATGAGTTGAAAGGTGTACATCCCTCATTGGGAGAGATGAAGATTAAGCTAAATGAAGGCGTAGCCGGTTTGGAAGAGGCATTATAGGATGAACCCGAACCTGCGTGTGAAGGTGAAAGAGGAAATCAATAAAATGCTTAATTCGGTATAATTGAACCAATTGAGGAATCAAATTGGGTTAGCCATATGGTTATTATCATCAAGAAGGATGGATGGATCAGGATCTATGTTGATTATAGGGAACTAAATGCATCATGTGTCATAGATCCTTTTCCTATGCCATCGACAGAGAGGAGATACTTAAGGAGTTGCAAGGCACAAGATCTATTCTTTTATTGATGGGTTCTCGTGCTATCATCATGTGCACATTACGTGAGAAGTTTAGGAAAAGAAAATTTTTTCCAATGAATGGGAGAGTTTTTCATAGACATACATGCCCTTTGGATTGAATAATGCATCAACAGTGTTCTCACACATAGTTGTGCAGGAATTTCATGATTTCATCCATAAGTTTTGTAGGTTTATTTGGATTCTTCGAACTATTTATGGGCTTGTGAAAGATCATTGTGATAATTTGAGGCTCATGTTTGAGAGATGTAGGAAATTAAAAATCTACCTTAATATACATAAATTTATCTTTACTACACCCTTTGGAAATTTTCTTGGGCACATTATTTGTAAGGATGGATTGTTTATAGACCCAACTAAGATTGCAGTGATTTTAGGATTAGAAGAACCTACCAATCAAAGTGAAGTACATGGTTTCTTGGGACATACTCATTATTTTTTTGATTGATAAAGCGGGTTGAAGGGACCCATTCCCTAATCCTTAAGGAGAACAAAAGGGCTACAATAGCCAAAACAAAAGTCTGTCTACCAACTTAACAAAGATAAAAATATCCTAGAAATACTTCCCACCCTGGGATGGAAAATAATCATTAATGCTTTGCTTGTGCGTCCTTTTTTTTTTTCACTTCTTTACCTCTTTCCATTTGCCTAGATCAGATGAAATAACTAGCGCAAGGTCATTGGGATTTTCCGAAGCCATCAAATTTTCTGACACTGAATCCTGCTTTGATTCCAAACTTTCAGAAGTATGTCCCCTTTTCAAACCACCTATAACCAGGTGATTTTCTTGAAATCCCATCTCTGTATCATTCTTCTCTATAACAATTTTACCGTCAGAGGTAAAATTATTCGATTATCTTTAAAATTTGATGCAGATACCAAGTCAGGGTTTACAGAGCCCCATCCACTCGAAGATGTCGATCTATTTTTTTCTAGATTTCTGATTCTTATTGAAGGGACATGAAGCTTGCAAATGGCCCATATTTCTACATAATCTACACCAAAATGTAGTATTCTCATAGTCTAAGACCTGGGTATGCTGAAAATCACCAAATTTAAGGTTGATTCGATCAGGTATTCCTTTGCTTAAATCAATTTCAACACAAATTCAGGAAAACAAACACAGACCCGAATGTGTTCTGTCCAGGTCCTCTTTTATAAATTTTCCCAAAACGTTCCCAATATCATCTAGGGCATACCACAGATGTAAGGGGAGGTTAGGAAGCCTGACCCAAACCGGTGTTTTGGCCACTGAATAAGTATTCAGATCAAAATCTGGGAACCATGGAGTGATAAATAAACCCGCATGTCCCTAGAACCAAGGACCATCTGTCAAACAACGTTGGTAATCTTCAGGTTCCCTAAAATGGACAACGAAAAAGCCTTTGGAACAAAGAGAAATTTCACATTTTTGGTCCAATTTTTGAAAACCCACTGATACAGATATGAGGAGGAAGGCCAAAACCCATTAAACCTACCAATAATGGCATCCCATGATAAGGTTTTGAAATATTCTTCAACTTCTGGATTGTCTATGGTGAGTGAAGGAATCTCCTCGGCCAGGTCGACCAGATAGGCCTAGTTATTTGATGTATTCTTTCCCGAGGATCGGTTGCCCTTGTTTTCAAGTGCATCTTTGAAGGAGGTAGCCTTCTAGGTATGCACCAAGCCATGACTGTCTAAATCTCTAGCTACCTTATTCCTACTACCATCCCTGCCCAGGCCACCAGCTCCAGATGGATTCATTTTTGGAGCCCTAGGGTTAGGGCACAACTCCAGCTCCTTCTTATCTTAGCCAGCTTGGTCCCGCGCTCCACCACCAACCAGTGACCCCTTCAAAATGTGGCCGAAATCATTCATTGTTCCTTTTCTTTGACTCGCGTAATTTTATTTCCTATAGTCGACCTCCTTCTCAGTCGTTGGGTTCACACTCTTTCCCTCCATTTCCAATCACTCACACTCCATCTGATTACTTGGTATGTTCGTGTCATGTTTTCCTAGAAAATCCTTGAATGAAGATGGTGGAGGAGGATAGGCCATACCCCGACTCCCATAGGCATCACCCCCTATGTCCCTGTACTCTATTTTGTAATGTCCACCCACATCATGCACAACCGCTGCCATGATTGACTTGTGAAGAGAAGGGTCGAAGCACGGAAATCCCAAATTTTGCTCAATATAAAATGTCGGGACATACTTGTTATTATAGGAATTTCATAAAATGATATGCAAAATTTTTGTGCCCCTTAAGGAATTACTCAAAACAAAAGGAATTTTTAATTGTGGTAATGCATAGTAGCATGCATTTGAAACATTGAAGGAAAATATCACCACTACACCAATATTGTGTTTCCCTTCATAGAACAAACCCTTCCATGTACATGTTGATTCCTCTGACATGGTGATTGGCACAATTTTGGCACAACCAAGGGAGGGTAATGTGGATCATCCCATATGATTTTCAAGTATGAAGTTGACACCAACAAAGTAGAACTTGTTCAAAGAATTTTCTATGATCTATGTGCTCCACAAATTTTGATAGTAATTGTTCACCACTATGTTCATATTTTATATAAATCACATGATATTGAATTACTTAGTCAACAAACTATTTTGTAAGGGTGTATCACAATGGATAATTATTTTCCAAGAATTTTATTTTACAATTGTAGCAAAACAAGGAAAGAGAAATTTGGTACCGATCACTTATCAAGGATCAATTTTGGAGAGGATGTGAAAAACATTGAAGACATTATGTATGATGCATAGTTATTTAGGTTGAATCATGTGCCAGCTGATTTGGAAGACATTGCATTATTTTTATGCATCGAACTTGCACTCGTGCAGAGGGAATGAAAACATTGGAGAAGAAGCAACTTGTTATTCAAGATGTGTCATACCAAATTATTAGAGGAGACTTGTATAAAATGGGTTGCATGACAAGGTCTTGTCTGAGATGTGTATGGAGCATGAGCATAAAGCTATTATGGAGGAAGCTCATGGAGGTATTGCAGGAGGACATTATGTAGGAGATGCGACTACATGCAAGATCCTTCTAGTTGGATTATGGTGGGAGACATTGTACAAGGATACCAAGGCTTATGTCAAAGCATGTGATCAATGTCAATGACTTGGAAAGCCTAAAAGTAGAGATGAAATGCCATTACAACCAATATTAAGCTCATAAAATTTTGAGAAATGGGTTCTTAATTTTGTGGGACCTATTGCACCACCCACACAAAGGACTAGAGTGTGCCACATCATTACTTGTACCGATAACTTAACAATGTGGGTAGAGGATGCACCTAAAAATATTACATGTAGGTGCAACAAGAATGTTCCTTTAGGATAATATTATCAGTTGGTATGGATGCCATTTGAGCTTGACAAGTGATAGAGGAACTCATTTCTTGAATGAGACAATCAGAATATTGCTAGTAGAGTTTATGGTGGCACACCATAAGACTACTCCTTATCACCCTCAAGTAAATGGCACTGCTAAATATTTCAACAAGATCTTGGGAAAAACTTTAACAAAGATATGTGATGTTGGAAGAAAGGATTGGGATGACAAGGTATCATCCATTCTTTGGGCATATAGAACAACATATAAATGGTTGAACAAGGCGGACCCCTTCAATTGGTGTTTTACAGCAGAGGCCGTACTACCCGTTGAATTCATGTTACCATCCCTATGTATTACACATGTAGGAGGATTATTTGATGAAAATGATATGGAAGAGCACATTGAGAAATTGATGTAATTAGATGAGAAGCACACCATTGTGCGTTGGAGAAAAAAAGACAGAGAAGGTAAGATAGAAGGCTTGGTATGATAGGTACATTGATAAAAAGTCCTTTGTAGTTTGAACGATGGTACTTCTATACGACTCCAAATTTTCATGCCACCGGAGTAAATTGAAAGTTCACTAGTTGGGACCCTTTGTAGTGACTAAGATACTTGACTCAAGATAATTTCAACTACAAGCTCTAGATGGACCCATGTTTCCCAATTTCTTAAATGGGAGTAGGTTGAATCTCTACTATAAATAAGGTTCTTTGTGTTTGCAATAAGGTAGTATTTCCACTTACTGATGTATTTCCATTTCACGTTTTTTTTGTTTTTCTTGTTTTATTGTAGTAAGCATTTTCATGTGCGAGAAGTTGATTACAATTTATTGATTTGATGCATAGAGGATCATGTATACCTTTAGTGTTGGGGAGGGGGAGTAGGTGTGACTATTGAACATGGAACCTTGGATGATTGGATTGCCTTTGAGCTGACTTGGAGGTGTGAATGTCAATATAAAGAACAAGTGTTTGGTGGATGTGGATCAAAAAAATATACAATGGGAAAAAGGAATTGTAGTCATTTTTGCACCCCACCAAGAACAAGGGAACCTCATATGCACCGGCCTATCACCCAGTGGGCATTGGACGCTCACCCAAGGTGCGCGAGAGGAGCCGAGTCTCTCTTTTATGTGAGTTTAGTGGAAGGCATAATTCATGATTCTGACTTAGTGATTTAACAGACATGAAGAAGCTATAGAGCTCAGGATGACTTCTACACCCCTTCAGTCATAATGAAACAAAGCACGCAACAGAATTAATAGAACTAGGAAGTTGTAAATCCACAATTAGACTTAACATTCAAGTAAGGTTCATGATTATACAAGATCAAAAGCATAGTAGAAACATGCAGATAATATAGGAAGGAGATCTTAATATAAACATAGTGGTAACCTTATCATATTCATTCATAGTATTACTCCAAAACATCACAGAGTGGCAGACCACAGTCATACACCATATATGGATCTATACATGTATGCTCAATTTTTTTTTGCATTCCCCATTTCCCCATTACATCCTTCCTAGAATCATCTACCCATTTTATCCCATAGTTCTTGCAGTAATTCTACAGAGCTCCACTACCTCACTTCTGTCTCTTTTCTTTGCCAAGGGTGTGCATATAAATAGGCATATGAGCTCTAACAAACTCCTCTGCAACCTCAGATCTAGCCCCAAGTGTCAAGGTGTGGGTCACCCCAGGCACATGCCTCTCCATGTCATGATTAAATTTTTGGATCTTCCTATTGCAAGGTATATTCCTTCTAGGACACCCTATCGCCAAGTTGGAACCTTATCCAAACAGAACACGTTCTTCATGTGTTATGTCCAAAAGGCCGAAAATGGCTAAGTCCCGAATTGTGCTTCGTGGGCGCATGTCCTTGGTTCTCCAAGAACCCTTTTTGAATCTTGCCTTGCGTGCCTTCACTTGTGTGCTCCTCTAGCTGTGCACGCCTACGTGCCTTTAAGATTTGGTAGCTACATTAGGGTCCCAACATTACCCCACACTTCACCTGTTCTCTACCCTCGGGAACCTTTTCAAAGAATGCAAGTACAAAAAGAATGCAAGGCCTTGCCTTGGAAAATAATGGAGGGAAAGAATAAAGAATGGGGGAGAGAAAGAATAGAAGGAAAACTGCCTAAAGAAGAAGAAGGGAAAATTTTTCCGTAAGTCGGCCTCCAGTGTATTCCAAGCGTTGACTTCATCCTACACTCTTGTGCAGAGGTCACCAACTAATGTGCTCACCTCATCAAAGGTTAACCCTTCCCCTTTTGTATTAATGGTCTCTACCACAGTCTCTAGTTCCTTAGCGTGATCTTCTAGGGCATCCATCTTCCTTGTAATGGTCTTGTAGAGCTCTTTTAGCTGGGTTTTGATTGAGACTCACAGGATCTCAATAGCTTTAGACTTCTTTTCCACTTTGGCTAGGATCTTTTCTCACTCAGCTCTATTGCCCTTATTCTTCTCCCTCAAGACCTTGGTCGGCCTCGTTGTTGGCAAAGCAACATGCTTGTCACCTTGTCTTGGTCCACGCAATGGTCGTAGTGCGTAGCGACCCCAGCGGTTTGTGTAGCTATTTTCACATCGACAAAGCACCTTATTGTATTCTCGATATGAGCATGATGACTCTCAACTTGTCCTCCTTCTCCAAGCTGTGCAACTACCTCCTCTTCTAACAACAAGGCCAAAGGATGCCTTTCAATAGCGAGGATCTGAGCCAAGTCCTCAAGACATTCCAGGGAGGAACCATATTTTTGTGGGAGGGTTGAGGTCTGGGTGCTTCATGATGATGGCCTAGGAGATGAGCTCCACCTTCTTGGAAACTTCATGCACTTTAGCTTTCTCCTCTTGAAGCTCCCTCTATAGTTGAGCACTGATTAGTTTCTCAAGGCTGAGGTCCTTTGTAAGCTTGACTACTTCTTCCTTCCTCTTTTCCAACAGGTCCTCCAAGACCTTAACCCTGTCATTTCTACAGAAGAGCCTAGCCTCAATTTCCATGAAGAATTTGTTGAGTGCATTACACACTTACTCATCGATAGTTGTTGCATGTTTATAATGGGGTTGTCCCCCTTTCCTTTGCAGACAACACTAATACCACTCCTTGGTTAACCTTGAACTCAGGCTCATCGAGGTGGGATTTGAACACCCATGATAGCATCTTCCTTGCACATGGGTATCCACCCTCAGGATCAAAGGACTCCATGGTAGTGAGCTCCTTGGTGGGCACGGTACTCTGGAAACGCGCGCGTAAAACTTTGTTGGGGTCATCAATGTATCCCATCATTGTTCTTCCCCCTTCCGCATGTTTACTTCCCGTGCACATGCCCTTGGGAACAATTACTAAAAGAGTTGGGCCTTTTGTGCTACCCACACTTTTCTCCCTTTGCTCTTCCTTGAATTCTCTAAGTACGAGCTCCGTGCTACGCTCCAACTCCTCGTCGACCAAGGTATTAATTATCCTCTCTGCCTCCCTTGTCACTTTCTCATCCACCTCCTCCTGAGTGAGCTTGGGCATATCTGGCCCCTTAGTACTTGCCCCTTCACTTATTTTCATTGCCCCATGCACCTTCCTCCCTTGGGCACCCTTCCTCCTTACAAAGATGAAAGCATCATTTGTATCCTCTACTCCTTCTCCCTCTGAATCATGGACATCAATCAGCTCTGATTCACCTCCAACTCTTCCCCTTCATCATCATCCTTTTCACCTATATAGGCATTTGGGTCATCTGTATCTTTAGACTCTTGTTCCTCTGTCCCTTGTTCTTCTTCCTTTGCAAAAACTCCGGAGTCGGGGATGTTGTCTTCTCTTCATCTAAGGGTTCTTTAGGGGATGGTGGCTTCGCAAGCTCCAAGGTCTTCTCCCTGACCACCGTTCTCCTCTTCTTTTGGATGTAGGTATTCGCCCTGTGGTATCTACATTCTGCTTCCCCACCGCCCATTCTTCTTCTTCTTCTTCCCTCTCCTTACGCTTTGGCATGGGCTTCTTTCTTCCCATGGGGTCTTCGAGATGGATATCTCATTCTCCATGTATGTGCCCTTTTCAAATTTTGGCCTTATGCGTAGGTAGATCCTAGCAGTAGTGCTCTCAGCAATAGGTAAGGTCAAAGGCCTTACAATGTGCACATCATGTGACATGTACCTTTCAACGTACACGTGATTTTTGGGTAGACCACTTCTTTCTCATCTCCCTGTGCTCTCTGTCAAGGGTGGACAACTCCAGGTTTAATTTCTTTGATTCCTTGTATCTGTTTACCCCGCTTGGAAAAATTGGGTAGTAAACGAGAATGGGAGTTTTCACCATGGATTCCAACTGCGATCCACAAAAATGAACCTACCAATGCAAAAGTGTTGGTAGACCGTGAACTCTGCTTCTCCTTTGGTCGCCACGGGGAGTTGCTCAAGGATCCGCCATTCAGCCCCGAATGCGTTCCGAAAGGCATGTATACCATTTTTCTAAGCATGCCTTTTATACGCCTATCATTGATTCACATGTGTATTTCTAGAATCTATCCATTGGTGAAGGGTCTTCATAGAGGGTACTCCCACATGAATTTGTTAGATGCATCCGCACCCCAATTTCTAAGAACACAATTATTAACAGAATGTTTCCAAAAAGGATCTTTCCTCCTTTCTTCATGCTACTTATGATCTCATCTACTATGTATTAGGAGATGTTGTACACGGTGCCTTCTGTGACCTTCTTGCAGACATTCAGCCAGGGCTTGTTCACCTGGGTCCATCTCTCTTGTCCATTTAGCTTGGAGACAAGGTACGCAGCCATCTTCATCACCGATCTCTAATATCTGAGACGTCGTAGTACCTTGATCCCTTCTTCAATTCCTTGGATGCTATGGTTTCTCTAATTACCTCCTCGTCTAGGAGGTCATCTATGAGTGTTTCAGCTTTACATCTTAGGGCACTGTAAAGTGTGAAATTAGTTTGGGAGTTATGCACATTTTGCACCTGCGAAGTAGAAGAAATCTTCATGTACATGCGTCATCAACCTTTGGTATAATTTATTGGGATTCCCAAAATATGGCAACTCAAAGAGTTGGAGAATCCCTACCTTCTCCATTTTCACCTTGACCATGTCACTGTAGATTGAAAACCCATCATGTGTTTGTTTGATTGTGGGGTGCACCAGCTCTAACGCCATTTCTTTCACTATTGTACCTGACCGGTGATTGTAGTCGATCATGACCATCTTCCTTATGTGGTACTCCCAATCTTGCCCTAAGAAACCCCATCCAGGTATTACATCTCCGAATACCATTCTTTTTCGTATCCAAGGGTATTTCTTCTTGTTTATTATTTCCTTTTCCTTTACCCTTTCCCTTCTTGGATTGTTCTGTAAGTTTACCAACTGGTTTTTTGGCCGTCATTTCACCCTTTGCTTTCATTCCCTGGTTAACTTGTGAGTTGTCTGAAATTTTTCTTCGTGCACCCTGTGCCCTAAAACACAAACCCTAATCTCTGATTTTCCTCCTTCGATCACGATGCTTCTTCACAATGTTCTTCACACCCATGAATCACTTCTGCCCTAGTTTGTAGATCTAACTGACTGATTGCACTTAAGTTTTTGGGATTTTCCTTCACACGAGTCAATTCTCAAAACCCTAGCTCTTGAAATAAAATCACTCTTCTTGTTTTCGCAAAGTAAAATAATGAACTACCCATTCTTGTATTTATAGCTTTTCCCACTTTTACGCATTAAAGGCTAGGATACCTACCACTGTATGACCATGTTTAATGTGGAATTTCCAAACAAAACCTAACTTTAGCACTTCTCCTTACGTGCCCAATCCTTGCACTGAAATTTTTTCACCCATGCCCAATCCTTGTGTGAAAATGTTTCCACCCATGCCCAATCCTTGCGTGAAAATTTTTCCAACCTTCTGGCACATAAACAATCCATCTTGACAGAAGAATCTTGCACACATGTTACCAGCGCCAAAGGCACCTCTTCCATCCTCATGATTCTTACTTTCACCTACCTCATGTTTTTGTGCTTTTTCTACTTGTACCTGGATTTCCAATGTAACCTTGTTTTACCACCTATCCGCCTTCTTTTCTTCTAATGCATCTTTTCAACAGGGCCAATTCAAATGGTCTACCAACCCAATCCTTCTGGTAGAATAACTTTAAGTCTCTCTTTATCACTTCACCCCACACTAAAACGATGTGCGGTCCTTTGCAAATTCAAAAGTCAAAAATTAATAAGGTTACCGGTGCCCAAGGCATAAAACCAAACAACAACATGAAAGGAAAATACAAGAAAGGAAAAGCATAAAAGGAAATTCTAAACTAACTAGAAAAACTACCTTATTTACAAACACCAAGAAGCATTATTTATAGTAGGGCTTCAACCTACTCCCATTGAAGTGTCCAGGTAATTTTGTTCCATCCAGTGCTTGTAACTAGCATGCACCGAATCAAGGATGTATGAAATTACATAAGGACCCAACCAATGCACCTTCAACTTTCCAGGATGGCGTAGAAATTTTGAATCATATAGTAGTACCATCTGGCCAACCTCAAACTTTTTGTTCTTAATATGGCGGTCATGCCATGCCTTTTGCTTTGCCTTCTCAGTTGTTTGGCTCCATCTTGCTAGTGAGAGCATTTCATCCAACTTTATCAGTTCATCTATTCTCTCTTCCATCACTTGTTCATCGTCCAACCCTCCCGCACGCGCTGTATATGCAAAGTGATGGTAGCATAAATTTGATTTGGAAAAATAGACTCCGTGCAACACCGAGTTGAAATGGTGTGGCCTTGTTCAACCTTTTATATGTTGTTTTGTATGCCCAAAGAACTGCTGATACCTTGTCATCCCAATCCTACCTCCCCACATAGCATATCTTAGTCAATGTGTGACTAAGGATTTTGTTAAATGCCTTTGCAGTCCCATTTTCCTGAGGGTGATAAGGGGTAGTCTTATGATGGGCTACCATGAATTTTGCCAATAGAATCATGACAATTTCATTTAAGAAGTGAGTGCCCCTATCACTTGTTAAAATTAATGGGCACCCATACCTACTTATAATGTTCTCCCACAAAAATCTAGTAGTCGTGGATGTGGTGCAATCCTTAGTGGGCGTGGCCTTTGCCCACCTTGTCAGATAATCAGTATAGGTAATAATATACCATGATTTAGTCCTTCGCGTAGCTGGTGAGATTGGTATGAAAAATATATTGCCCATTTCTCAAAAGGTTCCGTGCGTTGGTGATGGGGTGCAAGGGCATCTCATCCCTTCTTCCAAGTTTTCCAAGGCATTGGCAGTGGTCACAGGCCTTGCAAAACTCAATGCAATCTTGGTGAATCGTCTCCCACCATAGTCCAGGTGACTAGGATCTTACGTGTGGTTACATTCCCCACATAGTGTCCTCCAACAATCCCACCATGGGATTCTTCTATTATGGCTATGCGTTCATGTTCTAATACACACCAGTGTAAAACCTCATCATGACCCATTTTATACAAATCCCCATTGATCAACATGAAGGGCGTGGCACGTATGGCTAACCTTTTCCTTTCCAGAGCATTCATCCCTTTAGGTGCCACACCTTCCTTGAGAAAAACAACAATGTCTTCTAATTCCTGAGGGCGCACACTACAACCTAAATAGTTGCACATCCGGCATGGTTTCCTTGATACTTTGTATGTCCTCTCCCAAATATATCCTTGATAAATGATCCGGCCCACAATTTTTCTTTGTTAGTTTTACCACCACTTTGAACTCAAACTCATGAAATAAAAGTACCCTATGAAATATGCGCCTTGCAACACTACTTTGTTTACTAGATACTTCAAGGCCATATGGTCGAGTGTAGAATATGAAGGGAGTCGCTAGCTGATATTTTCTGAATTTGTGGAGAACGTAGATCATTGACAATGCCTCGCGCTCGGTTGTTGTATAATTTTATTATGCTAGTGTAAACTTCCTACTTACAAAACACAAGGGATGATCAACAATCCCCTCTCCTGGTTGAGCAAGAATGACTCCCATTGCTATACCAGAGGCATCCACATGGACATGGAAAGGTTTATCCCAGGATGGGAATCGTAGAATAGGTGCGGTGATAAGCCTTTCTTTTAAAGTGTCAAATTCCCTCTCTTGCACCTCTCACCACCGGAAGGCACTCTTATCTCGAGCAATATTTCCAAATGCATGACAATCTTGGCATATCCCTTAATGAAATTTCTGTAGTACCTAGTGTGTCCAAGAAATCCACACATGGTGATTTTTTGGTAAGCTCATCTAACCCCACAATAACTGCAACTTTCGTGGGATGCACCAGTAAGCCCTCTTTGCATATGATATGCCCCAATAACATTCCAAAAGGGGTTACAAAGACACATTTCTTGATGTTGAGGGAAATCCTCAACTGTCAACATCTTTCAAACATCAATCTCAAGTTATCACAATGGTCCCTAACTAACCCATACACTGTCCAATCATCCAAATATACTTGAAGGAACTTGTGGATGAAGTCCTGAAATTCTTGTACTACTATGCGTGAAAATACAACGGGCACATTCCTCAATCCAAAGGGCATGACCATGTATGCAAAGCTTCCCCACTTGGTGGTGAAAGTTGTATTTTCTTGGTCTTCCTTGGAAATCCTTACTTGGTGATATCCCGAGAATCCATCCGTGAAGGAATAGACCTCGCGCCCAGCAACTCCCTCCAAAATATCTTTAGTGAAGGGGGTGGGAAAAGGATCTATGATACAAACAACATTCAACTCCTTGTAATCCACACATATCCTAATCCACCCATCCTTCTTTATGCTGATCACCATTGGACTTATCCATTATGATTCCTCCACAACCTTAATGATACTGGATGCTATCATTTTGTCTAGCTCTTCTTTAACCCTTACATGCATGTTGGGATTCATCCTGTAAGGTCTCTTCCTGACTGGGCGTGCACCATATTTCAACTTTATCCTCATTTCCCCAATGAATGGTGGACACCTTTCAACTCATGGTATCCGTGTGGGAATAAATCCTCAAATTCGCGCAAGAGATCGATGATCTTTGATACTTCCTTGTCGACTAGTAGTCCCCAATGATAGCTTCCTTGGGCTCCTTCTTCCGAGCTGATGTTAACTTTCTTGGTTTTGAGTGGTTCATGATACGCATGCACACATGCATCTGCACTGTCAACTACCTCACACGTCCCAACCGAATGGTTGACATTCAAGCTCTCCATCTCCTCTCCATCAACAACGTATACCATCTTTCCTTTCTCCTTTTTAGCACACGCACGCTTGAATTGTATGTCTTCTAGTTCCTCCTCTTCGAACTACACTTCTAAGATAGGTCCACCAAGTAAGTCTACTAATCTATCTTCCGTCATGGCATAATTCCCAGAGTGAGGTGCTTGATAGCTTACAAAAACTCATCAATCAAGCTGGCATGGTACTTGAGCTCGAATGTGTGGACCAAGTCACCCGTTAATTCGCCAATTTCCCGTTTGGTGGAAAGTTTCAGAAGGGATGTACTAAGCACGCGCAACCTTGTAGTGTCGAATACAGCTTGTGCACCCAAAGGGAGGGTGGTAAAGCTTCTGTGCCTTCTCCCAAGACCCTCTCACATGCCTGGATGTGGGAAGAGGCGGGTTCATTGCCATTTTAATCCTTGATAGCAGTGGGCATATTTCTCTTTGAGAATCAGACAGTGAGCACAATTCTAACTTCACGCCATTCCAACAAGTTTTCACTATGCGCGGCCCACCACCTCGCTGTTGTGCCTATCAAAACATAACCCATCATACCTCATCACTCATCCTCCCTCCATTGAGATTCCATTTCTCTCAAAAATACCTCAGGGTATGCATCCCCAGAATACTTGGTTATTGCCTTTCCTCCCAGGCACCAAACTATATGCGTCGTGGTTACCCTGGTTATCGATCCTTTCAGATGTCACCCAATCAATTCATAAGTCCCATGCACCCAATTATCACATGCTATACTAGTAGTATCACTGACAGATTGAGCATCATCAAACTGGATGACTCCTTCTGTAGGGTGGATGGTCTCTAGATCTCTTATGGAGCACACATATATTCTATCCAGGACCTCCTCTCTAAGGGGTTCAATATAGGGTGTGGAATTTCCATCAGCAAGTGGTATAATCACCCTCTCTTCCTTGTTTTCAAAGCTTATGTACCCCTTGTTAAACCGGAGATATGCATTATTCTTATAACACCACGGGTGCCCAAGTAATCGTTGGGAAATTATCCACCTTGGCAAGCGCCAAGACTTCAAAATCCCAGTGAACTTAGTCCCCTGAATGGTAATGGTCGCATCCTTCAAGACACCTATGGGCATTGCCTTTGTCTTATTTTCCATATACAACACATTTGAAGATGGTTGTAATGTAGGTCTTCCCATTTGATGCTAGGAATCTAGAGTGAGAACATTAACCTCCATGCCTATGTCAATGAGGATGTTGCTAAGCAACCATCCATCCACTACTGTATTCAAGGTAATCTCTTTGTCATAATCAAGGTTGTGAGGTGGGAGGTTTGCATGCAGGATCTGCCTTTCATGTTCTTCCCCAGCGCGTGGTACCTTTTATCTCAACCATACTCCTAGAAAGGGAATAATAGTCTCCCGCCTCAAGAGTTTACGTACATCCTTAACCTCATCTAATTCATCCTTTAGTGTTTCTCTTGGTCTTATTTTCTCATCTTTTCTAGTTTGATCTCTTAAACATTGGATCTCCCCTTGTAAACTTTGAATTACGTCCATGGTTTCCTGATGGACTTATTTCTAGTGAGCTGGGTTGGATACTTTCCATGTGCTACTTCTTCCCTTGAAACTAGTGGTCTCTGCCTTGGCACTTCCCTTGCATGCGCGGACTCCGCCCTTGTTGTTACCATAACGGGCTCTAGTTCTGATTCACGTACTACACCACAGTAATCCATTACGCATCAACCTTCTTAATACTCACCATGGCATTTCCCTTATCCTTCCAAAGTCACTCGACTCATATGTTCGTATAACTCTAGGCGTTCTTCGTACTTATGTTTTTTTCCACACCAAGAGCATTGTATAAGATCTAGACATTCACACTTATAATGGTCTCAGTGGCTCCACAATTAAAACATGTCCCATGTGGGAACTCACTTCTTCCCCATGGTTTCCACGACCATGAAATCCTCTTCCATGCACACCCCCATCTCCACGCTCTTCATACCCATGGTCATCTCCTTTGGAACTACCTTGGTAATGCCGGTTTGGTGCAACAAAATCAATTGCCTCATGAATCTAGTCAATCAATCTATAATCCTTTGTGTCATGTGTGGTTGAGGTACATATCTTACAATAACAAGATAGTTTTTATGGATCGTGCGGCTACAGAACAGGGGGCACCTACTTGCATCATGATCCCCATGACATATTTCACAATTTACCATTACAATGCGTACCACCTTTTGAGTGCATATCCCACCATGATCCTTTATGTGCCCTTCTACATTATAATATGTGTACCACATCCCTTTGCGAGTCTCTCGGAGTTGTGTTGGTAGATAATTTCTCCAATTGCTTAGCCATGGCAGTGATCTAAGCCTCCAGAAATGGGCTAACACCAGTGTCAACACTACCAACTGCCTCAGCACACAAAGTAGCTTCCAATGCTTCACGCGGGTCCGTGAATGTTTTATGAGACAAAGCCCTCCTAAAGGGTGTGATCAACCCTCGAAAACCACTGAGCATGTTGTGAAGGGTGGATATCATAAGATAGTTTAGACAATAGAGTTTTAAAGTGCGCATCATATTCTCGCACACTCTTTGCCATTCCCTATTGGATTTCTTTGAGAGAGTTGATGCTCTTCTGTTCAAACTCAGGTATGTGGAATTCTACCAAGAATGCATTTCTCAGTGTGGTATAATCCACAATAGTTTGATGAGGGTCATACTTTCTATACCAACTATGCGCACGTCCTTATAAAGTTGTCGTAAATTGACTGGCCTTTCGATCCTGGGTCGTGATCCCCTTTGCGCGCCATAGCAGCTCGCACTTATGCACATGCTCTGTGGCATCTTCTATCCCACTATAATCTGGTAAGTGTAGAGACATCTCGAAAAATACTTGAGGAGGTGGCTGAGGCCCTTATCCTCCCAATCTAGTCCCTTGGTTTCCTCTGTGTTAGGTACATGGCTAGTGTTTGTCATGTTGAATGCTCCCATCATTCCAATGAATTACACCTGATAGTTTGTGAACTAGTGCCACTCCCAGTCATATTTCCTCCACCACTTCCTAATGTGCTTCCAAAACCAGCTGTATACGTGCCTTGTCCAAACATTCCACCAAATACTGGAATAGTGTGTGAAGCCATAGAAGTCCCAAATGAGAAGTTGTATCTTCGGGTGCGCCGATCGGTTGCCTCTACCGATATCAAATGGATCAACTATACTTTTCCTCATTCAAAAAAAAACCAAGTGCCAAGGTTTGGTCGCTAGGGGGTCGATGCGTGCCAATTTCTCTTATTTCTCTACGTGATAGACTCTCATCGAAGCCACAAGGTTTTCTCTCCCGCACTTTCAAGGATGGGGTATCACATACTTTTCGGTGATCCACATCTTCCACGTGAACCTCAATTCCTTTCCACCATTTCTCGGCTCCATAACCCACTTATAATCCCGGACTTTCTATCGATCTCCCTTTCACGTGCTTCGTTATACTTGAGCCATCTCTCCTCCCTTTCCTTTTCAGTCATTATATCAGCCATCCTTCCCAACCCGGCTTTCTCGCCAAGCGCTCAGAGTGGTTTAGCTGGCCATAGGAAATTCCTCTAAACCCATGGTTACCATCAATATTTTGATTGCAAGGGGGATAACACATAGAAATGATCCTCTGGGCTCCCGCAAGAACTCAAACTCAACAACTTTTGGACAAGAATACATGGAAATTACGTATTCTAGAGTGTATCTAGTCAATACTCCCTTCCACCAATGATCTATATCATGGGTCCATGTTAGATCAGCATGTAGACACCAAAATTTGGGTCTTACGACACCCTGTACCCCGTATCTCGTCCCGCAACCTAACCCTACCTCACCACCTAAACCTTACACACTGAATTATTTATTAATTACCTTATGATTAATAAATCCACATCTCCAACCCTGCCACCTCACCTCGCCACCTCACTATGACCTAGCCCTAACCCTAAACTAACCTAATTAAGACCTATGACTTGGTCTAGACCCACACCCATGACTCATCACCCCTCACTTGCATCAAAATGAACCTAATAATGACTTGACCAAGCCCACAACTGATCCCTGGGAGAAAAGGAGGGAAAGTTGGCTATTTTACTAAAAATAGCCAACTTTGACCTAACCGACATCGGTCCCTACTCGACCGGCGTCGGTTATGTAACCACCATCGGTTCCCTGTAAATGACCTCCCCTAACCAAAACCAAGGGATGGGATTTTCATTGGCAAGGACCCCGAATTCATTTGCAAGAGAGAGACAAGTGAAGGAGAGAGAGGAGTTTGCAAAGAGGAGTATCGAGCCCAAGACTATAACTGAGCAACTAGAGCATTGTCACACTCATCCAAACATTGGGAGAGTTGGAGGATAGCTTCATCAAATCATTTCTAATTGCTGGATCATCCCAATTGAGCCTTTCCTTTGCCACTACATATCAACAACAAAGTGACCAAACAAACAACATGACATTCTATTATTGGTAGTTTAGTCTCTATTGCTTTTAGTAACGAGATACCTAAATCATGAGTTCGCAATAGCTTCTTTATTATCATTTGCATCAATTTGTATTAAAAGGGAACTGACCACCTTCAAAAGGAAGTCTAATATTTCCTGGGCCCAAGGCAGTTCCCTCACTTATTGTCTAACTAAAATCTGGTGGTCTTGCATTCTTATTTTACAGTAGTCCTTCCTGCATAAAAAGGAGCTCTTCACAATCGGTCTGATCTCTCTATGGTACGCGCACACCTTCCCAACACTCAACATGTATTCCTCCTAACCCTAACCCCTATCTATTTCTCAAGAGAATGAAAGGATAGAATTAACTCTATTCTGGAACAAAAATCTTTGTGAAACATTTTGCACGCACTGGTGGGACCCTTCTCGGGTTTCTTTCATTTCTTGCTTGTTTTCATGTAGGGAGCACACTTGCTGTTTCTCTCTTCTAAATATTCACAAAATATTTTGTCATTTTGGTAAAAGAACTTGTCTTACTTTCACATCTTTGCATTAGTGAAAGTTATCTTCTTGACCTCTTCTCTTTCTTTGCTTCATCGAATATCATTTTCGATTTGGGTTTAAAACACGTGCATCACATTCTTGCTTGTTGTTTTTCATTCTAGTGAACGTAGATTAAGTAACAGGTCGTACACGTGGGGGTAATATCCATGGTATTGATGAGAAATTAATCTTACTCTCACTGCACAACACATACCAAATCACATCATAATCTACACAACATCTCAAACATCCCCCCTTTCCGCGGTATTCCTCCGCCCGATTGAGGTAGCCTTACAAGCCAAAACAAACTTGACATCTCCCTTAGGTCTTTTTGTTTAGGATTGACATCATCTTGCATCTAAGGCATAAGCCCAAAAGTGATTAAAACTAATCCTAGGGTTAGTCTCTTGATTTGCTTGTGCATCTTGCTTTTTTTTTTGTGTTTTTCTTTTCAGCCTGCTTTCTGTTATACCCTATCTCAAAGTGATCACTTTAGCATTTTCGTGGGTATACTAAGCCTTGTTATCCCCAAACCAAGCAGCCTCTTACATTCTCTCTTTTCCTTCACAAGTGACCGACACCATCGGTCCTCTTCTACCGACATCGGTTACTTGACCGACGCCGCTTACCATGGCCGACCGATCGATATCGTTACTGGACCGATATCGGTTAATGTGTTTCATAGTTCCTGACAAACCAGCAACCTACCAATTCCAACGTTTTGTTGCTATTTCTATTCCTAATTGACTAATTCCCTGCTATATCCTCTTGTCCATGGTTGTTATCACCTGGAAACAAGCCGCACCATGGTTTCACATGCTTGTTCTGTGTCTTTTCCTGAGTCACCCCCTTCACATCCTATGGGGAATCCTACGGACACCAATGCTTTTCCCAAGATCTCTCGTAGAGATCCAGATTTTGCTAAATTTTTGGATGCTAATCTTGGCGCCGTACAATATTATTTGTCTCATACCCCTGACCGTACACCCGACGGTCAGCTCCTCTTGGGTATGCCTATTAGTATAGCCACTCACTTAGCTCCTTCCCCACCTAATAACTCCGCCTCACCATCTTCATCCTTAGCCCCGTCTCCCAGCTCAGTGGATTTGATGGTCCATACTGCACCAATTGGCTTTCCTTTGGTTAATCTGGGGCCCCACATATCACTACCATCCACTACCCCTACCTCATCCCTCTCGCAGATTGCCTCTTTCATAACTTGTTCTCTACCACCTATCCACATGAGCTTTCCCTCTCAGGCTCCGCCCACCTTTTCATTTCCGCAAACGCATCCAGTGGCCTCAACATCTTATATAGGACACCCTTATTCGACCGCCCCAACACATTCATCATCGATACCTTATCAACATTTAACCCCACCATTGTCTAGTAGTGGCTCTTGGCCCAATCCTCCTCCGTTTACGATGACAACACCATCATCTAACCCAACCAATGATTTAATCAAACAAATGATGGACAAGATGCAAAATCTTGAGGCTTTCTATCTTTAGGAAGCCAGTAACACCCTGACATATGAGCAAGTTTGTCAGAGCCTATTCATCCTTTTGTCCCCCTTCATACATATCCTCCTCAATGGGAATTGCCAAAATTTACTCGCTTTAATAGTAAGGAGGACCCTCAACAACACTTGTGATCATTTAGACATGCTGCTATCTGATTGCTCATGATGATGCCTTACTACTCCATACCTTCCCCATGTCCTTATCAGACCTCGCTTGAGTGGTACAATGCTTTAGCCCAGCACTCAATCTTCTCCTTTAACCAGTTAGCCCAATCTTTCTTGGATCATTTCTCCATCAATATTGCCAAGAAAGTATCCATTACCGATCTCTATGCCATCCGACAATTTGAAGACGAATCTATCGCAGATTTCGTTGGACGATGGTGGGGCCTCATCAACCAACTTACTTATGCCTTACCTTAGGCCGAGCTCATCAAACTCTTTACGCGGGCCTACGCTAAACACATTTCTCCCACCCTCCAAATTCAAACTTTCCACACCTTTGATGAGGCCTTTACTATGGCTTGGAAACTAGAGATTTGAGCCTTAGAGGAGGAGAAATTGAAGTTGCGCAACAAAAACTCAAATGTCCGAACCCAAGACTCCACCAACAAACCCAACACCACCAACTCTCACGCATCGTCTGCTTCAAAATCAAGAGGAGCTGTACACGCGGTGACGGTCAAATCTCAAGCACCGCCTAATACCCAGCCAAAATTCACCTATAAGTATAAAGCCGAGCCCATCAAATACACTCCCTTGGGAGAAACTTATGATGTGATCTTGGACAAATTGCTTAAAGCAGGAGCTATCACCTTGCCTCCTGTTAAACCTCACTCTGGGTTTGATTCCACCCGTGCTATACCTTCTTGGTATAAAGAAAATGACTTCTGTAACTTCCATCACGTGAAGGGACATAGCCACGAAAACTACAAGATGCTAAAAAACATAGTGCAGGAAATGGTTGATGTAGGGGATATAACCCTCGATAATCCTAATGCCCCTGCTAATCGAAATTTAAAAATCTTCAACAAACCATTTCCAAACCATTCCTCTAACAGTAACACAAACCAAGAAACCTTAGCCGAGGAGAAGAGTGTGCATGAGATCCATGTGGTTTTCAACTCCCAACCAAGGGCTTCCATCGAGGAAATTCTGAATCGAGCCTCTTCACCGACGCAGGAGTCCTTGCCCCCTTCTCCTTCATCAGACAAGAGGACAAGCCCTGCTATTCCTTTACCCATAAAGGAATCAACTACCTAGAGTTCTCTTCTCACAGAAGAGCCTTCTTACACCACATCCCTGCAAGACTGTGAGTGGATGTTATCCAACTTATCTATTTCCCAAACATCTCCTTCCACCACTCTTGCTGCAAAAGAAGAAGGATCATCACTTTTTCTATCATCCTTAGAAGAGAAACCCCTTGAGCCTACATCACCAAATTCCTTAACCATGATGGATCCTCTAGAACATGCCCTCCTCCCTATCAGTTCTTCATCACCTAAATCTTTCCAGCGACCGGTTGACCTCTTAACACCCATTGATACAGTGCCTCATTCACCCCCTGTATCACACCCCCAGTGGACCGGAATCACAGCCCACTTCTCTTCCATACCAAAATTCCCGTCCATACGTGAAGATTGTCACCCCCAGAAGATAGACGACTCTTATGGGAATGTTTGAATACACCATGCTCTACTCAAATGCAGATGACTAATCCAGACACCTCTACTATATACCCAAGTTTTTACAAAAGCTCAAAATGCCTATGTCCTCACCTCCACCCCCCTCATCTCTACCAAATACCTCATCCACCTCTATCAACCTAGCCAAACCTTCCCCTACGCTTGGGACTTCACCAATACCCAGCCTGACGCACCCACCTAAATGGTTAGACTTATCCAAAATAAAGCCATTAATCCACCTAGAGATGTGACTCCAATCTATCTCGAGTCCAATCTATGCCTCCGCCACAACTAAAACCCTCACCCCCGATCACACCACTACAGTAGGCATGGCTTCAACCCTCACCGTCACACCTACCTTCTATATTGGGGCCTCACCCCTCCACCTTGCCTCAATACACCATGCCTCCCATGTCTTCTTTAACATGACCAGCACCTTCTGCACCCATACAAAAATCCACAAGCATCTCAACACCGTCGCCCCAAGTATCTTTCCTACCTACCAACCCTAAGAAAACTCGATCATCGAAGGACTTGTTTTCTGCCGCTCCTCTTTCCCCGTGGTTGTTTCCTGCCACCACGTCATCTGTGGCCTCATCATCTAACCAGCTAAACATGACTTATGCGTAGAAGAAGCCACGCCTAGTTAAACCTAATCATCAAAATCCCTTTCCTAAACCACCACCCGTATGAACCACTCATACCCAACCATTACCAAAACAATCAATAATCTCACCCACTCAATCAATAGCCTCATCTTCATTTGACCCGCTCAAAGGATCTTACACTAAGATCCTTGATATGCTGGTAGGGATGCGACCATTTCCCTACCCCCACTCAGACCCTATGATCCATCTAAACCTCGACCTATAGGTTATGATGAATCTAAAATCTGTGCCTACCACCACACACCAGGACACAATGTAGAAGGATGCAAAGCTTTGAAAGCCATCCTTCGCTAGTTGCCTATCTCGGATAGAAAATCTCATAAGGACAACTTATGAGGGGAAAACTCTTAGCTTCGATCCCTTCTCCTATACCACCTATCCCCGCCTCACCAAAATCTATCATCATTGCAACCCCACCTCTCGAGAATAATGACTTATCCCTGTCATCTTCCTCATCTCGCATTCATGAGATCAACATGATTAGCATTGCTACTCGAGGTCAGAAAAACAATGGAAAAGCTAAAGAAAGCACACCTGCGGCCTCTCTTTCTTCTTCCACCATCCCGATCGCACCACCACCTAAAGTGGTTATTCATGGACCTGCCTACCCAGTCTCTGATGGAGTTTCCCATCACACTATGATCAAACAACTTCACCAATCTCCTGTAAAAATGACACTCTATGATCTCATTCAAACATCTGAATCACATCAACAAGCTCTAATTGAGATCCTTCAAGGGATAGAGGTCCTACCTAATGAAACCTTTCCCATCACCTCCATCTTAACACCCAACCATGTCACTTCTCTCACCAAACAACCTACCTCCACAACCACTTCTGTCCCTATACAACAAGTCGGTCATGCTGCTTTTTTCAAGAAGAAATTTTCATCTTTGGCGTAAGATCCGACCCCCTCTTTTCATCTCGGCTTATGTCTGGGACATCTGGGTACATCGTGTTATGATGACTGGGGCACTAGCCTAAACATCATCTCTTCCAAAGCCTTCCAATAGATGAATATCCCTCCTAGTTGCATGTGTGCCAACCCCACCATGTTGTGTTCATTCAACGATGCTATTACTTCTACCCTAGGCACCGTGATCCTTAACATTCATGTAGGGCCATGTACCTTACCCGAACTCTTCTATGTCCTTGAGGGAGAGTTCCAATACAACATGTTGTTAGGCCACCCTTGGATCCGGGCTATGGGATGTGTTCCTTCCACCTTACATAGATGCATAAAATTTGAGTATGAGGGGAAGTCATACACCGTCACAGCTGACGCTTCCCCTTCAAAACCTACAATATGTTATACCACCCTAATGATGTGCTTGTACCAGTCAAGGCACCCATTGATCCAACCAACCATCTACTTCAACCACGCCTCAACCATCCACCTTAGCCGCACCCACACCTTCGACCAATGAAACCACCGACGTGAATACCTCTTCCTTCCCCGGACAACATCCCAACCTCGGATCCCTTGGTAGGTGTTTTTCAACGCCTTACACTGGGGGAGTACCACCTATACAATGTTAGCACCTTCCATACCCCACAAGAGTATGGATAGTTACATGCGCATCCTACCTATGACCGTCATGTGGGGGAGGTGATCTCCTATGGACCACCTAATTGCCACACCAACCTAACGTATGGGGGTGTCGACGCATCCTCTATCACCCCGAACCTCCCCTTGGTGTGGTTCCCTTCCAATCAGATTTTCAATATCTAACCAACCGTCATTTTGCCCTCACCTTCCTGACGCGCTGTGCTTGGAAAGGTTTTGGTTTCGGTCTTTATGAGCAAGGACGACATACGGTTATTCCCATGACTACACGCAAACACAAAGATCGTAGTGGTCTTGGATTTTTTGAACCACCTACACTGAAGAAACCTCATGTCAATTGTATCCAGGAAGACGATGAAGTCACCCATTCCGAACAATCATCGCCCATTTTACCATCTTCACCCACGGAGTCGATAGACCCGGAATCTATCCCTCCTAACTTTTTTTTTTTTCGTGAATGCTATCTTCCTAGGTCCTCTCACTTATCAACGCGATGGTGAAGACCCATCTTCTCTCCCCCTTTTGTATCTAGACATGATCGAAGAATACTTTCCTTCGATTAATGTTGTGGAGTGCCAGGATGATGACTCCATCCTCACCTACCTTGGTGCGGATGACTCTTATATTCAACGCGCCTTACCATCTGAAACCCAAACCATGTTGAATGAGTTGACTATAGAAATCAACATCCACATGAGAAGATGATCCTCACATTGTAAAGATCAGACAATCTCTCGACGCATCAGAACAAGCCACCTTCACTACCTTTCTCCGTGCCCGCAATCAAGCTTTCGCTTGGTCCTACGCCGACATGCCAGGAATCGATCCTGACATTGCTATCCATAACATCACTCTGAAACCAGACTCCAAACCAGTTAAAAAAAACGAGAAAATGCATCCACGCATTGCCCTCTTGGTTAAAGAAGAGCTTCAATGACTCCTTTCTATTTCTTTCATCTTACCTATTGACTATCCGCAATGGATTTCTAATGTTGTACCTGTCACTAAAGCGACGGGGGACTTCGGATATGTACGGATTTCTGGGATCTTAACCTCGCTTTCCCAAAGGATGACTTCCCCCTACCTAGCATTGATCAACTTGTTGATCTCACTGCGGGCCATGAGATGCTTTCTCTCATGGATGGTTTCTCGAGATACAATCAAATTTTAGTAGCCCCACCGATCAACATAAAACCACCTTCATTACCCCCTGGGGACCTTCTGCTATCGTGTCATGCCATTTGGCCTTAAGAATGCTGGTGTGACTTATCAGCGGGCTATGACTTACATTTTTCATGACATTATGCACACTATCCTCAAAGATTATGTCGATGATCTTCTTGGAAAATCCAAACATCGCAGTGAACATCTCGATGTTTTAACCATTATTTTCGATCACCTGTTACAATACTGTGTTCATCTTCAACCAAAGAAATGTGTCTTTGCATCCTTTCGGGAAAACTCCTTGGCTTTATCATCTCTTTTGTGGCATTGAGGTCGACCCACTAAAGTCAAAGCTATTTTAGAAATGCCCCACCCACTAACCTAAAACAATTACGTAGTTTGTAGGGAAAACTCCAATCTATCCGTCGTTTCATCTCACAACTCTCAGATCGATGTCAACCTTTCCATCATCTCCTTAAAAAGGACATTGTCTTTCAATGGAGCGAGGAGTGCCACAAAGCCTTTGAGGCTCTTAAAACTTATCTCTTGTAGCCACCCATGCTTATCCCACCTCAGGACGATCCCTTTCTACCTTTACCTTTCTGCCACCGACCATGTTGTAGGAGCCATGCTTGCACATCGTGACTCCGAGCATCGAGAACAAGTAGTTTATTACATAAGTTGTACTCTTGTGGATTATGAAACTAGGTATACACACATCAAAAATTTGTGCCTAGCCCTATCATTCGTGGCCACCAAACTCGACATTACCTCCTGAATCACAAAACTTTTTTGTCATCACCAACGCTGACCCCATACATTATATGTACACCAAACCTCATCTAAACCAACGCATCGCCCGATGGCTTATGCTCCTCGCCGACCTCGACCTTGAGTTCGTACACCAGAAATCAGTCAAAGGACAAACTATCGCAGACCAACTCGCGGAAGCCCCTTTACCTGGGGAACAATTTACCAATTTTACTTTCCCTGATGAACTCATCACAACTCTTTCGCTCTGATGATGCGTCTTATCCGATGACTCTCTTCTTCGATGGATCTAAATGCCAACGTGCAGAGGGGCATGTGTTGTTCTCATTCCTCTTGAAGGTGAACCTATGCCTCTTTCATTCAGGCTCGATTTCCCCTGCACTAACAATACAAAGTGGAATACGAGGCCCTTGTTTTGGGTCTCCACGTTACGTTACACTTAGGTGTGAAGTCTATTAACATTTTTGGTGACTCTCAATTGGTAGTAAATCAAGTTACTGGCATCTACCAATGTAAAAATGAGGAACTTCAAAAGTACAAACGTTACGTAGATTCACTTTTGACCTTATTTACCCATTATACTATCCAAACCATTCCACACTCAACTAATAAATTTGTGGATACTATGGCTTGCTTGGCCTCGCAAATTCCTACATCACCAACTGACTCTGACATATTTTTCTTGGTCCAACAACTCTTTTCCCCATCTTACTTAGTCCCGGATGTTTGTATGGTAAATAATGTATCTGCTGACTCACAGGATACCTGGTATCACCAATTTCGTGACTACCTTACAACCTCTGTTCTCCCACCTGACCTTAGTAGTAATGGAAAATGTACTTTTCTTAAAGGTGTTTCTCATTATGTTGTCATGGGGGGACTCCTCTATAAATGTGGCTTTGATGGTATCCTCCTTCGATGTCTAACCAGCGCTGAAGTCACTCATACCATCCAACAAGTCCATGATGGAATTTGTGGTGGGCACTTTAGTGGCTTTGCCATGGCCAAGTGGATCCTTCACCTAGGATATTATTGGCCTACTCTTAATAAAGACTGCTGTGAATATGTTAAGCATTGTGTTATGTGTCAATAGCATGCCAACCTTCAACATACTCCCAGCCACCCGCTACAGGTCGCACGAGATCTTTGGCCTTTCTCACAATGGGGTTTGGACCTTATTGGTGAGATTCATCCACCTTCTTCGCAACGTCACTGTTGGATCATCATGGCAACCGAATATTACACTAAATGGGTGGAGGCTGTTCCACTGCATTTCAACCAAAAAGGAGAAAATTTTGAATTCATCAATCATCACATTATTTTCCTGTTTTGGTGTTCCTCATCGCTTGATAACCGATAATGGTAAATCTTTCAAAAATAAGCTGTTACGAGCCCTTTGTGACAAATTTGGTATCAAACTTAGCTTCTCATCACCCTACTATCCACAAGCAAATGGTCAAGCCAAATCTTCTAACAAAACCTTAACCAAAATTCTCATGAAAGTCGTTAACGATTTTGGGTAAAATTGGCATGATCACATCCCCTTTGCCCTTTGGGCTTATCGTACTAGCATTCATACTTCCACTAATGCCACACCATTCTCTCTGGTGTATGGTACCGAGGCTGTTTCCTTCGAAATACAAATCCCTTCCCTTAAAATATCTCTCTAGGATATTCTCACCAATGATGACTTCCACCAAGAGCGGTTAGCCCAATTGGAGCTTCTTGATGAGCGTCATCTTACCGCTCTTGACCACCTTCAAATTTATCAAAAGTGCATCAAGCGTGCTTATGATAAGTGAATTCATGAGCGTACCTTTAAAATTGGTGATCTTTTCCTCAAAGAGAATCAACATGTAACCAAACTAGAAAAGAGCAAATGTGGAAAATTTACTCCTAATTGGATTGGGCCTTACATTATCACTCACACTTACGGATCAGGTACTTATCATTTAGCTTCGCTTAATGGTAAACCTGAGCCTGAACCCCTTAATGCCTTGCATCTCCGACCATTCTACTATTGAATTTAGTGTTACATCACTTCTTATCTACCTTGCGCTTGTCCCTTGAGCTCATTTACCACCTCATACACCTTTTTTTTGTCGTGCATCTCAAAGTAAAATCAAACCCACGTGGTTTGATCATCACCTCCTCTTAAAGATGCCTTCTCCTTTTTAGTCTGGTCCATGACTTAAAAGTATCAAAATAACAAGTTCTCAATTATACAATTCTGGGATATTCTTGAGTCAAACTTCCTGCAAAACTAGATGCTTCATGTCAAACAAACATCTAGACCTCTAAGCTATAAACTAGCTTTGCTCCCTCGAAGGACAACTATGTGAAAAACCAGCATCTGCTACTATAAAGTAGACTACTCCTTGAAGGACAACTATACAAAGTCAGCCTATAAGTATCGAAGCTTCTTGCATCGATCACGCTTCGTGAAGACCTCAAGAACAACAAAATGCATATCCCATATAGACTTCCCGCATCGATCAATCTATATCCTAGAAAAATAAAATCCATATTCAAAAGCAATTTTGAGTCATGGACTTGTCTATTTAGGTTTGGTTCTCTTTCCGTCGAATAATCACCTTATAACAAGTTCTCTCGCACCCTACCTATACCATCCACCTCACCTCACCATTCTTCAAAATAAAAAAACTCAAGGGACGTGACGTATATCCGATATATTGTGATTATACAACTCTTTTCACCTATCAACTTCTCGCCTATGCAAGGTACCTAGGGATTCAAGCTCATCCTACGATAATACATGGTTTGTTTAGCTCTTTCCAACTATGGGACACTTTTGCCTCTTTTACCCGAATCTAGGATTATGTGTTGACCTTAATCAAGACATGGTTTCCTATGCTTGGGTAAGCTAACCCTCACTTCACCTATACCCACACCAACACCAACAACATTACCCTACCAACATCAAACTTTTACCAACCAAAAATTTCCTAACCACAACCAAATTACTTGAATTCACCTCTCCCTAGTCCTAAGGGAGAACTACATCGGTCTGAGGCCCCTCCTTGCTTTGTGCAATGGGCTATGTAGGCAAACACTTAGGAGACATGGGGTCTCCCAAGGTTAGCTCAACCATCCCCTACCATAACCTATCATGTGTTGTGTTTTCTTTAAAAATATAAATATTTTCACGTATTTTTATTGATAACACTCACCTTGATCCTTTATCAATCCAAACATTCAAAACACAAATATTCTTATAATTATCACAAACTCAAATCAACATACATATTCCATTTTATTTAGATGTTAAACAAATACATCTTCTCTATCATCGACGTGCGGTCGAATCCTTATTTATTCTTCTACCCCTATGTATGAAACTCACTTAGACCCCCGCGCCTCATCCCGAACCAGGTAGTGATGGTGATCATCGACGCCACTCACCTAGCCTCTCCATACTCAAAGGTACCACTGCTATTGGTTCCTCCCACTGATCCACCAATCTCTCCTGTAACATATGAATCTTCCCTCTCGCATGGAGGACTCTTACCTCTAGTCTCTCCACTCAAGACTACGAAGCCTCTAACAATCTCGTGGTCTCATTCACCTGTGTTTGAAGTTGGTGAACTAAACCCTACAGGTGGTCTCTCTCCGTGGTAATCATAACTATGTCGAGATGATTGACCCTCTCATGTGTACTTCGCAGCTCTTGCCCACCATAATCTATAAGACTCTGTCGCTCCTGCATCCATTACCCCGCGATGATCGCTATCTCCTCCTGGTCCTTCTCCGGAAGAGTTGGCTCGTGGAGGTGAGAATGGTGCCTCGGTGTCGATCCTTCTGTATGGTCTATGATCCATGGGTATATCTTGAACAAATCCAAATTGTCATCGCACGTGATCTAGAGGAATCCTCTCGTACTCTCCTGGCCTGTGTCCTGCGATCCACCTCACTCGCTCTACACCCCTCAAATCCTTGGCTATGTTCGTTTGTCACCATGTAGTTCCCGTAAGGCCTCCAACAGATATCCACAATCATCATCGTCTCCAACTTTTGCCTATAATACTCGGCGTTATCTGTCACAATCTTGGCTCTTGCCTCTTGCTCTGTCTGGACCCATCGCCTGAATCCCAACCTCTGCACTCCTGTCTCTCCCGCTGGATTGGTTGGCCTATTGGTCACACACACAATGTGCTCATAGGCCCAAAAATGTAATAAGTATGCACAATCTAGTGTAGTCCTGTGATTTCACCTGCATGCCCATAAACCCCTGTATAGCTCCGCCAGATATGCGGGTGCCCACGTGAAAGTAACACTACCTTCTATCATCTCACGAATAATACACATCAATGATTTTAGAAATCTTCCCGTCTGCTCTAGGTAATGCATAATACCCCACCGCTATCATTAATACCACGGCCAACCTTGTTGCCTCAGGGTGTGCTGCAAACATTATACCATAAGTAAATGTCATGCCTCACTGTGTCAAATCTCGTACGGCTGGACCAAATATTTCCATTATCGCTGCCTGCGCTGCATTGGGCCCTGCCTGATACACTGGTCTTCCTATAATTGGAAGTCTCAAAATTTGAAACACATCTTCTAATGTCACTGTCATTTCCCCTATTGGTAGATGGAAGGTATTCTTTTCTGGATTCCATCTCTCAATCAGCGCCTGCAACATAGCATGATTGTGTGTGATTCGTGAATAATAGCGGATTCCACTTAACCCCACATGGTTTATTAATGCCCACTCCACTGGTGTTACATCCGCTCGGACCCGTGACAACAACGCTGGTACCCTATCATTCATCATCAACCTTGCCTCTGCCTACACACATCAAACCAATGAACAACAAGCAACAAATGAATCCCCAAGTGTTTTTTATCAGAATCTGTAACTTTACACAGTAACCGATATCGGTTACCTAACCGATACTAGTTAGGCCTAAACCGATATCGGTCACTATTCATACTATCCATCCTGCTCAAAAACACCACCTATGATACCTTATTCAGCTGGTTTACCCCTCTCTATACCTACAAACATATCTAAAACACCTGATTACCTACCCTATAACACTCATCCCATCCCAAACCCTTGCCTATCACCTTTTTACCCACTTATCTTACCACATCCTATTTATAAGCATGCAAAATCTCATTCCAACCAAAACTTATACCTCTTGGGATGTAACAGCTTGAGGTGGAACCTATCTTCTCTCTCCTCTCTGCCCACTGGATGCTTCTCCTTGTTCAGCCATGTTCACCAGACTCTTCACTATAACTTGCCTTTACACCTTCTTAATCCAAGCCCACGATCACTTTACCTATCTCTTTCCTCCTTATCACTCAATTCTCCCATGCAACTACCCTGTATGGATGACAACAGCCTCGCATCCTCGTATTTAACATGTTGCATGACTCTAAAAATAAGAATTTAAGTTGCCTCCCAAGCTTTTCTATTTTTAGAAAAGCTCATTTTAACATAACCGATGTCGGTTACCTAACTGGTATCGGTTAGATAGCGACCAACATTGGTTAGCTAACCGATATCGGTCAACCTGTCTCCTTTTGCTTATACCTAGGCCTTTTCTTTGTTTTTTGCAAATTTTTGGCGGCGCCCGCCTCTTTTCCCTGCATAATGACATCATTATCAACATCCATCATCATAATACCATCAACATTTCAACACATATGCATATAATCAAAACATCATCAACGTCATCTATATACATCAAATTCCAATACCATCGACAAAACACATGCAACATTATAATATATGCATCAAATCAACAATTATACACACCATATGGATCAAACTCATCATCTATATATCATCAAATCAATGTCAAAATATACAAATTACCCTGCATGGGGCCTCTGTGATCCCAAATACAAAGTCGGCACGCAGCATTTGTCTGTCACAAACTCTTGACTCGGCTCGCAGCCGGTCTCTCATGTCAAAAATATACTTGGCTCGCAAAATGAGCCGCAAGTATATACAACAAAAATGAATACATAAATCCTATGTGGGCACGCAGGCATCTATATGCACACTCGGTTCACAGACCGGTGTCTCTATCAAAAAATTAGCTATCCAAAACATCTCCACTCCTGGGGTGACTCAGCTCTCTCCCCCTCCCTCAGCTCATCCCTCAGCTGGCCCCGGTCTCGGATCTCACCTCCTACCCATCACTGACCCATCGACCATGGTGCGCATGCCCCCGTGACTATGACTCTAGGAAGTCTCGGCTCTATGCGTTGCATATGGTGATAATCTACACCCGAGTACCATCTAGTACATCCTAATAGTAACGGGCCTCCGCTCTCGCCTCCATGTACCGGGCCCATGCCACCATGGCTGGTGGGGCTGGTCCCCGCTCCTAATAGAAGTGGGCCCTACCCTACTGTACACCCTGACCCTAAGCCTGTACCTGTGGTGGTGGTGGAGCTGCCATTAGAGCTTGAATAGGGAATTGAGGAGGGTGTGCCCTTTCTGTGCTGCACTGTACTTGGGCCACTTGCCGCCTCGTAACACTCGATTTGTGCTTGTGCAGCGTGATAAGCTGCCCCCTATAATAACTACACCTGACCCAAGAGACGGTCCCTCTCTGTTATAACAGCTGCCAAATCTGGTTGTGTTGGCTGTGCTCTCATGGCTGCCCTCTACCCTGCCCACCAAACCAAAAATGAACCTGTAACTCTAATGTTGTCCACCGTATCATCTGCCAGTCTCTCTACTACCCAGACTGGGTCCAATGGCTGCGGTACAGGTAGTGGTGCCTCTACATCCTCCCTCCGATACTGTGGGAAGGGAGGTGGCTCATCCTGCTGTAATCCCAGCTGTCGTCGTACCCTCTCTAGAGGAATCCTCTCATACTCCCCGGGTCTCTGTCCAGATATCCAGAAGATGTACTGGATCCAACGCAGCTATGCTTGGGCTCCCCATGGGGCTGATGGCCTCTGTATGGCCTCCATATAATATCTAAGGTAGTCAGGCCCTCTAACATATGCCTGTAATAAGTGACATCCCACCCTGCGATAACTACTCGTGGCTGGCCCACGACCCCCAACCACCTCTGAAACCCATATCTATAAACTACCTATGGCCCTGGCTGCTGGGGAAACCCTACTGGTCGTAAACACATGATATGCTCGTAGGCCCAGTAGTGTAACAAGAATGTCGAACATATACCAAATCACCTCATACGGCGATAGCCCCAGAGCTCTCTGTATAGCTGCACTAGATACACTGGTGCCCATGTGTAGCAGGTGTGCTCCTCCACCATCTCATGTAACACTCCCATCAGAGCCCATGGGAAGCGGCCTCCCTCTGAGTCAGGGAGGGAGAAGCAGGTGATACCGATCATCATCAGCATGGCAAGCCATGTCTCCTGTCGATGAGCGTGATACATATCACCGTAGCAGATGCTCGCACTATGATACGTAATCAATGGGGTTGCATCCCCGAATACCTATAGGATGCTATCCATCGTTGTCTCAGCATCCACCTAGAACACCTCCTCACCTATGTGTTTCACACGAGAATTTAGTTCGACAAGACCACCAGATCTTAGTTAGACAATAAGTGAGGGAACCGCCTTAGGCCCAGAAATATGAGACTTCCTTTCGAAGGTGGTCAGCTCCCCTTTTAATATGAATTAAAGAAAATGATAACAAAGAACTACAAGATACTACTTACTATCGGGTTCCCGATGAAGATACAGTCCAAGGAATGTGGTGGCGGACACAAGAAGGCTTAGTTGGGATGATCCGTATTGGAAAGTGAGTGATGAAGCTATCCTTAGCCTTTTCCAATGCTTCGAACGAGTGTGACAAATGAGGCTTGCTGCTATAGTCTTGGGCTCGATCCTCTTCTCTCGCAACCTCTTCGCTTGTTTCACTTCTCTTTCTCCCGCCAAATGAATTCGTGATCCTCTCTTTTTGGTCGGGGGAGGTCATTACAGGAACCGATGGCGGTTACGTAACCGACGGTGGCCGAGTAGAACCGATGTGGTTAGGTCAAAGTGGCTATTTTTAGTAAAATAGCCATCTTTCCCTCCTTTTCTCCCGAGGGATCAGTTGTGGGCTTGGTCAAGTCATTATTAGGCTGTTTTGGTGTGGGTGAGGGGTGATGAGTCATGGGTGTGGTCCGACCAAGTCATAGGTCTTAATTAGGTTGGTTTAGGTTAGGGCTAGGTCATGGTGAGGTGGTGAGGTGAGGTGGCAGGGTCAGAGATGTGGATTTATTAATTATAAGGTAATTAATAAATAATTAGTGTGTAAGGTTTAGGTGGTGAGGTAGGGTTAGGTCATGGATGAGATATGGGTAAAGGGGTGTCGTAAGACCCAAATTTGGTGTCTACATTTGCCCTTTGTTGTCATGTGTAGCTTGTATTTTAAAGTCGCACCGACAATAATAAAAGTGGGCCCAGTTAAGGGTATAGGTAATCCCCTCAAATCTATCACGATTGAGGTGACGTGAAATCAGTGGATAGGGTTGATAAAGGGTAAATGATGATGAGATGATGGTAAGATGGTGGGGTAAGTTCAAGGAAGCAGACGACGTTAAAATGTAGTAGTGTGACCAGTGGTACATGATTTGAAGAGCAAACAAGCAATTCATAGGCAAAGGTTGATAGTTTATCCAAACAAGGTTGATATAATCCTGGTATCCAAGGCATAGGAAGTAGCTCCAGGGATATAACGGGTAAGGTACGGAACATTTAGGCATGTTCGGCAAAGTACCAAATGGTTGGTTTGGTTGAGATAAATGTCACGGTCTTGGTCTAGCAAAGTGGTCAACCGATCAATTCAAGTATCCTAGTCATGCTAAAACATGAACAGTGAGCTCGATCAACAAAAAAGTAAATGATGGGTGGAGAGAATTTTAATTTGTGGGCCTCGGTTGAGGTACTTAATCGTGCGGCCGTGGGTCGTCGATTGGTTGGTTGTGGCGGCCAGGGGCCTCGGGTCGCCTTGGTGGCTGCGGCCTGGGTCGGGCCGATTGGTTTGTCGGCCTCGGGTCGGGCCGTTGCCGGCTGGTCGGCCGATTGGTTGCGTGGCCTGGCGTCGGGTCGTGCCGATTGGTTTGGTTTGCGGCCTTGGGTCCTGGCCGATTATTGGTTCATTCGCGCCTTCGGGTCGGTCGTCAGGTGATTGTGGCCTTGGCCGGGCCAATTGGGTCGGGTCGCCGCCTGGATTCTGGGCTCGGGGTTGGCCGATTGCTGCCGCGCCTCGGGGTCGGGCCGATTGGTTGGCCTTGGCCTTGGGCCGATTGATTTTGATGGCCTGGTCGTGCCGATTGGCCTGGGCCTGGGTCGGCCGTCGGTGGTACGGGTTATGGCCTGGGCCTGGGCCCATGAATTCAAAATAAGGCTATTTAGCAAAGCCGGGGGTAGGTGATGTGATGAGAAATGGAAATTTGGTGGATAAGGGCAGGAATTAGGAAAAACTAGGCATGTAACCGATATCGGTTAGTTAGACCTAGTATCGTTAGAAGACCGATATCGTGTTTTAGGGCGCATGCTCTAACCGATATCGGTTATAGGTCAAAACCTATAAAAAGAAAAATACGGCGTGTCATTTTCACATTGTCAATTTGAGTGCCAACCTTTGCTTGTCTCGAGTTTTGAATTGATTTTGTTGAGTTTTGGGGCTGAGTTGGCACTAGTTGAGTGGAGGAGTGAGTTATTGGTAGGCCCCAGAGATCAGGAGGCAGAGTTTGATTGGTTGAGGACCCTGCTGAGGAGATTTGGAGCTATGGCACAGCCCGGGAGGAGTAGGAGGTGCTGGAGGAGCTGGACCACCACCACCTATCCCACCACCACGACGTGTGTCAGTAGTCTACCGTAGGTTCTAAATCCCTATTTGTGTGAAGTTGATGAATTTAGCTAGATGTGGGTTTTGGGGTAGGAATCTAAAATGTGATAAAATAATGAATAAATGAAGGTAAATCATAAAATGGAGTGGGTAGATATGTTAGGTAAGTCAAAACGGCAGGGTGGGTAAGTTTTTAGGCAATTGGGCTGGGTAGATAGGTTAAAATAGAAAAAGGGATTTGGGGGCCATTTTCGATCCGGCCTAAAATCCCACAAAGGACCGATGTCGGTCACACTAAGCGACCGACATCGGTCACACGCAAGAATATGTTTAGATTTTGTGGGTTCGAGACCCTGGCTTGGTCATGTGTCGACCGACGCGCATCGGGCATAAAAGCAGGTATAGATAAGGGGTGGGGGACCGATGGTCAGATCGAGGGTGACCGGCACTGGCCACCATGGGTAGGAGGAAAGGGTGTGAAATTTGTTGTGTTGGTTTGTCAGAAAGGTGGGTAGGATAGATTTGTGGGGTGAAAGGGGAAAAGGTAGAGTTGGTAGGAAAGGTTAGGGGGTGGGGGTAATCGGGTGGTGTATGAGTGGGGTAGGTGGTAGGTGTGGGATAGGTAAAGGGATATCAGAGGTGTTTTGTTGGGTGGGGTTAGTGATATTGGGGTTATTGGGTAGTTGTTTTGGAAAGGGTAGGCCTGATGGAGTGGGTTGTTTTTGCAGCACGCCAAAGAAATCGACGATGTGGGATCGGATGCCGCTCTACTGGGGCGGATGCGGCCACATGTGACTCGCAGCAGCAGTGGGTAGTCATGGGAGGTCGGGACTCGGCGGAGTCCAGAGATATAGGGCTGTGGATAGGGACCACAGCCTGATGGTTCCCTCATCGAGAGATGGGATCCGCAACCAATGTCTTCCATCTCCCGACTGGAGAGATGACGGTCACACTAGAGGATGTGTATCGCATCCTGAGACTGCCGATCATAGGGAGGAGGGTGTTCCGGTGGATGCCGAGATGATGGATAACATCCTGCAGGTATTTGGGGATGCAGCCCCATTGATTACATATCATAGCGTGAGCATCTGCTACGGCGATATGTATCGCGCACATCGACAGAGACACGGCTCTTGCCGTGGCCGATGATGATGGTATCACCGCTTCACCCTCCCGACTCGAGGGAGGTCGCTTCCCATGGGCTCTGATGGGAGTATTACATGAGATGGTGGAGGAGCACACCTGCTATGCATGGGCACCGTGTATTTGGTGCAGCTATACAGAGAGCTCTGGGGCTATCGCCGTATGAGGTGATTCGGGATATGCTCGACATTCTTGCTACACTGCTGGGCCTACGAGCATATTGTGTGTTTACGACTGTAGGGCTGCCCCCAAAGAGCCTGTGGCCACAGCAAAGTGTATAGGTATGGGTTTCAGAGGTGGTTGGGGGTCGTGGGCCAGCCACGAGCGGTTATCGCAGGGTGAGATGTCGCGTACTACAGGCATATGTTAGAGGGCCTGACCGCACTAGATATTATATGGAGGCCATACAGAGGCCATCAGCCCCGTGGAGGAGCCCGAGCACAGCTACGATGGATCCAGTACATCTTCTGGATAGCTGGACGGAGACCCGGGAGCATGAGTGGATTCCCCTAGAGAGGGTACGCCGACAGTTGGGCCTACGACAGGATGAGCCACCTCCCTTCCCACAGTATCGGAGGGAGGATGTAGAGGCACCACTGCCTCTTCCGCAGCCATGGACCTAGTCTGGGTCGTGGAGAGACCGGCTGATGATACGGTGGATGACGCCGGTGTTACAGGTGCATTTTTGGTTTGGTGGGTAGGGCAGAGGGCAGCCATGAGAGCACAACCCACACAGCCAGATTTGGTGGCTGTTATAGCAGAGAGGGACCATCTCTTGGGCTAGGTGTAGTTATTACAGGGGCAGCTTGTTGCTGCACAGGCACAGATCGGAGTGCTACAGGGGGCTTGGCCCCAAGACATGTGGACAGCATGTGCACAGTGCACATGTAGCATAGCACACATGTACAGCCACACAGCACACAGTGGCTAGATCCTTGTTCAGCATAGGCACAGTCCCTATTTAGGCTCCGATGGCAGCTCCACCACCACCACAGTACAAAGCAGGTCAGGGTGTACAGGCAGGACAGGGCCCACTTATATTAGGAGTCGGGGACCAGCCCCACCAGCCATGGTGGCACGGGCCCGATACATGGAGGCGAGAGCGGAGGCCCGCTATTATCAGGACGTACTAGATGGTACCGGGGCCGACTATCAGCCATATGCAGCTCACAGAGCCGAGACATCCCGGAGTCACAGGTCACAGGGGGCCGCAGCCACAGCTGGTGGGTCAGTGATGGGTAGGAGGTGAGATCCAGCACAGGGCCAGCTGAGAGACGAGCCGAGGGAGGGGGAGAGAGCTGAGTCACCCCAGGAGCAGAGATGGGTTTTTTTGATAGAGACACCGGTCTGTGAACCGAGTGTGTATATAGAGGCCTGCGTGCCCTCATAGGATTGATGTATTCATGTTTGTTATATATACCGGCCTGCGAGCCGAGTACATGTTGTATAGTTGATACCGGCCTGCGAGCCGAGTATATTTTTGACATGAGAGGCCGGCCTGTGAGCCGAGTCGAGATTTTGACAGAGACAGATGTGGCCTGCATGCCGACTTTTATTATTTTTTTTATGATGAGAGGCCCCATGCAGGCAATTTGTATATTGTAACATTGTTTTGATGATATATATAGATGATGAGGTTGATCCATATGGTGTGTGTAATTGTGGATTTGGTGCATATATTATAATGTTTTATGTTTTTTTGTCGATGGTATTAGAATGTTTGTGATGTATATATAAATGATGTTGATGATGTTTTAATGATATGCATATGTTTTGAAATATTGATGTTTATTATGATGATGGATGTTGATAGTGATGTCATTATGCAGGGAAAAGAGGCGGGCGCCGCCAAAATTTTGCAAAAACAAAGAGAAGGCCTGGATATAATCAAAATAGGTATAGGTTGACCGATATCGGTTAGATAACCGATGTCGGTCACTATTGACCGATACCGGTTACATAACCGACATCGGTTATGTTAAAACAAGCTTTTCTAAAAATAGAAAAGTTGGGAGGCAATTTTAGATTCTTATTTTTAGAGCCATGCAACATGTTAAATATGAGGATGCGAGGCTGTTGTCATCCATACAGGGTAGTTGCATGGGAGAATTGAGTGATAAGGAGGAAAGAGACAGGTAAAGTGATCGTGAGCTTGGAGTAAGAAGGTGTAAAGGCAAGTAATAGTGAAGAGGGTGGTGAACATGGCTGAACAAGGAGAAGCATCCAAATGGGAGAGAGAGGAGAGGGAAGACAGTTCCACCTCAAACCGCCGCATCCCAGAGGTATATATGATTTTTGGTTGGAAAAAATTTTTGCATGCATGAATAGGATGTGGGAAGGTAAGTGGGTAGAGATGAAAAAGAAAGGTGATAGGAAAAAGGTTTGGGATGGGGTGAGTGTCAGAGGTAGGTAATCAGTGTTGGAGATATGTGCGTAGGTACGAGAGGGGAAAACGAGCGAAAGGTTATCATAGGTGGTGTTTTTTTTTTGAGGGGTGGTTGAATTGACAAAGTGACCGATATCGTTTAGGAATAACCGTATATGGTTAGGTAACCGTATCGGTTGTCTATAACCGATATCGCCATCGTGGTAAATTTGTGGATTGCGATAAAAACACGCTGGAAGTTATTTGTTGATTTGTTGTTTGTTGGTTTAATGTGCAGCAGTACGTAGCAGGTTGAGGATGAATGATAGGTGCCAACTTTGTTGTCACGGGTCCGAAAGCGGATGTAACACCAACTGAGTGGGCATTAATAAACCATGTGGGGTTAAGCGGAATCCACTATTATTCACGGATCGCACGCAATCATGCTATGTCAAAGCGCGATCGAGAGATGGAATCTGAAAAAATACCTTTATCCGCCAACAGGAGATGACAGTGACGTTAGAAGATGTGTTCCGAATTTTGAGACTCCCAATTACAGAAGACCAAGTGTATCAGTAGGGCCTAACGCAGCATGGGCAGCGATAACGGCAAAGATTTGGTCCACCACACGAGATTTGACACAACGAGGTTGACATTCACTTATGGTATAATGTTTCATGGCACACCCCGAGGCAACAAGGTCGCAAAGTGGTATTAATGATATGGTGGGGTATTATGCATTACCTAGAGTGGATTTGGGGAAGATTTCTGAAATCATTGATGTGTATTATTCGTGAGATGATGAAGGTAGCATGTTATTTTGCATGGGCACCGCATACATATCTTCATGGAGCTATACAGGGGTTTATGGGCATGCAGTGAAATCACAGGACTACACTGGATTGTGCATACTTATTACATTGTTGGGCCTATGAGCACATTGTGTGTGTGTGACCAATAGGCCGACCAATCCAGGGAGGAGAGACAGGAGTGCAGAGGTTGGGATTCAGACGATGGGTCCAGACAGAGCAAGAGGCAAGAGCCGAAACCGTGATAGATGACGCCGAGTATTATAGGTAGATGTGGGAGATGGTGATGATTATAGATATCCGTTGGAGACCGTATGGGAACTACATGGTGACGGTGAACATAGCCGAGGATTTGAGGGGTGTAGAGTGATTAAGGTGGATCATGGGACACAAGCCAGGTGAGTACGAGAGGATTCCTCTAGATCATGTGTGGTGACAATTTGGATTTGTTCAGGATATACCCATGGCTCATAGACCATACAGGAGGATCGACGCCGAGGCACCCTTCTCACCGCCACGACCGACACTTCCAGAAGGACCAGAGGAGACAACAGCCGATCGCAGGGTAATGGATGCAGGAGTGACAGAGTCTTATAGATTATGGTGGGTAAGCAGAGAGCATGCGAGGTGCACGTGAGAGGGCCGATCATCCCGACATAGCCGTGATTACAAAGAGAGAGACCACCCGGTAGGTTTAGTTCACCAGCTTCAAACACAGGTGAATGAGACAACGGGATTGTTAGAGGTTTCATAGTCACGAGTGGAGAGACTAGAGGCAAGATTCCTCCACGCGAGAGGGCGTATTCATATGTTACAGGAGAGATTGGTGGATCGCTGAGGAACCAATAGCAAAGGGCCCCTTTGAGGATGGAGAGGCCAGTGAGTGGGCATCGACGATCACCATCACTACCTGGTTCGGGATGAGGCGCGGGGGCCTACGTGAATTTCATAGGGGTAGAAGAATAAATAAGGATGCCGACTTGCACGTCGATGATAGAGAAGATGTATTTGTTTAACATCTAAATAAAACTGAATATGTATGTTGATTTTGAGGTTATGATAATAATAAGAAATGTTTGTGTTTTGAATGTTTGGATTGGTAAAGGACAAAGGTGAGTGTTATCAATATAAATATGTGAAAACATTTATATTTTTAAGCAAAACACCACACATGATAGGTTATGGTAGGGGATGGTCGAGCTAACCTTGGGAGACCCCATGTCTCCTAAGTGCTGCCTACATAGCCCATTGCACAAAGCAAGGAGGGGCCTCAGATCGATGTAGTTCTCCTCAGACCAGGAGAGGTGAATTTAGGCAATTTGGTTGTGGTTAGGCAATTTGTTGGTTGGTAAAAATTTTGATATTGGTAGGGTAAGGTTGTTGGAGTTGGTAAGGTATAGGTGAAGTGAGGGTTAGCTTACCCAAGCATTAGGGAACCGTGTCCTGATTAAGGTCAACACATAATCCTAGATTTGGGTAAAAGAGGCAAAAATGTCCCATAGTTGGAAAGAGCTAAACAAACCACGTATTATCATAGGATGAGCTTGAATCCCTAGGTACCTTGCATAGGTGAGAAGTCGATAGGTGAAAAGAGTTGTATAATCACAATATATCGGATATACGTCACGTCCCTTGAGTTTTGTTGTTGTGAAGAATGGTGAGGTGAGGTGGATGGTATAGTTGGGGCGTAGAGGACTTGTTATAAGGTGATTATTCTGATGAAATAGATCCAAACCTAAATAGATGAGTCCATGACTCAAAAGTGCTTTTGAATACTGATTTTATTTTTCTCGGATATAGACCGATCGATCGATGGGAAGTCTATATGGGATATGCATTTTGTTGTTCTTGAGGTCTTCACGAAGCTGATCAATGCGAGAAGCTTCTGATAGAGGCTGACTTTGTATAGTTGTCCTTCAAGGGAGCAGTCTACTTATAGTAGCATGATGCGGCTTTTGCACATAGCTGTCCTTCGAGGGAGCAGTCTAGTGTATAATAACAGATGTGGCTTTGCACATAGCTGTCCTTCGAGGGAAAGTAGTCTAGTTTAGAGCTTAGAGGTCTAGATGTCCATTTGGCATGAAGCATCTAGTTTTGCAGGAAGTTTGACTCAAGAATATCCCCGAATCATATAATTGAGAACTTGTTATTTTGATACTTTTAAGTCATGGACCAGACTAAAAAGGGGAAGGCATCTTTAAGAGGAGGTGATGATCAAACCATGTGAGCTTGATTCCATTTTGAGATGCACGAAACAAGGTGTATGAGGTGGTAAATGAGCTCAAGGGACGAGCGCAAGGTAGATAAGAAGTGATGTAACACTAAATTCAACAAGTAGAATGGTCGGAGATGCAAGGCATTAAGGGGTTCAGGCTCGGGTTTACCATTAAGTGAAGCTAAATGATAAGTACCTGATCCATAGGTGTGAGTGATAATGTAAGGCCCAATCCAATTAGGAGCAAATTTTCCACGTTTGCTCTTTTCTAGTTTGGTTACATGTTGATTCTCTTTGAGGACAAGATCACCAATCTTAAAGGTACGCTCATGAATTCACTTATCATAAGCACGCTTAATGCGCTTTTGATAAATTTGTAGGTGGTCAAGAGTTGTAAGACGACGCTCGTCAAGAAGCTCTAATTGGGCTAACCGCTCTTGGCGGAAGTCATCATTGGTGAGAATATCCCAAGAGATATTCTGAGAGAAGGGATTTGTATTTCGAGAGGCAAGACAACCTTGGTACCATACACCAGAGAGAATGGTGTGGCATTAGTGGAAGTACGAATGCTGGTATGATAAGCCCAAAGGGCAAAGGGGATGTGATCATGCCAGTTTTTTCCAGAATTGTTAACGACTTTCATGAGAATTTTGATTAAGGTTTTGTTAGAAGATTTGGCTTGTCCATTTTCTTGTGGATAGTAGGGTGACGAGAAGCTAAGTTTGATACCAAAGTTGTCACAAAGGTCTTGTAACAACTTATTTTTGAAAGATTTTCCATTATCTGTTATCAGGCGATGAGGAACACCAAAACGACAGATAATGTGATGATTGATGAACTCAACGATTTTTTCTTTTTTGGTTGAAATGAGTGGAATGGCCTCCACCCATTTAGTGTAATATTCGGTTGCCGTGATGATCCAATGGTGATGCTGTGAAGAAGGTGGGTGAATCTCGCCAATAAGGTCTAAACCCCATTGTGAGAAAGGCCAAAGATCTCGTGTGACCTGTAACGGGTGGCTAGGAGTATGTTGAAGGTTGGCATGTTGTTGACACATAACACAACGCTTAACATATTCACAGTAGTCTTTATTGATAGTAGGCCAATAATATCCTAGGCGAAGGATCCGCTTGGCCATGGCGAGGCCACTAAAGTGCCCGCCACAAAGTCCGTCATGGATTTGTTGGGTGGTATGAGTGACTTCAGCACCGGTTAGACAATGAAGGAGGATACCATCGAAGCCACGTTTATAGAGGAGTCCCCCCATGATGACATAATGAGAAACACTTTTAAGAAAAGCACGTTTGCCATTACTAGTAAGGTCAGGTGGTAGAACAGAGGTTGTAAGGTAGTCGTGAAATTGGTGATACCAGGTATCCTGCGAATCAGCAGATACATTATTTACCATACAAACATCCGGAACTAAGTAAGATGGGGCAAAGAGTTGTTGGACCAAGACAAATATGTCCGAGTCAGTTGGTGAGGCCGGAATTTGTGAGGCCAAGCAAGCCATAGTATCTGCAAATTTATTAGTTGAGTGGGGAATGGTTTGGATAGAATAATGAGAAAATAAGGTCAAAAGTGAATCCACGTAATGTTTGTACTTTTGAAGTTCCTCATTTTTACATTGGTAGATGCCAGTAACTTGATTTACTACCAATTGAGAGTCACCAAAAATATTAATAGACTTCACACCTAAGTGTAACGCAACATGGAGACCCAAAACAAGGGCCTCGTATTCCACCGTGTTGTTAGTGCAGGGGAAATCGAGCCTGAATGAAAGAGGCATAGGTTCACCTTCAAGAGGAATGAGAACAACGCCTGCCCCTCCACCGCGCTGGCATTTAGATCCATCAAGAAGAGGGTCATGGATACGACACATCACCGAGTGAAAGAGTCATGATGAGCTCATCAGTGGAAAGTAAAATTGGTAAATTGTTCCTGTAAAGGGGCTTCCGCGAGTTGGTCTCATGATAGTTTGTCCTTTGACTGATTTTCGTGTACAAACTCAAGGTCGAGGTCGGTGAGGAGCATAAGCCATCGGGTGATGCGTTGGTTTAGATGAGGTTTGGCATACATATAATGTGGGGGTCATTGGTGATGACAAAAGTTTTGTGATTCAGGAGGTAATGTCAGAGTTTGGTGGCCACAAATGATAGGGCTAGGCACAACTTTTCTACGTGTGTATACCTAGTCTCGTAATCCACAAGAGTACGGCTTATGTAATAAACTGCTTGTTCTCGATGCTCAGAGTCATGATGTGCGAGCATGGCTCCTACAACATGGTCGGTCAGGTAAGTAAAGGTAAAGGTAGAAAGGGTGATCATCCTGAGGTGGGACAAGCACGGGTGGCTGCAAGAGATAAGCTTTAAGAGCCTCAAAGGCTTGGTGGCACTCCTCGCTCCATTGAAAGACAATGTCCTTTTTAAGGAGATGATGGAAAGGTTGACATCGATCCGAGAGTTGTGAAATGAAACGCCGGATAGATTGGAGTTTGCCTTGCAAACTACGCAATTGTTTGAGGTTAGTGGGTGGGGGCATTTCTAGGATAGCTTTGACTTTAGCTGGGTCGACCTCAATGCCACGCAAAGAGATGATAAAGCCAAGGAGTTTTCCCAAAGGATGCCAAAGACACATTTCTTTTTCAAGATGAACACAAGATTGTAAAAAGTGATCGAAAATAATGGTTAAAACATCGAGATGTTCACTGCGATGTTTGGATTTTCCAAGAAGATCATCGACATAATCCTCGAGGATAGTGTGCATAATGTCATGGAAAATATAAGTCATAGCTCACTGATAGGTCGCACCAGCATTCTTAAGGCCGAATGGCATGACACGATAGCAGAAGGTCCCCCAGGGGGTAATGAAGGTGGTTTTATGTTGATCGGCCGGGGCTACCAAAATTTGATTGTATCCCGAGAAGCCATCCATGAGAGAAAGCATCTCATGGCCCACAGTGAGATCAACAAGTTGATCAATGCTAGGTAAGGGGAAGTCATCCTTTGGGCAAGCGAGGTTAAGGTCCCGAAAATCCATGCATATCCGAAGTCCCCCCGTCGCTTTAGTGACAGGTACGACATTAGAAATCCATCATGATAGTCAATAGGTAAGATGAAAGAAACAGAAAGGAGGCGTGAAGCTCTTCTTTCACCAAGAGGGCAATGCGTGGATGCATTTTTCTTAGTTTCTATTTAACTGGTTTAGAGTCTGGTTTCAGAGTGATGTTATGGACAAGCAATGTCAGGATCGATTCCTGGCATGTCGGCGTAGGACCAAGCAAAAGCTTGATTATGGGCACGGAGGAAGGTAGTGAAGGCGGCTTGTTCTAATGCATCGAGAGATTGTTCGATCTTTAAATGTGAGGATCATCCTCCGTGTGGATGTTGATTTCTATAGTTGATTCATTCAACATAGTTTGGGTGTCAGATGGTAAGGCACGTTGAATATAAGAGTCATCCGCACCGAGGTAGGTGAGGATGGAGTCATCATCCTGGCACTCCACAACATTAATTAAAGGTGAATCTTCTTCGATCATATCTGGATACAAAAGGGGGAGAGAAGATGGGTCCTCACTATCACGTTGATAAGTGAGAGGACCCAGGAAGATAGCATTCAAAAAAAAAAGTTAGGAGGGATAGATTCCGGGTCTATCGATTCTGTGGGTGAAGATGGAAAAATGGGTGATGATGGTTCGGAAGGGGTGACTTCGTTGTTTTCCGGATACAATCGACATGAGGTTTCTTTGGTGTAGGTGGTTCAAAAATCCAAGACCACATGACGATCTTTGTGTTTCATGTAGGTAGTTACGGGAATGATCGTATGTCGGCCTTGTTCATAAAGACCGAAACCAAAACCCTTCCAAGCACAGAACGCGTCAGAAGGTGAGGGAAAAACGACGGTTGGTTAGATATCAAAAATCAGATTGGAAGGGAACCACACCAAGGGGAGGTTCAGGGGTGACAGAGGATGTGTCGACACCCCCATATGTTAGGTTGGGCGTGGCAATTAGGTGGTCTGTAGGAGATCACCTCCCCCACACGACGGTCGTAGGTAGGATGTGCATGTAATTGTCCGTATTCCTGTGGGGTATGGAAGGTGCTAACATTGTATAGGTGGTATTCCCCTAGCGTAAGGTAAGGCAAAAACATCTACCAAGGGATCTGAAGTTGGGATGTTGTCCGTGGGGAAGGAAGTGGTATTCGCGGTGGTGGATTCATTGGTCAAGGTGTGAGTGTGGTTAAGGTGGATGGTCGAGGCGTGGTCAAGTAGATGGTGGGCTGGATCAATGGGTGCCTGACCGGTACAAGCACATCATTAGGGTGATATAACATATTGCAGGTTTTGAAAGGGGAAGCATCACTTTGACGGTGTAAGACTTCCCTCATACTCGAATTTGATGCATCTATGTAAGGTGGAGGGAACGCATCCCATAGCCTGATCCAAGGGGGCCTAACAATATGTTGTATGGAATTCTCCTCAAGGACATAGAAGAGTTTGGGTAAGGTACGTGGCCCTACACGAATGTTAAGGATCACGGTGCCTAAGGTAGAAGTAATAAGCATCGTTGAATGAACGCAACATGGTGGGGTCGGCACACATGCAACTAGGAGGGATATTCATCTGTTAAGGCTTTTGGAAGAGATGATGTTTAGGCTAAGCACCCCGCCGATCATAACACGACGTACCCGGATGTCCCTGACGTAAGCCGAGATGAAAAGAGCCGGATCAGATCTTCTCGCACCAAAGACGACAATTTCTTCTTCGAAAACCGACAAAGAAATGGCTTGTTGTCAGACAGGACAAAAGTGGTTGTGGAGGTAGGTTGTTGGGTGAGAGAAGTGATGGGTGGGTGTTAAAATGGAGGCGACGGGAAAGGTTTCATTAGGTAGACCTCTATCCTCAAGGATCTCAATTAAAGCTTGTCGATGCGATTCAGATGTTTGAATGAGATCATAGAGTGTCATTTTGACAGGAGATTGGTGAAGTTGTTTGATCATGGTGCGGTGGGAAACTCCATCAGAGATGGGATAGGTAGGTCCACGAATGACCACTTTAGGTGGTGGTGCGATCGGGATGGCAGAAGGAGAAAGAGAGGCCGCAGGTGTGCTTTCTTTAGCTTTTCCATTGTTTTTCTGACCTCGAGTAGCAATGTTAATCATGTTGATCTCGTGAATACGAGAGGAGGAAGATGGTGGGGATAAGTCATCGCTTTCTCGAGAGGTGGGGTCAGTAATGATGATAGATTTTGGTGAGGTGGGGACAGTGGTATAGGAGAAGGGATCGAAGCTAAGGGCTTCTCTCTCCGTAAATTATCTTTCTTAGGTTGTCTATCCGAGATAGGTGACTGGCGAAGGATGGCTTTCAAAGCTTTGCATCCTTCTACATCGTGTCCTGGTGTGCGATGGTAAGCACAAATTTTAGATTCATCATAACCTATAGGTCGAGGTTTAGATGGATCATAGAGTCTGAGGGGGTAGGGAAATGGTCGCATCCCCTACCAACATATCAAGGATCTTGGAGTAAGATCCTTTGAGTGGGTCAAATTCAGATGAAGATGAGGCTGTTGATTGAGTAGGTGAGATTTTTGATTGTTTTGGTAATGGTTGGGTATGAGTGGTTCGTATGGGTGGTGATTTAGGCAAGGGACTTTGATGATTGGTTTTAACGAGGCGTGGTTTCTTCACGTAGAAGTTATGTTTATCTGGTTAGATGATGAGGCCTCAAACGTGGTGAAAGGAAACAACCATGGGGAGAGAGGAGCGACAACAAACAAGTCCTTCGATGATCGAGTTTGCTTAAGGTTGGCAGGTAGGTGAGATACTTGGGGCGACGGTGTTGAGATGCCCGTGAGTGTCTGTAGGGGTGCAAAAGGTATAGGTCGTGTTAAAGAAGATGTGGGAGGCAAGGTGTATTGAGGCAAGGTGGAGGGGTGAGGCCCTAATATAGAAGGTAGGTGTGATGGTGAAGGTGAAGGCCAAGCCGAGCCTTGCCGTATCGGTGTGATCGGGGGTGAGGGTTTTAGTTGTGGAAGAGGCATAGATTGGACTCGAGGAGATTGGGTCTGTCTCCTAGGTGGATTGACGGCATTATTTTTGGATAAATCTAACCATTTAGGTGGGTGTGTCAGGCTGGGAATTGGTGAAGTTCCAAGCGTAAGGGAAGGTTTGGTTAGGTTGATAGAGGTGGTTGAGGGATTCGATAGAGATGAGGGGGGTGAAGGTGAGGACATAGGCATTTTGAGCTTTTGTAAACACCTCGGGTATATGGTAGAGGTGTCTGGATTAGTCATCTGCATTTGAGTAGAGTATGGTGTACTCAAACGCTCCCATAAGACTCATCTATCTTCTGAGGGATGACAATCTTCACGTGTGAACAGGAACTTTGGTATGGAAGAGAGGTGGGTTGTGATTCCGGTCCACTGTGGGTGTGATATAGGGGGTAAATGAGGCGTTGTATCAATGGGTGTTAAGAGGTCAACCGGGTCTGGAAAGATTTAGGTGATGAAGAACTAATAGGTAGGAGGGCATGCTCGAGGGGATCCATCATGATTAAGGAGTTTGGTGATGTAGGCTCAAGGGGTTTCTCCTCTAAGGATGACAGAAAAAGTGGCAAGCCTTCTTCTTTTGCAGCAAGAGTGGTGGAAGGAGATGTTTGGGAAATAGATAAGTTAGATAACATCCGCTCACAATCTTGCAGGGATGTGGTGTAAGAAGGTTCATTTGTGAGAAGAGAACTCTGGGTGGTTAATTCCTTTATGGGTAAAGGAATAGTGGGACTATCCTCTTGTCCTGATGAAGGAGAAGGGGGCGAGAATCCCTGCGTTGGTGAAGAAGCTTGATTCAGAATTTCCTCAATGGAAGCCCTGGGTTGGGAGTTGAAAATCACATGGATCTCATGCACACTCTTCTCCTCGGCTGAGGTGTCTTGGTTTGTGTTACTGTTAGATGCATGGTTTGGAAATGGTTTGTTGAAGATTTTTAAATTTTGATTAGTGGGGGCATTAGGATTATCGAGAGTTATATCCCCGCATCAACCATTTCCTTGCACTATGTTTTTCAACATCTTGTAGCTTTTGTGACTATGTCCCTTCACGCGATGGAAGTTACGTAAGTCATTTTCTTTATACCAAGAAGGAATTGGGTGGAATCAAACCCAGAGTGAGGTTTAACAGGAGGCAAGGTGATAGCTCCTGCTTTAAGCAATTTGTCTAAGATCACACCATAAGTTTCTCCCAAGGGAGTGTAGTTGATGGGCTCGGCTTTATACTTATAGGTGGCTTTCGGCTGGGTATTAGACAGTGCTTGAGATTTGACCGTCACTGCGTGTACGGCACCCTTTGATTTCGAAGCAGCCGATGCGTGAGAGTTGGTGGTGTTGGGTTTGGTGGTAGAGTCTTGGGTCCGGAAATTTGAGCTTTTGTTGCGTAACCTCAATTTCTCTTCCTCTAAGGCTCGAATCTCTAGTTTCCGAGCCATAGTAAAGGCCTCATCAAAGGTGTGGAAAGTTTGAATTTGGAGGGTGGGAGAAATGTGTTTAGCGCAGGCCCGCGTAAAGAGTTCGATGAGCTCGGCCTGAGGTAAGGCGTAAGTAAGTTGGTTGATGAGGCCCCGCCATCGTCCAACGAAATCTGTGATAGACTCATCTTCAAATTTTTGGATGGCATAGAGGTCGGTAATGGATACTTTCTTGGCAATATTGATGGAGAAGTGATCCAAGAAAGATTGGGCTAACTAGTTAAAGGAGAAGATTGAGTGCTGGGCTAAAGCACTGTACCACTCCAAGGCAGGTCCTGATAAGGACATGGGAAAGGTACGGAGTAGTAAGGCATCATCATGAGCAATCAGATAAAGCAGGCATGTCTGAACGATCGCAAGTGTTGTTGAGGGTCCTCCTTACTATTAAAGTGAGTAAATTTTGGTAATTCCCATTGAGGAGGATATGTATGAAGGGGGACAGAAGGATGAATAGGCTCCCGACAAACTTGCTCGTATGTCAGGGTGTTACGACTTCCTGAAACAGAAGCCTCAAGATTTTGCATCTTGTCCATCATCTGTTTGATTAAATCATTGGTTAGGTTAGATGATGGTGTTGTCATTGTAAACAGAGGAGGATTGGTCCAAGAGCCGCTACTAGACAATGGTGGGATTGAATGTTGATAAGATAATGGTGATGAATGTGTTGGGGCAGCCGAATAAGGGTGTCCTATATAAGAGGTTGAGGCCACTGGATGAATTTGTGGAAATGAAAAGGTGGGCGGAGCTTGTGAGGGAAAGCTCGTGTGTATAGGTGGCAGAGAGCAAGTTATAAAAGAGACAGTCTGTGAGAGAGATGAGGTAGGGTCAGTGGATGGTAGTGACATGTGGGGCCCCAGATTAACGAAAGGAAAGCCAATTGGTGCAGTATGAACCACCGAAGCTACTGAGCTGGGAGACGGGGCTAAGGATGAAGATGGTGAGGTGGAGTTATTAGGTGGGGAAGGGGCTAAGTGAGCGGCGATACTAATAGGCATACCAACGAGGAGCCTGACCGTCTGGGTGTACTGGTCAGTGGGTATGAGACAAATAATATATTGTACGGCGCTAGGATTAGCATCCAAAAATTTGGCAAATTCCTTATCTCCTACAGGATCGTGGGAAAATTAATTACGTATCCGTAGGATTCCCCATAGGATGCGAAGGGGGTGACTCAGGCAAAGGCATGGAACATGCATGTGAAACCATGGCTGCAGCTTGTTTCGGGTGATAACAACCATGGAAAAGAGGACACAACAGGGATTTAATCAATCCGGAATAAAACAACAACAAAATGTTGGAATTGATAGGTTGTTGGTTTGTCAAGAATTGTTAAACACAAGAATCGATATCGGCCGATAACCGATGTCGGTCGCGTTAATGAATGTAGCCGCGTTTGGCCGCTTAACCGATGTCAGTAGTATAGGACCGGTGTCGGTCACTGTGAAAGCAAAGAGAGGATGTAAGAAGCTGCTGGTTTGGGGATAACAATGCTTAATATACCTACCAAACCTGTCTTGAAGTGATCATCAAACAGTGTATGACAGAGAAACAAAACTAAAAAAAAACAAGCAAGATGCACAAGCAAATCAAGAGACTAACCCTAGGATTAGTTTTAATCACTTTGGGCTTATGCCTTAGATGCCAGATGATGTCAATCCTAAACAAGAGACCTAAGGGAGATGTCAAGTTTGTTTTGGCTCATAAGGCTACCTCAATCAAAGGAGGAATACCACGGGAAGGGGGATGTTTGAGCTGTTGTGTTGATTATGATGTGATTTGGTATGTGTTGTGCAAGTGAGAGTAAGATTAATTTCTCATCAATACCGTGGATATCACCCCCACGTGTATGACCTGTTACTTAATCTACGTTCACTAGAATTAAAAACAACAAGCAAGAATGTGATGCACGTGTTTTAAACCCAAATCGAAAATGATATTCGATGAAGCAAAGAAGATGACTTTCACTAATGCAAAGATGTGAAAGAAAAACAAATTCTTTTACCAAAATGACAAAATATTTTGTGAATATTTAGAAGAAAGAAACAACAAGTGTGCTCCCTATATGAAAGCAAGCAAGAAAGAAAGAAACCCGAAAAGGGTCCCACCGGGCGTGCCAAAATGTTTCACACAGAATTTGGTTCCGGAATAGAGTTGCTTCTATCCTTTCATTCTCTTGAGAAACAGATAAGGGTTAGGGCTAGGAGGAATACCTGTTGAGTGTTGGGAAGGTGTGTGCGTACCGTAGAGAGATCAGATCGATTGTGAAGAACTCCTTTTTGTCTAGGAAGGACTACCTGTAAGTAAGAATACAAGACCACCAGATCTTAGTTAGACAATAAGTGAGGGAACCGCCTTAGGCCCAGAAATGAGACTTCCTTTCAAGGTGGTCGGCTTCTCTTTTAATATGAATTAAAGCAAAATGATAACAAAGAACTACAAGATACTACTTACTACGGGTTCCCGATGAAGATACAGTCCAAGGAATGTGGTGGTGACAAGAAGGCTTAGTTGGGATGATCCAAGTATTGGAAAGTGAGCTGATGAAGCTATCCTCGCCTTTTCCAATGCTTGAATGAGTGTGACAAATGATCCAGCTTGCTCGCCATAGTCTTGGGCTCGATCCTCTTCTCTCGCAACTCTCTTTTGTTTCTCTTCTTTTTCCCGCCAAATGAATTTCGGATCCTCTCTTTTTGGTTGGGGAGGTCATTAACAGGAACCGATGCATGGTTACGTAACCGACGATGGCAAGGTCGAGTAGAACCGATGTCGGTTAGGTCAAAGTGGCTATTTTTAGTAAAATAGCCATCTTTCCCTCCTTTTCCCGAGGGATCAGCTGTGGGGCTTGGTCAAGTCATTATTAGGCTGCATTTTGGTGTGGGTGAGGGGTGATGAGTCATGGGTGTGGGTCTGGACCAAGTCATAGGTCTTAATTAGGTTGGTTTAGGTTAGGGCTAGGTCATGGTGAGGTGGCGAGGTGAGGTGGCGGTGGTTGAGATGTGGATTTATTAATTATAAGGTAATTAATAAATAATTAAGTGTGTAAGGTTTAGGTGGTGAGGTAGGGTTACATCTCCGGTAGGGAGATGAAAGACATCTTTCGGGTCCATTCTACCGCTCAGCATGGTCATCACCACGAGACATCTTATCTCCGAGTCCCACCTCCCGCATAATTATGCATTGCGGTCAAGGCCACATCATGCTAAATAGAAATTCGATCTCGATCGTAATAAGGTGACGAAGCGTGCTAAACAAAAACAAACCACTCTAAGGCCTACCCTTCATTCAAAACAAGCTACCTTAACCCTCATACTCACTCACCCACCCAATCAAGGACTCTAAAACACATCTACCCACCTATCTTACCCTATACATCTATAGAAAAATTTTCCCCCTATTCCCTATATATCTATAAATATTTTTCCCCCTTTTCCCCTATATATCTATAAATCCTTCTCCCTCCTCAACCCTATAATCTATCTTACCCACCTAAAACAAAACCCAACACAACAAATTTTCAACCCTTCCTCCTAACTAAGGATCGGTCACCCTCGACCGCCATCGATTCCCCACCAATAGTCTCATGTCCCAAATTTTATGAACCAAGCGTCGGTGGGATTTGGGCGGTGGCTTCAGAGGCCAACACTTGTTATCACCACGACGGTCTCGTATCTACTAATCTACACAATTTGCTTTGTGAAGGACAACGATCATAGTCATGACATCAAGGATTTTTGGGTTTTGGGGCTAGCACCAAAAGGTCTCCCCAAATCCCCCCTTTTTCCTATTTCTACCCATTTACCCAAAGCACAATTGCATAAAAATTACCCACTTCCCGACTCTTTGGCCTACCTAACATATCTACCCAATCCATTTTAAGTTTACCTTCATTTATTCATTATTTTATCAAATTTTAAGATTCCTACCCAATACCCAAATCGCTTAATTTAACTTCAATTAAAATTAATAGATATAGGATTGAGCCTACATAACAATCGACTACATGTTGTTGGTGGGATAGGTGGTGGTGGTCCAGCTCCTCCAACACCTTCGCTCCTCCCGGGTTGTGCCATAGCTCCAAATCTCTTAGCGGGGTCCTCAACCAATCAAGCTCGCTCCCGATCTCTGGGCCTACCAATAACTCACTCCCCCACTCAACTAAGGCCAACAAATAAACCCAACATACATGGCCCAATCACTTAAAACTCAAACAAAAAGTTGGCACTCAATTTCACAATGTGAAAATGACATGCCGTATCCACAATTTTTATAGGTTTTGACCTCTAACCGATATCAACAGTTAGGTCATGCCAAGAAGACCGATATCGGTCTCCTAACCATTAATACCAGGTCACCACTAACCGATATGATTACCTACCTAGTTTACCTAACTCCCCCTTATCCACCAATCTCCATTTTTCACCACATCGCCTACCCAACTTTCACTAAATAGCCTTATTTTGAATTCATCGGCCCGACCTAAGGCCGCACCAACCAATCAGCTTCGACCTAAAGAAGGCCACTGACCAACCAATCAGCCCGACCCAAGGCCACACCAATCGGCCCGACCCAAGGCCGCACTCCAACCACCCAATCGTCGACCAAAGGCCGGAATCAATCAATCGGCCTGACCCAAGGCCGCAACCAACCAATCGGCCCGACCCAAGCCTACAATCAATCAATCGGGCCAACCCAAGGCCTCACTAATCAATCGACCTGACCCAAGGCCACACCAATTAAGTACCTTGACCAACACCCACAAATTATGATTCTATCCACCCATCATGTAGCTATTTGTTCAATCAAGCTCACCTGTTCGTGTTTTAGCATGACTAGGATACTTGAATTGATCAGCCGACCAGCTTTGCCTAGACCAAGACCGTGACGTTTATCTCAACCAAACCAACCATTCGCAGTCTTGCCGAACATGTCTAAATGTTTTGGTACCTTACCCGTTATATCCCCTGAGCTACTTCCTATGCCTTGATACTAGGATTATATCAACCTTTTTGGATAAACTATCTACCTTTGCCTATGAATTGCTTGTTTTCTCTTCAAATATGTACCCTAGTCGCACTCATCGCATTTCAATGTGTGTCGCTCGCTTCCTGAACTTACCCCACCATCTTACCCTCATCTCATCATCATTCACCCTTTATCAACCCTATCCCTGATTTCATGTCACCTCAATGTGTGATAGATTTGAGGGGGATTACCTATACCCTTAACTAGGGCAACCACTTTTTATTATTGTCAGTGCAGCTTTACAAGACAAGCTACATGACAACAAGGGCAAATGTAGACACTAAAATTTGGGTCTTACGACGCCACCCCGTATCTCATCCATGCAACCTAACCCTACCTCACCACATAAACCTTACACACTCATGACTCATCACCTCATCCCTCACTCGCATCAAAACGAACCTAATAATGACTTGACCAAGCCCACAACCGATCCTCGAGAGAAAGGAGGTAAGTTGGCTATTTTACTAAAATAGCCAACTTTGACCTAACCGACATCGGTCCCTACTCGACCTCAAAGTGTCGGTTACGTAACCGCCATTGGTTCCTGTAAATGACCTCCCCAACCAAAACCAAGGGATGGGATTTTCATTGCAAGGCACCGAATTCATTTGTAGAGAGAGACAAGTGAAGAGAGAGAGGATTTTGCAAAGAGGAGTATCGAGCCCAAGACTAGAACTGAGCAACTAGAGCATTGTCACACTCATCCAAACATTGGGAGAGTTGGAGGATAGCTTCATCAGATCACTTTCGATTCGTTGGATCATCCCAACTGAGCCTTGCCTTTACCACTGCATCATTTGGACCTGCATCCACATAAGAAACTAGTAAGTAGTCTCTTTTATCACCTTGTATGCTTCTAGAAACTACTTTGTGAACTTTTAATTCATAGGGATTATAAGCACATTCCCCAGATCTACTACCCAAAGAACAACCTACACCTAACCTTCGGTCATCCATCTCTATATTGCCCCAAATACATCTCTCTCACTCTCTGAGTCTTCTCTATCACCCTACTACTCCCCTCAACCATCTACCAACCTTCCAAACCTCATAACCACCTTACACCAATCTCCATTTAAAATCCCTAAATCACTGCCCCTACCGATATCGGTTATTCCCTACCGGTACCGGTTTTATAACCGCGATCGATTATCAAAGTGACTCGGCATCATCACTATGACTTCTACCAAAACTAACCTTTCACCTATTCACCTCAAAACAATCTCATGTCCTGGCCTGGTCTATCCCTGTAACTTGATCTGAACATATCAACAACCAGTGACCAAACAAACAACATGACATTCTATTATTGGTAGTTTAGTCTCTATTGCTTTTAGTAACGAGATACCTAAATCGTGAGTTTGCAATAGCTTCTTTATTATCATTTGCATCAATTTGTATTAAAAGGGAACTGACCACCTTCGAAAGGAAGTCTAATATTTCTTGGGCCCAAGGCAGTTCCCTCACTTATTGTCTAACTAAAATCTGGTGGTCTTGCATTCTTATTTATAGGTAGTCCTTCCCAGACAAAAAGGAGCTCTTCACAATCAGTCTGATCTCTCTACGGTATGCGCACACCTTCCCAACACTCAACAGGTATTCCTCCTAACCCTAACCCCTATTTTTTTCTCAAGAGAATGAAAGGATAGAATTAACTCTATTCTAGAACAAAAATTCTATGCAAAACATAGCATCTTGCAAGGATTCTGATATGTTTCTTGGGTCCAAGGGTGTGACTTATAACACCACCCGACCTAGATGTATAAGCCAAGAGGCATTCAAATAAATATCTTTGGGAAACAACAAAAATAAGGTTTTGTACAACTCATGATAAAGAGTGTCTCCCACCCATCTTCGTGTGTCAAACCCGAGGGTCCAGATTGAATCTCTAAGTGAATTCATCCTCCATGCTTTTAAACTAACCTTGACACCTTCCATGGTTATTCTCTCCATCATCACTCTTTCGAGATCATGATGTATGCCATGTTCCACTACAACTTTGAAAAAGAGGTCCGACAATGAAACCAAGATGTAGTCATTTTTGCATGCCACCAAGAACAAGGAACCTCATGCGCACAAGACCGACCTATCACCCAACGGGTGCTGGGTGCTCACCCGAGGTGCGTGAGAGGGAGCCGAGTCTCTCTTTTATGTGATTTTAGTGGAAGGCATAATTCATGATTTGACTTAGTGATTTAATAGACATGAAGAAGCTATAGAGCTCAAGACGACTTCTATACCCCTTTAGTCATAATAGAAACAAAGTGCGCAACAAAATTAATAGAACTAGGAAGTTGTAAATCCACAATTAGACTTAACATTCAAGTAAGGTTCATGATTATACAAGATCAAAAGCATAGTAGAAACATGCAGATAATACAGGAAGGAGATCTTAATATAAACATAGTGGTAACCTTATCATATTCATTCATAGTATTACTCCAAAACATCACAGAGTGGTAGACCACAGTCATACACCATATCTAGATCTATACATGTATGCTCACAAAACAAAATTTGCATTCCCATTTCCCATTACATCCTTCCTAGAATCATCTACCCATTTTATCCCATAGTTCTCATAGTAATTCTACAGAGCTCCACTACCTCACTTGTGTCTTTGTTCTTTGCCAAGGGCACGCATATAAATAGGCATCTAAGCTCTAAAAAACTCCTCTCGCAACCTCGATCGGCCCCAAGTGTCAAGGTGTGGGTCACCCAGTGTATGCCTCTCCATGTCATGATTAAATATTTGGAGTTTCCTATCACAAGGTATATTCCTTCTAGGACACCTGTTGCGTTGCTTTGGAACCTTATCCAAACGGAACAAGTTCTTCATGTGTTTTGTCCAAAAGGCTGAAAATGGCTAAGTCCCGAATTGTGCTTCATGGGCGCGTGTCCTTGGTTCTCCAAGAACACTTTTTGAATCCTGCCTTGTGCACCTTCACTTGCATGCTCCCCTCGGCCATGCATGCCTACGTGCCTTTAATATTTGGTAGCTACATTAGGGTCCCAACATGAATGTGTTTTAGATGGTTAGGTATGATGGTGCTTAAACATGGTTTATATCATGAATCCATGCAAATAGGAGGATGTGTAGTGTAACATGAGGGAGGAAGCTATAGAGTGGACTAATTGGTATATAATGCAAAAAAAGAAGATTGGTTGTGGCATGAGGAAGGGCACATAAGGATGTCTCGTAGGTTTGGAAAGTATTAAGCATACCAAAAGGTTACAAATGCCATGTGTGAAAGAAGGGCATGAAAGAAAGAAAAAGTGCCTTAGGAGGATAAAGGTGTTTAAAAATAGAAATAGTAATTTAAAACATAAAAGTGGGAAAAATCATTTTAATGACTAAAAAAAGTAAGTCGGTGGAGTTTTAAAGTATGAGAAAGCTATAAAATGGGGAAAATCAAATTATTTTCTACTTTTCATTTGAGAGATTTGAGAGACCGAGAAGATAAATAATCAAGTACATGAAGCAAATCAACCAACGAGAAAACTTGAGTAGCATGTAAAATATTTTGGCGTGAAGATCCTTCATTGGAAAAGTGTTAGGAAATAAGAGATAAAATATGCGGAATAATCCCTCACAAAATCACAACAATGGAAACTATTATGCGAGAAAATATTACAGATCTCAAATAAAAGTGTAGAATAAAATTACACAACACAAAGAGATAGTATTTAATGTGGTTCACCCAATTTGGGCTACATCCACAAAGAATCACTTGCTCATATTTTATTACAAGCCACCGCTCTCTCAATACAATACACAGATCCGTTTGGAGCTATGCTCAATAAACTCTACAGAATTCATAGACAAATTCAAAACACATCTGCAATGTTTACATTATATCTACCATATGCACAAAACCATATAAATAGACAACTACTTAAGTAGTTTTACAAAACTGTGGGTATCAAAACCATGGGCCAAAACCGTCCCATAAACCTATGGGTCAAAAAACCCGCCCATATGAGAAAATCATGTTTCTTGATATATCGGGCACATTTTAAGGCCCAATTTTTTTTAGGTTCTATGCCACTCGAACTCGGTGAGACAACTATGGAAAGTGTACAGTACTCTTAGTGTCAAGTCTTCAACACTTTCTAACATGAAAACAGGCTCCAAAACCTAACAATCTCCCACTTGAAGACTAGTTTTCCTCTCGAGAAAGCTTCTCAACCCTTCAATAGTTTCTATGAAGACCAACCAAAGCTGAACATAGCTTAAGTTTTTCTCTTGTGACCACCTTTGTCATCATGTATGCAAGATTTCGACTAGTATGAATCTTCTCCACTTAATTCTCTTCCTCCAAAGTTTTCCTAATTAAATGTTACCTTAGCGCTGTATATGCTTCATACTAGAGTGGAAAGCAGAGATCTTAGCTAGGTGTATAGCACTCGACTATCACTATACAAATTTCCTTCCTCTTGTTTATGCCCTGACTCCTCAAGTAATTTCTATAACCAAATCATTTTCTTGCTTGCCTATGTGGTATCAACATACTCATCCTCTGTAGTTGATAAAGCCACCAAGCTTCTCGTAGTCGTGAAAAATTCGCAGTTCTATGTTGTCCCACCTATAGTGTAAACATAACTCTGTTGTGTTCCTCCTACTGTCTACATATCCATCCATATCTCGAATCTACATAACCACACAAAGTGGTGTTTGATACATTGTAGCACAAAAGCTGTCCCCATAGCCCCTTTCAAATATCTTTGAAGGATCCACTTTTTACTACCTGCGGTGATCTCTACCTAGATCACTCATAAATCTACTCACCGCTCCCCACCGCATGGGAAATATAAGGCCTAGTGCACACCATGACATACATCAAACTACCAACCAGCGATGAGTAAGGTACCTTGGACATCTGATTTCTCTCTGCTCTATCTTGGAACACTATTCCTTTGATAACTTGAAATGGCACAAAGGAGTCCCAATAGTTGGTTTAGCATCTACATATTAAACCTCTCCAAGACCTTCTTAATGTACTCCTCCTGAGATAAATTCAGATTATGTTCCTTCCTATCCCGAGATATCCTCATACCAAGGATTTGTTTGGCTGCCCCCAAATCCTTCATAGAAAAGGATTCAATTAGTTGCATTTGAGTACTTTTATTTCGCATGTTTTTACAAAGCAACTAACATGTCACCCACATACAGAGAAAGGATAATATAACTTCCATCCTCAAATTTCTTTGTATACATGCAATGGTTAGAATGACATCTAATATAACCTTGCTCCATCATAAAGCTATCAAATTTCTTATACCATTGACGTGGAGCTTGTTTCAAGCCATACAAGCTCTTCTTCAGTTTGCAAACCATCTCCTCTTTACCTTTGACCTCATAGCCCTCTAGTTGCTGCACTATAGTTCCTCCTCTAAATCACCATGGAGAAATGTAGTCTTTACATCAAGCTACTCTAAGTGCAAGTCTTCTACTGCAACTATTCCAAGAACAATTCTAATAGAAGTCATTTTTACTACAGGAGAAAAAATATCATCAAAATCTATACCTTTTTTCTGTGCAAACCCCTTGACCACCAACTCGGGCCTTGTATCTTTTCTTTCCTCCTTCCTCTTTGACTCGAACACCCACTTTTTCGTAATGCTATTTTTCCTTCGGTGGCTTTACCAAATCTCATGTCCGGTTCTCCATGAGAGTCGATGCTCCTCATCCATGGCTGCTACCACTTCTTCCTAGAATCTACTGCATTACTTCATCAAAGCTCTCTCGGCTCTCCACTATCGGTGAGTAATAAATAATAAAGAGAAGGAGAAAATGTTCGAGTTCTCTTATTACCCTAAAAGACCTCCTCAATATAGGAGTTTGGGGTTCCTTTTTGGGAGGTTCACGAACTAATTCACATGTCACTTTCCCATCTGGAAGATCCTCTATTGCTGTATATTCTTTCTTGGATTCTTCCCTATTTTCCTGTAACTACTACTTATACATGAATTTATCATTAAAGAAAACATCTCTAGATCGAATGATTTTCTTGTCCTTAATACTGCAACATTTATATCCAAAGTCATCACCACCATAACCAATGAAAGTCCTTTTTTATGATTTAGCCTCTAGTTTGGTCTTATCATCCTTGTCTATATGGACAAACACCTCACATCAAAAGACTCTAATAAATGAATAATCAAATTTATTACCATACCAAGCCTCCTTGGGTATGCCTCCATCCAAGAACTTAAGGGTCCTCTGTTTATAAAGTACACACAGATTATGCAAATTGTACTCATCGCTTCTACCCGAAAAAGAAAGAGATTAAAGCGGCATTACAACTTTTGCATGTGTAACCTCATGCTCCTAGCATGTTCCATTATTGTTATGTTCTTCCTTTCGACACTCCATTCTACTTGTGGAGTTTGGAACTATCTTTTGAATGTGGATTCCATTCTTAGAATAATAATCATCAAATTCATTCTCAATATGATACTCCCCTCCATTATTTGACGATATTGACACTTGTCAGATACCATTTAGGTTAAGACCTATTTCGACATTTTAAAGACCTATTCTCTTTTCAAGGCTTTCCATTTAACAAAAAAGTGTCAAATTCATCATATTTGTTTCTAATACAATAAACCCAAACTTTCCCTTGTTGCATCATCAATAAAAATAACATAATAACTTAAACCCCGATAGATGATACAATACCCCCATATCATCAAAATGCCTCTAACTTATTGTCATCAAAGGTGCACCTTGAAACCTTCTAATTATTATTGTATATTTCTTTTGACTACTTCCTCCAAACATGCTTATGAGAAACCTTTACTGGTCCAATCTATGCCCCTTTGGCTCATATGCCAAGCCTATAATCCACTGATAGTTGTTCTCCTAACCTGCTGGAATCCACAAGATTACAAACATTGGCTAGCCTATTCAGTATACATTCTTATAAGTAATCGGGCCGCTGATACATATCGTCAGTTCAAATACCTCTTGCCACCTTTATGATCTCACCCTTAGCCCATTATGGCTCATAGTGTGGACCATACATGCCTATAATGCACACGGATGTATTTTTACAGGCATCTCATAGATTAGATCCACAAGATTCACTTGTATAAGTCAGCAAACATTAAAATAAGCACCATTATATGGGTGGTTTAAATACAAGGCTAATCTTCGTAACATTATGGGCTGTTTTTGGGCCCATGTTTTTGACAGTACCATTGTTTTTCAAACCTCTTCTTGCCACCAAAATCATTTTCCCCATTGCCCTTGTAACTATTATGTCTCGTGGAGCCTATTTTAAATGTTAGCGATCATAATCCTATTCCACATACATGGTCTTATGAATATGACAGATGTACTGTCAAAAAATTTTACGAGACCTGCCAACCTTCTCACTCATGCTGCAAGTGAGTGGGTCAGAGTTCTTGGGGGTGAAGCTCCCGAATGGCACCCGGTATTCCTCATTAATCTGCCTCAGGTATTTATTAACCCATGGGTAATGGCTTCTTGACGTCTCTTACACTATTATATGTTTGGGCTTAGATTTTCATGTTTTTTGGTTACACTCGGGTATTAATTGGAGCACATGGCTGGTCAACTCACCGTGTTTTCATTGAAACCATCTCTTAATCCCATAGGTTTATGGTGAGGGACAGCTTTTGTTTTTTCCGCTGGCTTCGCTTGCCAAATTTTTTGATAACATAGTTTTGTAAAACTACTTAAGCATTGTCTATTTATATGGTCTTATGAATATGATAGATGTACAAGTAAATAGATGTGTTTTGAATTCGATTTGTGAATTTTGTAGAGTTTGTTAAGCATAGCTCCAAACGGATCTGGTATTGTATTGAGAGATTGGTGGCTTGTAATAAAATCTGAGCAAGTGATTTGGTGGACGTAACCCAAATTGGGTGAACCACGTTAAATACTATCTCTTTGTGTTGTGTTATTTTATTTCGTAATTTTATTTAGAGATCTCGTAATATTTTCGCATATTAGTTTTTTATCAAGTGGATTCTCGTGAGGGATTATTCCCATATTTTATCTCTTATTTCCTAACAATTGGTATCGAGCTGGTTTGGTTTGTTGAAGTGTTGAATCATAGGAAAGATTTTAGTTTGAGTGGGAGCTATGGAAAATGAAGGAAGATCTAGGGTTGATAAATTCAATAGGCAAAATTTCAGTCTTTGGAAGATGCAGATGGAAGATTACCTTTATCAAAAGGATATTTATACTCCTTTGTCTGAGAAGGTGAAAAACCCTCGAGTATGACAGATGTGGAATGGGATTTCCTAGATAGGAAGGCACTTGGGACAATCCGGCTGTGTCTTGCATCTTCGGTATTATTTAATGTTTCAAAGGAAAAGACTACAAAAGATCTAATGGATGCATTAGGGAAGTTGTATGAAAAACCCTCTGCCTCTAACAAGATATTTTTAATGAAAAAGTTGTTTAATATGAAGATGTCTAAGAATAGTTCAAAGAGATCATTTAAATGATTTTAATATGGTTGTAAATATGCTAGCTTTGATTATAATAGAATTTTATGAAGAAGTTAGGGCTTTATTAATTCTGTGCTCTTTACCTGAGAGTTGGAATAGCCTGGTAATGGCGGTAAGTAACTCGGTTCCAACTAACTCAAAGTTGAAGTTTGAGGATGTTGTAGGGGTGATTCTAAGTGAGGAAATGCGAAGAAAAATCTCTGGGGAATCTTCTACTTCAGGGAATGCTTTGACAGTGGAAACTAGAGGGAGACAGAAGAATAGAGGAACCGTGGAAAATCAAAAGATCGGGAAGGTCAAAATCCAAGAACAAGATTGTATGTTGGAATTGTGGAAAGCCTGGGCATGCAAAGAAGGACTGTTGGGAGCTTCGGGATAAGAAGAAACAACATGAAGAAAACAAGGAGGCAAATGTGGCATCGGGTAATGTATGTCAGGATGCTTTGATTATTTCTTTGCATAATATTACTGAATCTTGGGTTTTAGATTCAGGGGCTTCTTTTCATGCTACTCCACATAGGCATTATTTTGTTGATTATGTTTAAGGGGATTTTGGGCATGTTTTTCTTGGTGATGATGAGCCTTGCAGTATAGTTGGAAAAGGTTCTGTTTAGGTTAAGATGCAGAATGGGAATACATGGCTATTGAAGGATGTCAGACATGTTCCTACATTAAGGATAAATTTGATATCGGCAGGGCAATTGGGAAGTGATGGTTGTACTGTGATATTTATAGCTAACTCTTGGAAGGTTACTAAGGGTTCTCTTGTGGTGGCAAGAGGTAAGAAGGTTGGAACCTTGTATTTAACCACTGATAGTACTAATGATTGTAATATTGTGGCTTCGGATATGATATCAACATTATGGCACTATAGGCTCGGTCATATGAGCCATAAGGGCATGGACATCATAAAGAAGAATTTTCTGGATATACGAAACAGGTTTGGAGTTATGTGAGGGCGCATATATGGGAAATAGAAGCGAGTAAGGTTTCCCAAGGTTGGACCTACGAAGAAAGAGAGTAAATTGAGAGCTGGTACATTCGATGTGTGGGGGCGGCTCATGTATCATCTCTTGGGGTTCAAGTTATTATGTTACTTTTATTGATTATGCAACAAGGAAAGTTTGGTTTTATTGTATTAGAAACAAATCTGATGTATTTGAAACTTTTGTAAAATGGAAAGCCTTGGTAGAGAATGAAACATGTCTTAAGCTAAAATGTCTCGGAGTCGAGATAATGGAGGGGAGTATTGCAGAAATGAATTTAATGACTATTGTTCTAAGAATGGAATCTGCATGAGGAAAAGATGGTTCAGGAACTCTGCAGCGAGAATGGGGTATCGAAAGGATGAACGAGAACAATAATGGAACGTCTTTAGGAGCATGAGGTTACATGCAGGATGCCTCTTTCTTTTTGGGAAGAAGCGGTGAGCACATGCTTGTGTACTTGATAAATAGAGGACCCTCAAGTTCCTTGGATGGAGGCATACCTGAGGAGGCTTGGCATGGTAAGAAAGTTGATTATTCATTTCTTAGAGTCTTTGGATGTGAGGTGTTTATTCATATAGACAAGGATGATAGGACCAAGCTAGAGGCTAAATCAGAAAAATGTACTTTCATTGGTTATGGTGATGATGACTTTGGATTTAAATGTTGGAGTATTAAGGACAAGAAAATCATTCGATCTAGGGATGTGGTCTTTAATGATAAAGTCATGTATAAGCAATAGTTGCAGGAAAATAGGAAGAATCCAAGAAAGAATATGCGCAAAGTGGTAGATGATCTTCCCGGATGGGAAAGTGACCCATGAATCGGTTCAGAACCGACTCAACAGGAACCCCAAACTCCTACGGTGAGGAGGTATTCTATGGTAAGAAAAGAACCTAAACATTTTTTTCTCCTTCTCTTTATTATTTATTACTCATCGATATAGTGAGAGCCAGAGAGCTTTGATGAAGAAATGCAGGTAGATTCCAATAAGAAGTGGGAGCAAGCCATGGATGAGGAGCATAAGTCTCTCATGGAGAACCAGACTTGGGATTTGGTGAAGCTACCGGAAGGCAAAAGAGCATTACAGAACAAGTGGGTGTACATAGTTAAAGAAGAATAAGGAGGAAAGAAAAGATATAAGGCCCGGTTGGTGGTCAAGGGGTTTGCATAGAAACAAGGTATAGATTTTGATGAGATATTTTCTCCTGTAGTAAAAATGACTTCTATTAGAACTGTTCTTAGAATAGTGGCAGTGAAGACTTGCACTTAGAACAATTAGATGTAAAAGCGCATTTCTCCATGGTGATTTGGAGGAGGAACTATATATGCAGCATCCGAGGAGGGCTATGAGGTCAAAGGTAAAGAGGAGATGGTGTGTAAACTGAAGAAGAGCTTGTATGGCTTGAAACAAGCTCCATGTCAATGGTATAAGAAGTTTGATAGCTTCATGATGGAGCAAGGTTATATTAGATGTCATTCTGACCATTGCGTGTATACAAAGAAATTTGAGGATGGAAGTTATATTATCTTGTGTTTGTATGTTGATGACATGTTGGTTACAGGTAAAAACATGCAAGAAATAAAAGTACTCAAGAAACAACTAAGTGAATCCTTTGATATGAAGGATTTGGGGGCAGCCAGACAAATCCTTGGTATGAGGATAACTTGGGATAGGAAGGAACGGAAGTTGAATTTATCTCAGGAAGAGTACATTAAGAAGGTATTGGACAGGTTTAACATGCAGGATGCTAAACCGGTTGGGACTCCTTTGGTAGGCCATTTCAAGTTATCAAAGGAGCAGTGTCCCAAGACAGAGCAGGAAAGAAACCAGATGTCCAAGGTACCTTACTCATCAGCAGTTGGCAGTTTGATGTATGCTATGGTGTGCACTAGGCCTGATATTGCCCATGCAGTGGGAGTTGTGAGTAGATTTATGAGTGATCCAGGTAAAGAGCATTGACAAGTAGTAAAGTGGATCCTTTGGTATTTGAGAGGGACCATGGGGACAGTTTTGTGCTACAGTGGATCAGACACCACTTTACGTGGTTATGTAGATTCAGACATGGCTAGAGATATAGATAGCAGGAGGAGCATGACAGGTTATATTTACACTGTAGGTGGGACAACAGTGAGCTAGATTTCACGACTACAAAAGCTGGTGGCTTTGTCAACCACGGAGGCTAAGTATGTTGCTGCCACAGAGGCAAGAAAAGAGATGATTTGGTTACAAAAATTTCTTGAGGAGTTGGGGCATAAGAAGGAGGAATGTAAGCTACATAGTGATAGTCAGAGTGCTATACACCTAGCTAAGAACTCTGCTTTCCACTCCAGGACGAAGCATATACAGTTGAGATATCACTTCATCAGGACAACTTTGGAGGAAGATAAGTTGAAGTTGGAGAAGATTCATACCAGTCAGAATCCTACAGACATGATGACCAAGGTGGTCACAAGGGATAAAATAAAGCTATGTTCAGCTTTGGTTGGCCTTCGTGGATGACAAAGTGAAGGGTTGAGAAGCTTTCTCGGGGAAATTAGTCTCCAGTGGAGATTGTTATGTTTTTGGAGCCTATTTTCATGTTAGAGTGTGGTACACCTTCTATGTGTTACACTCGGGTATTTTTACAAAGTGGTCCCACTTCTTTGGTGAGTAGGTCAGGGGGTTGGGGTGAAGCCCCAAATGATGTATGAGGCCTCAAAAAGAAAATTTTCATGGGTGGTTTATTAACCCATGGGTAATGGGTAACCATTATGGGCTGTTTTTTGGGCCCATGTTTTTGGTACCCATTGTTTTGTAAAACGCCTCTTCGATTCCCATAGGTTTATGGGACAGTTTTGTTTTTCCCCATTGTTTTGATACCCATGGTTTTGTAAAACTACTTAGCAGCTTGTCTATTTATATGGTCTTATGCATATGATAGATGTACAAGTAAATGTATTGCAGATGTGTTTTTAATTGGTGTGAATTTCTGTAGAGTTTGTTAGCATAGCTCCAAACGGATCTCGGGTATTGTATTGAGAGAGTGGTGGCTTGTAATAAAATATGAGCAAGTGATTCTTGGTGGACGTAGCCCAAATTAGGTGAACCACGTTAAATACTGTCTCTTTGTGTTGTGTTATTTTATTCTGTAATTTTATTTGAGATCTGTAATAATTTCTGCATATTAGTTTCTACTATTGTGATTATGTGAGGGATTATTCTACATATTTTATCTCTTATTTCCTAAGAGTAACCTTCCAAGAGTCTCTGTAAATATCACATTACAACCATCACTTCACAACTTCCCTACCGATATCAAATTTTGTCTTAATGCATGCACATGTATCGACATCCTTCAATAGCCAACTATTTCCATTCTGCATCTTAACCTCGAGTAACCTTTTCCAACTATGTCTTGTAAGGCTCATCATCACCAAGAAAACATGCCCCAAATCTCCTTGAACATAATAAAAAAATAATGCCTATGTGGAGTAGCATGGAAAGAAGACCCGAATCTAAAACCCAAGATTCATAATATTGTGCAAAGAAAGAATCAAAGCATCCTAACATACAATACCCATTGCCACATTTTCCTCGTTTTCTTCCCATTATTTCTTCTTGTCCCCGAAGCTCCCAATAGTCCTTCTTTGTATGCCTAGACTTTCCACAAGTGCCAAAGATACTATCTTACTTTTGGATTTTGACCTTACCCGATCCTTTGATTTTCCATGATCGCTCTATTCTTCTATCTCCCTCTAGTTTCCACTATCAAAGCATTCCCTGAAGTAGAAGATTCACTAGAGATTTTTCTTCACATTTCCTCGCTTAGAATCACCCCTACAACATCCTCAAACTTCAACTTTGAGTTAGCTAGAACTGAGTTGCTTACCACCATTACCAGGCTATTCCAACTCTCAGGTAAAGAGCACATAACTAATAAAGCCCTAACTTCTTCATCAAATTCTATTATAACTGAAGCTAGCATATTTACAACCATATTAAAATTATTTAGATGATCTACTACTGAACCATTCTTAGACATATTCATATTAAAAAAAAATTTCATTAAAAATATCTTATTAGAGGAAGAGGGTTTTTCATACAACTTCCCTAATGCATCCATCAATTCTTTTGTAGTCTTTTCCTTTGAAACATTAAATAATACCGAAGATGCAAGACACATACCAGATTTTCCCAAGTTCCTTCCTATCAAAAATCCCATTCCGCATCTGTCATGCTTGAGGGTTTGTTCACCTTCTTAGACATCGAATATAAAGAGCCTTCTGATAAAGGTAATCTTCCATCTGCATGTTCCAAAGACTAAAATTCTTCTGTTGAATTCATCAACCCTAGATCTTCCATCATTTGCCATAACTCCCACTCAAGATAAAAATTTCCCTATGATTCAACACTTCAACAAACCAAACCAGCTCGATACCAATTGTTAGGAAACAAGAGATAAAATATGCGAGAATAATCCCTCACGCTTAATCGTAATAGTAGAAACTAATATGTAAAAATATTACAGATCTCAAATAAAAGTTCAGAATAAACTAACACAACATAAAGAGACAATATTTAATGTGGTTCACCCAATTTGGGCTACATCCACAAAGAATCACTTGCTCAGATTTTATTACAAGCCACCGCTCTCTCAATACAATACGCAGATATGTTTGGAGGTATGCTCAACAAACTCTACATAATTCACAGTTGAATTCAAAACACATCTGCAATGTTTACATTATATCTACCATATGCACAAAACCATATAAATAGACAACTACTTAAGCAATTTTACAAAACCGTGGGTATCAAAACCATGGGCCAAAACCGTCCCATAAACCTATGGGTCAAAAACCCACCCATATGAGAAAATCATGTTTCCTAATATATCGGGCACGTTTTAAGGCCCAATTTGTTTTTCAGGCTGCGCCCTGACCACTCGCCAGAGGCTCGGCCCGGCCCTAAACCTCGCCGAAAAATTGTGGAAAGTGTATAGTACTCTTAGTGTACAATCTTCAACACTTTCTCACATGAAAATAGGCTCCACAACCTAACAAAAAGTAGAAGTTTGAGTGAGAAGTGAGGGCACGGGAAAGGTAGGGTTTGTAGAAGTTGGAGATTGAATGGTTAGGGTTTTTATGGATCGATACTGCAAAGAAAGGGCACACAAGGCAAAGTAAGGATTTGGTGCATAGAAGTTTGAGGAGTAAGAATACCTAGGGAACAAGTTGAAGTGAATACGTGAGAACAATCAATGACACCCAAGAAGGATAACTCAACATCACCTAAGGGAAAAGGAAAGGGTAGAAACAAGAAGATCAAGGTTGAGGACCCACTAGAGGAATTGTTCTTGAAAATTTAGTATCCACCAGAAGTAATTGTGACTCAATAGTGGACCTCATAGCTTATAAAATGCAAAGTTAGTAAGTTCAATCACATGGCACCAGGGAATAATGCCACAGTAAACAAGGACATGTTGTGGGAGTTGCCAACTAGGAACGAAAAAGGTCAATTACTGATAGATGACTTGGTAAGGAAGAGTTTCAAGAATGTAAGGGTCATGTAATTCTTTGAGCTGTCATAATTTGGAAGGCTTGCAAGCCTCTTCCAATGGTTGGTGTCGAGGTTACATGAAGATTAATTCTACTTCATGGGCCAAAGAATGAGGATTACACTTGATTGATTAGGTGCGTCACATGGTTGTGGGAGATAAGAGAGACTTGGACTTAGATCTACAAGATGAGGAAAATATTGATGAATTGGTGACCAATTTGCAGTATGAAAGGGGGTAGAGCCATGACTATGAACATAATTACAAACCTCACAACTAGGGAATATCCAAACTCGGTGAGTTGTAATCTTGGCACATTGGAGAGATGGGGGTAATCGTATAGGAAATTACTCTACATCACACAAAATATGGCACACAAAAACAAAACAATATTACACACTTCATCGTCAAGGGGATTATCAAGGAAGCTAAGGGGTAGACCAAGGAAGGGGCTAATATTACTTAGCGATTGATCCTCTTATTGATTGTATTATGTGTAGACACCTAAATTCGATATCTCTACCCTTATCGCCCACGTGCACATTTCATTTATTTCATCCCCCTCAATTTATTAAAATGCCCCCCATTTATCCCATCCCTATTGAATTTAATTAATTAATTCTTATTAATCAATTAATATCCTATCCCTTGCCCTAATGGACTTTCTATTTCCCATCCCTATGCTTTTTCTAACCTATCTCTACTACCAACTCACCTACACCTCATCCCTAAACATCCTCTTCCCACCTAATGCTTTAAAGCACTTGCCCAATCTTTAAAAAACCTGAAATCATGCCAAAGTCTACAAAATTGCCCATTGGGAAACTTTCCCCATGGTCGAGATGACCAGCCTGATCACCATTGACCTTATAAGGCTAAGTGGTTTTTTTCCATTCTTCATCATATTCATGCAAATCCTCAAACTTTATCGAGAGCTTCAAATACCTCCCTCCGTGCTGTGCATTCCAAAATATATTATAGATCTCTCGAGCCTATTTGGAATGTGTTTACATCCCTCATGATCATCCCTCGAGAGTGTGTCATTATCTCTAAATCACTTTATTCCAATATTATCATTGCTTTGTTGGTAGCTAACCTTTTGCATGAGTAAATCAGCTAAAACAATGCTCGCAACTTTGTCATCAACCTCCTTTTTTAGATCTATACTTGCAATTTGATCTTCTGACTTGCCTTTCCTTGGTTTTATCTAACCTTGTCATAGTTTTTGTCGACCCTGACATGTCACCATCACCTCGGCCTTCTGTAGTTTTTTCTTTCTATCCCAAAACCTTCTCCCTTCTCTGCATGAGTTTTGTGTCTACCCTAACTTGCCAAATATTTCTTCTAATCCATCTGTGGAATTAAAATCAGCTTGTTTGCTCCTAGATCATTTGTCAACCATGGTCCCGATTCCCAACTTATCCTTCTCATCCTTTTTTTTATCATTTTCCTTGTTTTTTCTTCCTCATATTTCCTTTTAGGTTGATCCCAGCGTTCATCGATTTTGTTGTATTAAGATTACATCCAGATCTTACAATATTAGCATATTTCACTTATTTTCTAGATCCACCTTCAGTGTCGCCATCGAATTACCTCTTCAAATCTCGGGTCACATTCGACCCAAAATAGGTACATTTAATTTTCATTTATTTTGATCAAATCAATACTTAAATCAATCAATAGTTCTTTTAGATTCTGTAATTCCTTCAGTTTCTACATATTTTTAGTTTATCTTTACTTTATATCAATTTTTTTAACAACGAGGGTTGACATCCACCAAGGAAGTTAACGCTTCCTAGATCCTTCTTTGAGAAACCCTCATAAATTATCTAATATTTTTTATTTTAGTGGGCCTCATTTGTAGGTTTCATCGATTCACAAAGTAATCCATCATCATCTTACACCCATATCACATCGCATCCGAGGTAACATAAACCCTCCAATATTTCTGAGTTTGTTAGTTTCTTCAGTAGCTAGTGCATTCAACTTCATTAGGAATGAGAAATTTGGAAAAAATTCTGGCACACCCAGTGGGACCACCCTTTAGGTTATCTCTTGCATTTATTGATTTTGTATTGTCTTTTTCTATCTTCACTAACACTATGTGTGAGGCTCCACTTTATTACTTTCTCGTGTTGGGTTCATGGCATGGATCACTCATCACTCAAGAGTGTAGACAAATAGAAAAGTGCTATCCAGGTATTACTCTTTTTCCCCCTATTTTCTCCTTTTTACATCATAATTTTCCATTCTTGTCTTGTGTCCTCATCAAATATCACACTTTGTTTTGGTTTAAAAAGAACCTTTCTTTTCTACATCTTGCTTTCTCTCATCATTTAAGTAGGGGTTTAACTTACTGCATGTCACATCTTATCACACATGACCTAAAACTCACAAATAAAATCACACATCAAAACACTTCCTTTCATATTAGATTGATAGGATTTGATCACCCAACAGAAGTCTGGCTCAAACATTCCCTAGCCATAACAAACCTGAAACCAAACATAGTTTTCCTTCTCCTAGGCATCTTGTTATCCATCCCCTTTTCTTTTCACACTTTCTTAAATAAATTAAGAACATAAAAATAATCTTCTTCTTGACTTTCTTGGGTAAAAATTATTTCATGCCCGTAGTTACTCATTTAGCAACCAAAAGAATGGAAAAAAACTTGGCTTCAAATAGTTCCTTATCTCAACAAATGTTCACCACAACAATTACCTCATCTGTTCCCTTGATTACTTCTTTCATGAGCACTCAACCCCTCATCGATGTCTCTCACCTGAACCCCTTGTTCACACTACAAATTTAGGTGAGACTAACCCATTCTTACATCATCAATCTATCCCATCTAGGTCATATACCCCACCATCTATTTGATCAGATTATTTTGGACCTCCTAAGGTTCCTCTCGGTGATACCATGTTCTAAGGGATTGTGGATTCCAATCCAGTGGTGCTCTAAGACTATCTCCTTAGGAGATCAAATCAGATTCCCTTAGTTGGTCTCGCCACTACCGACAACTTTATCTCATTAAACTAATCCCCAAACTACCCATTTTACATAAGTAAATGATATTTCTACAACCCATCTTGTTTCTTCTTCCACCAATCCCTCATCTCATCAAACTACCCAGATAGTCACGCCTATTCCTCACAATCTACCGTCAATCAACATGATAATCAACACCACTCTTTCCCTCACCTCTTTGATCACTATTGCCACTAGTTTCCCTAACTAATATGCCCAAACATCATATCCCCTATCTGGGCAGTATGACCTTCTCACATCTAGCATGCCTATCAATACTTCCCTACCAACTTTTATGGATGCTTCACATTATTTAAGATATCTAACCATTTTCAATAATAGTTTCAACCCATTCATAACCACATGCCCACTCAACACTTATTCGCAATAGCCTTCCTCGTCCCAATAATCCTATCATGTTCCCATTTCCAAAAACAATTATTTCAACAACCACCCTTTCAATCATAGCCCATGATTTACACTCACCCCCAAAAAATTCCTCAAACACCCACACATCCGCAAGTTCATCAAAAAACTCATCCGACCACTTCTTACATACAACCACCACCTCTCATCCCCCAATAGACTCTTTTGAATGATCCCATGCATGCCCTCGTGAATAGGTTGGCCAACCTTGAGGTTGCTACTTTAGGATCCAAGGTCTCATTATCATATGAGAAAATATGTAATGAGCCTATTCACCCATCTATACCAATTAAACCATATCCTCTACACTGGGAATTACCAAAATTTTCCAAGTTTAATAAGCAAAGAAGACCCACAATAACACCTTCGTGCATTTAAACATGCATGTTATCTTATCATACACGATCAGGACTTGATGCTCCATACTTTCCCCATGTCCTTGGGGTCCCACGTTGGACTAGTATAATAGTATCCCTCAATATTCAATATTTTCCTTCTCCCAACTCATGCAACTATTTTTGGAACACTTTTCAATTAACATTGTGCATAAGATAACTATCAATGACCTATAATCCATTTGATAGTTCAAAGATGATTCTATTAAAAAATTCATCACATGATGACATGCCACTATAAACCAATTATCCTTACCTCTTTCCTGTAAATTGATCTCATCGAGCTCTTCTCATGTTCATGTGTGAATCATATATCTTCTACTTTACAAATCCAATCATTCCAAACCTTTAACAAAGCCTTCACCATGGCTCGCAAGCTTGAAACACATGCCCTCGAGAAGGGTCATTTAAAACTGAAATCAAATAAACCTAAACATGAATTTACTAAATCATCCACACCAAATGACAAATCAAAGGTAGTGACCAATGTTGTGGTCATTAAATCATCTCCCATATCTACATCTATCACATGGAATCAACAACGAGTCACTCGACCAAAACCTAACTACACTCCCCTTGGGGAGTCATATAATAAAATATTTGATAAGTTGATGGCAGTAAACCTTATCACACTTCCTCCTATCTGACCAGTTGATGAGTCAAGAGACTGAAACCTGTGTGGTATCATGAATACCATTACTACAAGTACCACGAAGTTTGAGGACACGACATAGAGAGATGTCAAACTTTCAAGGATTTTCCAAATACTCATCGATCAGGGTGATCTTCAAGTGTAAAATCCAAAAACGCTTCACCCAATCAACCACTTGACATCTTTAAACAACCTTTCCCAAATCATACACCAACGATCCAAACCACCACTTCTACTACAACCCAAGCACCCAACGCTCACACTATAAACACCCTGAAAACTATTGATCAGGAACCTATCCCATCCATAACTTCCTATCCTTCATCATTGATCACATCCACTCCCTTTGATATCCTTCCTACATCTATTATACCTACATTTATCTCGAATGCCCACTTCCACCTCTACAACTACTAGGACCCCATTTGTGAATATATCATTTATGCCCCTAGAGAAATTCATGAAGCAACCATTCCAACCTATTTCTAAATCTAGCGTTAGAACTTCATGAACTCCCTTACCTATCATATCCACCTCATCATCTACTTCATCCATTCCATTAGGATTTACCCCCTCACCTACATCCATTCCACCCTTTCCCGCCATACCATCTATAGAACCTATACTAGTTCCTCCTCCCACTCTTTTACTTCCATTTATTGTTGTGGTCAATCCACGCCACCTTGTTCCTTCACAATAATTTCATCATTTGAGGAATTATTAAAAGCACTTCACCTTGAAATGACCTCAAATGTTCCTTCCATGACATCAACACTAATACATCAATCTCCACCTTCCATAGATCTCCTTAGACATGTGATGCTTCCTACACTGAACTAACCATAACATCACCATCGACCCCCATATTAAGGTTGTCGTCACTCCTCCCAAGGATGCATCTTACATGTGAATCTATAATCCCTCATGGAGTTAAACTATCTAATCCAAAATCATCTGTTTTGGGACCACAAAAATTAAACCCACTTATCCAAAACCATTTAACACTAAAACACCAACCAACATCAAAACTAAATTTAAGTCACCAAAAATTAATATACTCAAATTTTACCCCAAACATCCAAGATATCTTACAAGGAATCTTCCAACACTTTAGTTGGATCATATACAAAAATATTCCAACACTTATTGCAAACCTCAACAATCACTCTTCCACCTATTAAGGTCTTTGACCCAAAAGGAAATAAACCTTTATGGTTCAATTCTAACCTTATGTGTGTCTTTCATTGTACCCATAGGCATGATATTGAACATTATAGAGTTCTTGAGACCATTATCAATAACCTCATTAAATAGGAAAGACCTCTTCTTGGGCCAAGCCAGTCCCTTACTTTCATATCTAGTTTAATATCTACCATTTCACCTTTGGGAGATGACTCTTCCAGGGATGGTCCCCCTTTGTTTATTAATGTTGTCTGGGTAACCAATCGATCTAGATCACGTGAACCAAAACCAACCTCTGAACCAAAATCCAAGACCTTCATCACCATTCCTCCTCCTAAGGAGTTAACCACATCATTGAAAACAAAGGTTTCCATTTTAGCAGCTCCTAGGCCTATTGAACAAAGTATTCTTAGAAAGTTGTGGTCCACCCCAATCAAGATGTCACTTTATGAGCTCATCCAAATCTCACCAGATCATAGACAAGATATTACTGAAGCCTTAAAGCATATTCGACATTGAGTGACAAAGCCCAACCCTTCACATCTCTTGTAGGAGCACTTATTACTTGTGGCTATTTTGTTCAATGAAACTAAAATTACGGATATCCCACCAGAAGAGCATGACCTTACCCTATTTATTATGGTTAGGATCAATGATACATTCATTCGGTGATCCATTATCAATAGTGGGGAAAACATTAATATTGTGCCATCACATACTTTAGATAAACTTAAGATCCCAAAGGAATCTGTCGCCAAAATGCATGTAATCATTCATGCTTTCAATGATGCCATTACTCCCACCTTGGGAATGGTCATCCTCCCTATCCATGTTGGTGAGAAGCTCATCCATGAGATATTATACATCATTTAGGGGAATTTCAATACAATGTTCTCCAGCACAACCGTGGATCCGCGCGCTATGCGTTGCATCCCATCTACACTTCATCGTTCCCTTAAATAATAGCATGAGGGAATGATTCTCGCATTCCCTAGGGATGATCCTCCCTTCCAAGGGTACAACATGACCTATAGACCAAATGATGTACTCATTCCTAAGAATGATCCATCTACACCATCCACCAACTCAGCCATTCCCTCATCCAAACTCCCTAACAATGACTCCCTAGATATAATGGATAAACTTACGATGGGGGAGTATCGTCTTCTCACACTCAACACCCTTCCTACTCCTCACCATATTAGTAGACCTCGATAAGGCACCTATGTATCAACCAAACATCGGGGATGTTGTTCCTTTCATCCCACCACATCTTTGCACCAACCTCATTTATGGTGGTTTTGATACCCCCTCCTCTCATGTCAATGATCTTCCACATGCCAAGCTTTATACCGGTGGCTTTGGATTTCTCAAAAAACCATATTTTTCCTATACCTATCTCCATCGTTGTGCATGGAAAGGATTCATCCTAGGCCATTATGAGCATGACCCACATGGCCTTATTCTTGATCAATGTCACAAACCTCACAAAAATTTGGGGCTACTAAGAGTAATACCTCCGAGTCCCTCACACCATCTGAGATACTCATGGACATGCCTTCTCCACCTTCTCTATCTTCACTGAATTTCAAAGACATGGAAATAGATGACACCATTTTTATTGCTTACAATTTTTTATTCTCCACCATAACTTTGGGACCGGTCACTTATCAATGTGAAAATCAGACTAGGTCCCTTCCCCTTCACCATCTGGACATGATAGAAGAAGAATCTTCTACCATTAGCATCCTTCAGTGTGCTGATGATGATGCCATTATTTCCCACATGGGGTAGAAGATTCTTATCTTTAAAATACCTTGTCATTTGACACACCTACTCTTCTAAAAAAATCCACCATTGATGTCAATATTAGGACCGCTTAGAGCCTCACATTTTCAAATTGGGGAAATCTCTTGATGCATATGCAATAGAATCTTTCATCACATTCCTCTCCCATCATATCCAGACATTTGCATTGTCATATTCATACATGCAGGTATTTACCCTTCTATCATCATCCACAATATCGTCACTTATCTCAATGTTAAAGTGGTAAAGTAGAAGCTTTGCCGCATACATCCTCATGTTTCCCTCCTTGTTAAAGAGGAGTTACAATGCTTTTTTTCTATACATTTCATATTTCCCATCAACTATCCTTAATGGGCTTATAACAATTTTTGCATCTCCAAAGCGTTGGGAAAAATTTGTATTTACACTGAATTTCAAGATCTCAATCTCGCTTGCCTTAAGGATGAATTAACTCTTCCAAACATTAATAAGCTTGTGGATATTACCATAGGTTAGATGATGATTTCTCTCATGGATGGTTTCTCTGGTTACAATCAAATCCTCATCGCACCAGAAGATCAACACAAAACCTCCTTCATTACTCCTTAGGGGAAATTTTGTTATCACTTCATGCCCTTTGGTTTAAAGAATGCCATCGCTCCTTATTAGTGGGCCATGACTTATATATTTTGTGATCTCATCTACAAAACCATAGAAGATTATGTCAATTATATTTTAGGTAAATCTAAACATCAGACGACCATCTCTCCACTCTCTAAGTCCTTTTCTAGAACCTTATTTGTTTTTGTATTTGTCTCAATGCAACCAAGTGTGTATTTGGATTCTTAACAGAAAATCCTTGGATTTATCATTTATACTAGGGGCATTGATGTTGACCCCGTAAAAATTAAGGAAATTGTCGAAACACCTCCTCCTTCCAATCTCAAGAAACTTTGTAGCATTCAAGGCCGCCTCTAATTTGTCTACCATTTCATCTCACAACTCTCGAATCATTGTGAACCCTTTCATCACCTCCTTTAGAAGGACATAAAATTCAATTGGGATAATGATTTGTAGAAGGATTTTTACGATAAACATTATCTCCTATCTACTCTGGAGCTTACACCTCCACACGAGGGGGAGCCTTTTTACTTGTACATTTCTACTACTAATCATGCCTTAGGAGCTATGTTATCACATTCCGATGTTACGCTCTTTTCTTTTCTACTTCAAAGCTTTGACACTACCTCCTTAATCATAAGACGTATGTCATTACTAGTTTCATTTTCTTAAAACAATGCATTCCAAGTCATATCATAATGATTGTATCACTCGTTGGCTCATGCTCATGACTGAGTTTGAGCTCGAGTTCATTTCTCAAAAATATATTAAGGGTCAAGCTATTTCTGACCAATTAGTGGAATCCCCTCTTCCTAGTATGCATCTTCCTCATGAGAAATTTCCAGATGAATCCATTAACCAATTTCATCACAAATATAATGCTCTCAAATTCACTCTCTTCTTCAATGGCTCTAAGTTTCAGCAAGGGAGGTGATGGCATTATTATTATTCCTCCTTAGGAAACTCTTATTCCCCTCGCATATAAACTCAATTTTGAGTGTACAAACAACATGACAGAGTATGAGGCCCTCATCTTAGGTCTTGAAATGACCATCTTTATAGGCATCAAAATTATTGACATCTATGGGGATTCGAGATTATAATAACACAAATCACGGTGTGAGTATCAATGTAAAAATTAAACTCTTCAAAAATATCATGACATTGTTCATCTTCTTCTTGATTATTTTGATTCATACACCATCCATGTTGTTCCCCAATTGACCAATTGTTTCGCTGATATGATGGCGTCCATCATGGATATCATCCCATGGAAAAAGGAGTCTAAGCTGCCTATCACGTTCATTTTTGTGATCTACATTTCCATGAATTACCCTAGATAAATCTTATTCAATATAATTTTTCATACCTTTAGTATTCTCAAATCTTTGATTATCTATCTTAATCCATTATTCCTCTTGATCTATCCAAAAATGCTAAGAGATATTTTCTTCAGTGTGCTAACTGTTATGTGATCCTTGGTGGCATTATTTATAAACATGGATTTAACGGTGTTCTTATCTGATGTCTTAAATCCCATGAAGCCTCTCGAGCCATCTAATAAGTACACAACGGTATTTTTGGTGGACACTTTATTGGTTTGGTCATTGCTAAGCACATTTTTCTGTCTTGGCTATTAATGGCATCGTCCTCAATCATGATTATTGTGAGTATGTTAAGAAATGTGAAAAATGTGAGTAGCATTCCAATCTTATTTGTATTCCTAGTCATGTTTTGGAGCCATCTCGGGTCCTTTAGCCCTTTTCACAATACGACTTTGATCTTATTGTTCTTATTAATCCTTGTTCTTCACTACTGACCAAATATTTAACTAAATGGGTGGACTCAACTAAATCTAGCCTAATCATTAATTTTATTTATCATCACATTATATTCCACTTGATGTTCCTACAAACTTGTCATGAACAACAAAAAGTCATTTAAAAACAAAGATCTCAAGAAAATATGTAATGCATTCAACATTCAACTCATCTTCTCTTCTCCATATTATCCACAAGCTAACAACCAAGTCAAAGCTACCAATAAAAATATTTGGAATATCCTTGTTAAGACTATTGATCAAGTAGGTCGGAATTGGCATCTCTAGCTTCCTTTTGCCCTTTGGGCCTATCGTACTAGCATTTGTACCTCCACGGGGGTACACCTTTTTCTCTTGTTTATGGTTATGAAGCCATCCTTCCTCTTGAAGTTAAAATACCCTCTTTTCATGTGTCCCTTTGTTACTTAATCTATGATGAAGAATATTTCTAAGCTAAACGCTTAGCACAACTTGAGTTGTTAGATGAGCGTCACCTTCTCACTCTTAAACACCATCATGTTTATCAGAAGTGCATTAAACATGCTTACAATAAACACCTTAAATAACACAACTATAATTTCGGTGACCTCGTAATCAAATAAAATCATAATTTCAGTACTCTAAAAGGAACCAACGTGGGAACGTTTTCCCCTAACTGGATTGGACCATACATTATTACACACAAGTATGGGTTGGGAGCCTATCATTTAGCCTCCCTTGATGGTAAACTGGATGTGGAACCTCTTAACACATTGCACTTGTGACCATTATATTGTTGGCACATTTACAGTGTTCCTTAGTCATATCTTTAGATCATTCCTCCATATTAGCCGCTTCCGTATCTCATCGTGATGATTTCAAATTATTTGGTCTTCCGCCATTTCCTACATGTGACCTTAAATATGGGCACCATGGCTCTACCCATAGCATAGTCCTTATGGAAAGGTTATCCCATTTGGTGAGAACTCCATGATCATTACATCCATCACTTTCTTATTCACCTATTGGAACCATGCAAAGGGTCCATGGGTGTCTCTTGTACATTCTTTGTCCCCTCATAAGTGGTCTACCTAGCTAGTCCAAGCTCTCCCCCATGTAAAATTCAAAATTCATGGATGCTTTTATAAAAATTAAAGTTATCAAAAATAGATTGATCCCTTAAAGGAAAATTTTTCATGCAAAAAACAGAAAATTTTAAGCATGCAAATCAAAGTCAAAAGCCAAAAAAGTAGAAAAAGAAAAATAGACAAATCCCTCAAAGGACAGCTATCATATACTATTTTTTCCATCTATATTATGTGTAAAATAGACCATAACCTCAAAGGATGAATACTCCTTATGGAATTTTAAGGCTTCCTACATTGATCAACCTTCCATTTTATTAACATCCCAAGAGAGCTTCCTACATTGATTAGATTTCTTCTAGTAGACTTCCCACATTGATCAGTTTGCTCTTTCCCCTTCCTAGAGCTGGGGCATAGTTTTAGGGAACACCACTTTTGGAGAACCCTCTTCCCTTTGTACAAGTACATCTCAAACCCCTTTTTCATGTCAAAATTAGGTTTATGAGCTCATCTCATCCATTGTTTCCTTATGATATTTGATATAACTAACTATTTTTGGTTACATGTGCCTTGCATTGCTTGGATCCCCTCTTGTTTACCTCTAATGAAATTAGAATCAAATTTTCCTTACATGTTCCTTGATATGATGTAGATACATTTTATATATATATATATATATATATATATATATATATATATATATGTCACTATCGTTAATGTTGCATCTTATCCTACTCATCATTTGATCTTATCCTCTCTTTTTCATCCTAAGTCCCACTAAGAAATACATATTTCCCCTTTGGGACACTCCTCTTAACCATTCATTTATTTAAGTCCTTATTCGTGGCCATACTCATCTTTCCCCTCAGGCATTTTATTATGATATTCAAATTATCCCTTTTTCGGGCATACATTCTTTTTCCAAAGTCCACATTCATGGCCATATTCTATATTCTCCCTTTAGGGAATTCTATTTCCATATTCTGAATCCTCTCCTTCTCATTTTGAATTCCACTTCTGTGGCCATATTCACTCTTCCTTCAAGCATTTTATTTCACAATATTATTCAAATTGTGCACAAATCCCACCTCGTGGCCATACTTTTTCCCCTTTAGGGCATTTTTAATTAATCATTTTCTTTTGTTACCATATTCTACTTCCCTTATTTCACCACCCATTTTTCATTTCACCTTCTAGGCCATATTTGTGCTCCCCTTGGGGCACCATTATTTTCATCCTTGTGGACGCATACCTTTTTCTTGATTCCTCATGTATGAAGGATTTCACATAATTTTCACATATAGTTACGCATACTTTGATGAATTTCTGTGACCCTTTGGTAATCTGGCTTGCATCCATACTACAGTGATATTCACCCACTCACTGGTCCATAGAACATTGTATCCCGTCTCCATTGAGATAGCAATTATCCTCTACTGATGTGATATTGGAGTCACCACCATAGTTTTTATTGTTATTATGATCCCTTTTGCTTAGGGCCTCTGCTTTCCATGGTTATGCTTTCACCCATATTTTCTTCACCCACCCACCCTTCACCATCTAACCTTTTCAAATGCATCATTTATTTCCCTTAACTTCATCGATCCCCCATTTAAGGGGAGCTCATCATCAATCCTTTTTATTCTCCACCAACTCTCATTGTTTTTGGCTCATGGCTTTCTATCTCAAACCACTCAACAAAAAAGGGAAAAATATAGACACCTATATTCGAGCATATCTCTACCCTTATCACACGTGTGCACATATTCATTTATTTCATCCCCCTTAATTTATTAAAATTCCCCCATTTATCCCATCCCTATTGAATTTAATTAATTAATTCTTATTAATCAATTAATATCCTATCCCTTTCCCTAATGGACTTTCTATTTCCCATCCCTATGATTTTTCTAACCTATCTCTACTTCCAACTCACCTACACCTCATCCCTAAACATCCTCTTCATGTCTAATGCTTTAAATCACTTTCCCAATCTTTAAAAAAACTCGAAATCATGCCAAAATCAGAAAAGCTAGCCTGTTGGGGAAACTTTCCCCATGGTCAGTGGAGACCTAGCCCAGTCTTCGTTGATCCTAAAAAGATGTGTGATTTCATTCCATTCTTCATTAGACACATGAAAATCCTCAAACTTTATTGAGATCTGTGAACTCCCTCCCATTCCTATGCATTCTAGAAGCAATTATAGACATGTTGGGCATATTTGTAATGTGTTTTCATCCCTCTTGAGTGTGTCATTATATCTGAATCACTTTATTTCAATATTATCATTTTATTGTTGCTTTGTTGGTATCTAACCTTTTGTAGAGTAGATCATATACAACAACACTCAAAAAAATTTCATCAACCTCATTTTTCATATATATACTTGCAATTTTCTCTTTTGGCTTGCTTTTCCTTGACTTTATCCAACCTTGTCATAGTCTCCATTGACCACTGAAAGGCCGTCTTCACCTCACCCTTCTGTAGTTTTTGCTTTTTATCCCAGATGCTTCTCCCATCTCTGCATGATTTATGTGTCTTCCCCAAATTTCCAAAACTTTCATCTAATCCCTCTATGGTATTAAAATCATCTTGTCTACACCTGTGTCACCGTTGAATAGGGCCCTGATTCCCAACTTATCCTTCTCAGCCTTTAGTTTATTTCATTTTCCTAGTTTTTTCTTCCTCAAATTCCCTTTGTAGGTTGATCCAGGTGTTTACCAATTTATGATGTATTGATTACATCCAGAGCTTGCAAGATCTGCATATTTCACTTATTTTCCATATTTGCCTTCTAGATTGTCATTGACCTACCTCTTACGGTTTGGGTCACTACCTTCTTAGGACCAAGTATATTTGATTGTCATTTATTTCGACCGAGATCAATCTTTAAATCAATCAATAGTTCTTTTAGATATTTTGATTCCTTAATTTTTGCATATTTTTCTTGACAATGAATACTTGAAAACAATATTGACACAGAAGCTTTGCATAGAAACAAGACGGTGCTTGTGTATTTTATTAATATCAAAATCAAGCATTACAAAACAAATGAGAGAGCTGCAATATTTATAGATATTGGAAAACTTCTATCTCATCCTCAATATATGGAAACAAATCATCTAATCTAAGAAAATATGTAGAAATAACATATTTCCCCTAACTGCCCCTATTGCCCTTCATGGAAATCATCCGGGAATAAAATATGAAAGATAGAACATGATCCCACAAACATTAGGATGAGAACACTATCACTTAGTTAACTAAAAACTAAGGACAACTAATATCTATTGACATAAGTTTAAAGTATTTAATTAAATACTTTAACTTATTACATTTATTCAAATATCAACTAATGATGAATTAAGCTAAGTTTTATTCATAACATTCCCCCTTAATTCAGCATGGTCTCAAGTGAATAGGAGAGAAATTCTCTAAAACCCTCAAATTTACCTTGAGCAAGTGAATTTGTGAAGACATCTGCACATTGCATATCTGTTGGGAAATATTAGAGCTAGATGTTGTTGTTCTGAACATGTTCACAAATGAAATGTACCTACACCTCAATGTGTTTGGTGCGCTCATGAAAAATTGGATTCTGAAAAAGTTTTACTACTCCTTTGTTATCAACATGTAGGATAGTTGGATATTTCTGTGGTATTCCCAATCCTTCAAGTATACGTCAGAGCCATATTGCTTCACAGAAAGCTCCACCTACTGCACGATATTCTAATTCTGTGGAGGATCTTGAAACACAAGTCTACTTCTTACTCCCCCATGATATCAGTCCAGATCCCAAAAATAATACAAATCTTGAAGTGGATTTCCTATCATCTATGTTTTTACGAATGATCGAATCAATATCCTGTTAAAGAAGTTATTATTCTTCTTGTATTCTTGGCCATAGTCCATAGTTCCTTTGATGTACCTCAATATCCACTTTGCTGATTTCCAGTGAGAAACCCTTGGTTCTTACATGAACCATGAAAGATAGCTGACTACATAGTTGATATCCGGCCTAGTGTAAGTCAAGTAGATGAGACTCCCAATCAACTACCGATAGAGAGTTGCATTTACTTATGGTGATGGATTTGTTTGAGATAGTTGAAGTCTTGTCTCCATAGGTGTGGAAAATGGCTTACAATCCATCATATTTAATTTCTCAAGCATTGTCTTGGCATATTTCAATTGTGACACAAAGATATGATTTTCTCTTTTGCCAAACTTCAAGTCCAAGATAATAATATAGAAGCTCGAGATCGGTCATGTCGAATGATTGTGTTAGATATTTCTTTGTTGACTCAATCATCCTCACTGATCCTCCAGTGATGACTAGATCATCATTGACATATACTACAATGATCACTATCTCCCCCTTTATTTTTGAGATAGAGATTAGGATCGTATGGATTCATGTTGAATGAGATTCTTGTCGATGTTTATGTGCCATACTCGAGAGACTACTTTAGACCATATAGTGATTTTATTAGTTTACATACCTTTTCCTCTTTACTTGGTATGACAAAACCTTCTGGTTGAGTCATGTAAACTTCTTCCTGTAAATCACCATTAAGAAAGGCACTTTTCACATCCATTTGGTGTATTTTCCAACCAAATTGTGTAGCTAGAGCGAATATTAACCTGAAAGTTTTTATCTTAGCAGGGGAGAAAAAAATCTCCTCATAATCAATGCCTTTTTTTAGCATATCCCTTAGCAACTAGTCTAGCCTTATGTTTATCAATTTTTCCATCTCGCATCCAATCGACTTTTTCCCTAGTGGAAGATTTGTAAGTTGCCATGTATTATTTTTCATAAGTGACTTATATTTTGTATCTATAACATCTTTCCAAGGTTTAGACTGTAGGGCTTCTGAAACTGTGGATGGCTCAGTAGTTTCAACAAATTTACCCATTAAGGCCAAATTGACCTCATTTCGAGCCATACTACGAGTCCTCATTCTAGTGGTAGATGTGTGGGACACTATCCAATTTTACATCTCTAATCATACTTGTATACCATTTAGGTGTAATTTTTGTGTTACCTATGGGAGGTTGAATTTCATTATCTTCCCCATCATCACTGTCATCATCAAAGTGATTACCATCCTCTATTTTTACTATAGGGATAATTTTTTCATCATGTGAGTGTATGGAAGGAGCATATTCTTCTTTCTTCTCAAATAACTCAACATCCCGACTAGTGTATACCCTTCTTGTTCTTGGATTCATAAGTATATAGCCAAGTTCTTCATCACTGTATCCCAAGAAGATAAGTTTTTCTGATTTCATATCAAGCTTAGTTCTTTGTTTCTTAGGAATGTGCATACTTGATTTACATCCAAAAACTCTAAGGTGTGAAATAGATGGCTTATGCCCTGACCATGCTTCTGTGGTGTTACTCCATCAAGAGCTGTAGTGGGAACTCTGTTTAGTAAATACACTATTGTTTTAGTTGCTTCGTCCCAAAATGTTTTTGATAAACTTGCATCATCAATCATACATTGCACCATATCCATGATAGTACGATTTTTCCTTTCAAAAATACATTTTGTTGCGGCGTGTGAGGAGGAGCCATTTGATGACAAATGCCATGTGTTTTCAAAAAATCATTGGACTCATTCTTTGGTGTATTCTACCCCTCGATCCGAGTGGAGTTTTTATATTTTTCTACCACACTGCTTTCAACAAGGGCTTTAAACTTCTTGAAAGTTTCAAAAGATTGGTATTTTGTAGAAAGATAGTATATCCACATTTTTCTTGCAAAATCATCAATAAAGAGCATGAAATATTGAAACCCAGAGTGCATTTAGGTCTCATTCGTCCTCACAAATCAGTATGCACCAAGTCAAGTTTTGCCTTACCTCGAAATGTACTATGTTTGAATGGCGCTCTGTTTTTTTTTTCCTACCAAACAATGCTTTGACATTTATATTTACCCCTTTTAGAGTTGGTAAACCCCTAACCATGTTGTATTGACGAAGTGTGTCAAGATAGCCAAAACTCACATGTCCAAGTCTTTGATGCCATAGTTGAGATGATGATGTATCCTGGCTACAAGTGCTTGATCATTTCGTTGAACAAAATCCAATAGAAACATTATTCCCACATTTGAAGCATTTTGCAACAATTTTTGAGCTTCGTGACTTATCTCAAATTAGGCACATATTTTTACCACCTTTATAATCAAAGTCAATTTTGAGATTGTGATCTAATAATTGACTCACGGATAACAATTTTTTAAACTAGGGACATAAAGAACATCTATAATTTTACAATTATGTTGCCCAAGTGGTAGTGAAATGGAACCAATGCCTTTAACACTGTATGATGTATCATCACCCAAAGAGACATGATTTTTGGTGGGTGTTTTACTCATTATGAAGAACCAATCTTTCTTTCCTGTCATGTGTCGAGTTGCACCCGAGTCGACATACCAAATTTCATTTGTAGAATTAGATACTTCATTTGACTGTGCAGAATAGAGGAAGTCATCATCATCAAATTGATCTTCCTGTTCGGCTACATTTCCTTATTGAGTTGGTTTCTTCTTCCAATTTTGATAATTTTGTCCATGTTTACTCTATTGTTGGCCTGATTTTGTTTTTTGGTAATTAGTCTTTTTACCACTTGATGATCCTTGTTGGAATGTGTTGTACCAATTTTTTTAACTCATGTCCTTTTCAACCACAAATAAGACATTTTTGTTGGTCCTTTTGGCCTTGTTGAGTATTACCTTACTTCTGAGGCTATTTACTAGACTTAGCCTATTTTTTTTCCTTTTTGATTAGAAGCAAGTGCATGCTCTTCAATTTTAATAGTTGATTGAATAGATTCCTCTTGTCTGTAGCATATTCATTAACTCTTCAAAAGTTGTTGTTTGACCAGTTATGTTTAACACGGTCACAAAAATACTATAAGAAGGAGGAAGAGATCTCAATACTATAGGCATGAGTGATGTTTTAGTTACTTCTTCTTCCAAAGCTTGAAGTGATGTACAAAAATTTTCCACTCTTCTAAAAAACATTTCAACTTTCTCGGTTTGTTACATTTTCAAGTTTAATAATTGACTTTGGAGATGAAGTATTGTGTTCTTATTTTTGACTCATATATTATTTTTAACTTGTCCCAAGATTCTTTTGTTGTTGTGGACTCATGAATATGAGTTTGTACCTCATCTAAAACACTAAACAAGATTATTAACTTTGTTTTTGATTTTCACAATCAAATGTAGTTTGTTGTGTAACATCTATTGCAGATCTTGTTAATGTACTAGAAACAACGGTCCATAGATTTTCAAAATCAAGTTGTGCGTGAATTTTTGTTTTCCATGTTGGATAATTATCATAACGCAAAAGTTGAGAATTTGGAAAAAGAACTTTGGTGCCGTAATTGTAGCCATTGTGAAAAGTGATAAACAGTAGAAGCAAAAATTGAACACTTTTCCCCCCTTAAAGCATGCACACCCCCAAAAATATTATTTTATTTATTTTTGGGCTCCTTTTCAGTTGTGTACAATGAATTTTTGGCACTATTGGCCCTGTTACAAATTTGGCTCTATGGCCGATTTGCAAAAATAAAATGGCTCTCTTGGCCGATTTGAAAACAAATAAAATTTGGACTCTTTGGCCTCTTTTCAAATAAAAAAATCTTATTTTTGCAATTTTTTCAAAATAAGTCTCTTCTAAATCTGATAAAAAAAACTAGACCAATACATAGAGCTCTCAAAACATACACTTTGAAAAAAATTGCACCTCAATCGAGGTACCGGTTGAAAGTTTGCCTTTTTAAATTTGTAATTTTAATATCTTTCGGGCCCCTTTCCAAATATGGAATCTTTTTTAAAGTGGATTTTCTGAAAAAAACTTGGTTTAAAGCTTACATGCATGTGTACATCATTGTTTCACCCGCCATCAGCCTTGTTTCCTCCGTCACCACCTCAGTTTATCAGCTTTTATACATCTTTTCTTTTACTTCATTCTGCACAGGGTTCGCTTTTCTCCAACAACATTTTTTTCCTTTTTTTCTCTGTGAATTGTAGGATCTGTGTGTGGATGGGTGTGCAAATGGAGGTCAGTTTGCAAACAAGATCACTTGTTTTCTTCCTTTGGTCATCGCTTCTATTCTTTTGGCCGCTTTTCCTCTGCTCCCGTTCGTACAGGGTTAGATGCTTGGAGACGTCAATTTCGAGATTGATCCAATGCCACAACTCACTGACAGGGTCTAAGAAAACATAGATTAATAGAGGATAATGGGGGTCTCTTATTTTAGAGAAAAAAAAAAACCAAAATAATTGCATATAAATTTTTCTTGAATGAAAAAATATTTTTTAATTCAAGAAGTGAGATTCAAACTATAAATTCAAAAATCACTTCCTGTGCAATTTTTGCAGTACTTCTTTTGTTGTTGTTGGTGTGTGGAGTACGAGCAGGGGTTGTGTGAAGACGTTGGGGTCAACTTTGGATCCTCCTAGCTCAAGCTTCTTATTCCTCCTCCCTCAAACTTCCTACACTCCCTAGCACTCACAGGTTCAGGCTCTTCCGGCTCTGATACCAAATCTTGACAATGAATACTTGAAAACAATATTGACATAAAAGCTTTGCACAAAAAAAGACGGTGCTTGTGTATTTTATTAATATCAAAATCAAGCATTACAAAAAAATGAGAGAGCTACAATATTTATAGATATTGGACAACTTCTATCTCATCCACAATATATGGAAACAAATCATCTAATCTAAGAAAATATGCATAAATAGCATATTGCCCCTAATTGCCCCTATTGCCCCTCATGGAAATCATCTGGGAAAAAATATGAAAGATAGAACATGATCCCACAAACATTGGGATGAGAACACTATCACTTAGTTAACTAACAACAAAGGACAACTAATACCTATTGACATAAGTGTAAAGTATTTAATTAAATACTTTAACTTATTATATTTATTCAAATATAAACTAATGATGAATTAAGCTAAGTTTTATTCATAACAATTTTTAGTTTATCTTTACTTTATATCAATTTTGTTTAACAATGGAGGTTGACATCCACTAAGGAAGTTAACGCTTCTCAAGTCCACTTTTTCTGGAAACCCCCACATAAACCATCTAATCATTTTTATTTCAGTGGGCCTTATTTGCAGGTTTCATCTGATTCGTAGAAGAATCCATCATCATCTTACACATGTATCACATCGCATATCTGAGGTAACATAAACCCTCTAACATTTATAAGTTTTTAGTTTCTTCAGTAGCTAGTGCATTCGACTTCATTAGGAATGAAAAATTTGGAAAACATTATGGGAAGTTGATGTCCCAAACATACTAGAAGAAGTTATATGGGTCCACCTCGCAAAAGATAAGTCCCCCGTGGCATGATTTATAGAATTTACGTGTGAGGGTGCATTCAAAAATAATCACAAGGCATGAATGGATAAGTGGTACAATAGGATGCATGTAGTGTTTGAAAACAAATGGTTCATACTAAGGGAGATTCTTGGAAAATTTGGGGATTAGGAAAAGTTTGTAGTAATGCAACACTTTATCCTTGTGCGGTTTATGATGGATAATGGGGAAATGGGGCCATGGTGTAAATTTCCATTTGAATTCACAATGAATTATTTTAAATGTGTAGTGATTATGATTAAGAATGTGCAAAAAATTTCATTCGATGAAGAAAAGGTGGACATATTAGCCTATTTTACATACCACCTTTTGATATAATTCCAGGGACAACATACTTAGGGACTTGAGCTAGACACCTTGGAGTTGAATCTGTGATGAATGTTACAATAAGAGAAATGGTATACGGGGTTTTTATTGTTTTGTACTAGAAGAAAAAGAATGGGGAAGAGATTGAGGTATGTGAATCACAAATGCCACAACCAAGGAAGCATAGAGTGGAGATAAAAGAGGATTCGAGAGGATTCCTTGATTGAAGAAGAAGAAGAAAATGTTGTGTTTGATCAAGGTGCATAAAAGAGATACATTACTTGGTCCTTGTGTGCCCATTCTTATTCCTTAGTGGACTTACATTTTATTGAAAGAGAATCCCTCTTCCTATTCATCCATTTATGTCATCAAACTTCACATTTCGATTTGGGATTAAAATAAGTGCATTTCATTCGATTTATCACATTAGCTCACATTAATTAAGGGCAACCTATAAGTGGAAGTCATTCCTAGCTGATGGTTGACAAATAAATCAGAGAAAGCACATCTCTCTCTCCGAGTCTTGTCACATTGCACAAAATTAAATATCTTTCCGGGAAATTCCATCAATGATCACAATGATATAAGGATTGGCAGTACTCCTAGCTCATTGCTTTATCGATTCATACTTCAAAGTGAAGCCCACCCCCACCATAACATACACAGAAACCTCACCTTTTAGATCTCCTTCTTTGTAGGAAGCCACCCTCACCAAAAATTCTATTCTACAGTTCATGAGTCAGTCCTTAAATGGCAGCATAAGCTAAACAAACATAATAGAAAAGGCACTCTTAGGGTCACATTTTTAGGTTTGTGTTTTGAGGTGAGAGGTCATGCTCTTCATTTTTTTTTGTTTTTCCTTGCACTCTCCTCATCATAGTTGGTGTATTCTGACTCTTCCTGAGTGTTCTGGACCATATTCTCATCATTCTTAGAATTCTAGGTTTGATTCCTCATCAAATTTTAATTCACAACCACTTTTCTTTCATCACTGTTTCAATTCCACATGATTGGCCGGTGTCGATTGAGTGACCATCGTCGGTTACCCTCATTGTCACAATGGCTATATCCAACCAGCGTTAGTTCTAGGTCCTTTTGTTAACCTACCCAAAAGGACATCTATTCATTTTCTTCCACTTTTCACAGTCCCTCACTGCTATCATTCCCATTGACATTATAAAACTCATCAGATTTGGCATACCTGTCAAATTTGGCCTTATACCCTTGTTTTTGACTCACTGTTCACTTTCTACGCTGATGGCAGTGAATTACCTATGACTAACATTGGTTTACCCTAACCAACATCGGTTAGCTTGTGTCACTTTCTAGCAAACATTTTTACCTAATCCACTTTTTACCACCTGTTTCACCCGTCCCTATGGTTTTTCTATGTCATTTACAAAGAACTAGCCCATCCCGATCAAGATCTTTGGTTCACATGGTGCTTGAGCCAAAGATAAGCAAGTGTGCTCGTATTCCATGCGAGTTGTCAACCAATCCCACCTAGTCATTCACCACCTTCTATTTTATCACCCACCATAGATCCTATTCAACCTATCACTATCACTACGAGAGATGAGGAGTTAGCATGACTCCTTGACCAAAACCCCACTACCTTGCAGTTTTATCTTTCCCACTTGTCAATTGAGATGCATCGGGTCGGTTGATATACGACATGACCATATCTATCCTCCCAACTTTTGCTCCCACTCCTACATCAGCCTGCTGCGGATCCCTGCTACCTACCTCCACCTTACCCCTAGTCATTTCATAGCTAGGTCCTATACCCGCTATATTTGCCATGTTTGTTACCTCCGTTGCACCGCCTCATCCACCATACCTTCGACAACCACGTAGAACACAACCTCACCCGACCCTAATGTCTCGCATATACCCATAGTTACATTACCACCTCCGATGTCGGTGACCCCTACCCTTTTCAAAATGTGGTCCTTTCCATTCCACAATCATTAGCCCCCATTGCTACTAGGGTTACCATGACCCTTCCACCTCCATATACGCACGTCTATCAATAGCCTCTGTTTCATCTGTTATTCATTCTAGGTATGTACCCCCTATTTCACTACCTCCTTCTCAATCTACCTACACAACAACACCATACACTAGAGTGCTACCCCCATTATACACCTAAAACCAACCCTCTCACACTACAGGGGCACCTAATCATCGCAACCTACAAAAAAATTAATCAAATTAATGATGGAAAATATGCACGAGACATTGGAGGCATCGGTTTTGGCTCCTTTAACACTCTCACCTACGACGATATTTTCAACGATTCTATCCAACCATCCATTCCTATTCTTCCATACCTCGTGCATTGGGAGATGCCTAAATTTAATTGTTTCAATAGAAAGGAAGACCCCTAATAACATTTGCAGTCATTCAAACACAGATGCTACCTAATCGCTCATGATGACGCTTTACTCCCGAGAACCTTTCCCATGTCTCTGAGTGGGCTTACATTAGATTGGTATAGTGGGTTACCTATACGATGTATTCTCATTCAATTAGGTAGCCCAAGCCTTCTTAGATCACTCCATCAATATCGTCAAGAAGGTTACCATGACCAACCTATACTCCACGGTGGAAAGTATGAGGACAAATCTATCATAGATTTTGTCACTCGCTAGCATAGCATGATCAATAAACTCACCTTACAACTACCACAAATAGAACTCATTGAGCTCTTCACGTGGGATTGTGCTAGATATATCTCACCGACCCTACGGGTCCAAAACTTGAACATTTGATGAAGCATTCACCATGGCACGAAAGCTAGAGATTCGGGCCATTGAAGAGAAAAAAATCCAATTACTCACTAATAATGCGGCATTCAAGTTGAGTGATACCTCTTCTTCTTCAAAACCACAAAAAAATTATTCAAAAGCTAAGGGCACCGCTAACGTAATCGTACTCAAGTCCGGCCCATTGACTCATCCGTCAAATAAGGGTACCCCTCATCTAATCTCTCACCCATCCAAAATTTTCAATTGAGACGAGAACAATGGAAATACACCCCAATTGGGGAGCCCTACTCTTCTATCTTAGAAAAGCTCATCAAAGCTAGGTCCATCACCCTTCTGTCTATAAAACCACACACTAGTTTTGACCCTGATCGCCCCATGCCTGCATGGTATAAAGAACATGACTTCTGTAACTATCATCGAGTAAAGGGTCATAGTGATGGCAATTGTATCAATTTCAAAAACATTGTCCAAGAAATTCTCGAGAAAGGTGAGTTAATTATGGATAATCCCAATGCACCTACTAACCAAAACCTACACATCTTCAAGAAACCATTTCCTAATCATGTCCCTTCATCTGATCAAACCGGTGAGGCCTCAACTCATGATACCCATACCCACGAGGTCCACGCTATTTTTAGTGACACACCTATTGCTTCCCATATTCCATCCATAGAGGAGATTCTAGCCCACAATCCTCCTTCCACATCAGAACTAACCTCCTGTTCCTTCACCCATAGAGGAACACCTTTCACCTCCTTCCTCACCTATGGAGGAGTCTTCCACTAACATCGAGACCATTTCACCTTTGGCTTCTCCACCTAGAGAACTGATACCCACAGTACTTCTTCAGTCCATGGAGGATACTTATTTACCTCCTCCACCCATAGAGGAGCTCCCATCATCTCCTCCCCCTATCACAAACCCTATTGAGATACCTTTGCCTCTTGGTGAGCATTCTCCATCAGCTACCCAAGATCTTGCAGACCTACTTTTGGCTCTCTTACCCATGGAAGCTGAAGCTAGCCAATTCCCCATCTCTAAGACACATTTTACAAGAATTTCCATTAGGTCCTCTTCAATTCCACCTACGGATGTGCCGTTCTAACATTTGGTGATCACTTGTATTATGTGGATAGGGCCTTACTTTGGGACACCTTTTTCTTCTGTCTCAACACGAGATGCAACTATCACTTGCTGATACTTCCACTATCTATCCAAAAATATTTCGACCAATTGAACCGAACACAACCACCTCTATCACAACTTCTTCCACAACACCCATCATAGCTCAACATACACCCTTACCCATAACTCAATCTACATCTAAACCCAAACCCACACTTACAACATATTCCTCGAATAAATCTATTACCACGTTAGGGGTCACCCCAACCACCATCCTTACTCATCCACCTATCAAAATGGATATAGCTACATCTTCTAAAGTCAACACCACACCTAATTCGGCACCCAAACAGAAGAACCAAACCCATAGAACTCATACCCTTGCTACATTAATCACACCTACACTCTTTGTTCATCGTAGGACCTCGCTTCCTAACATGGTTAAGAAACCTCTACCCATCATTAAACCAAAAACACAACAACCCATCCCTTCCTCACAAACCTCTAACATACCCAGGTGCCCAACATGACTTACACCCACACCTACAACATCTTTACCACCCATACCTCCAATACTCTCTGTAACTTCTTCACTACCCACTACACTTTAGTCTCTGTCCCTCACACCCCTGCATGACCCGCATCATCTACCTTCACAAGCACCTCTGTTATCCCTGGGTAACTCATCCTCTTCCCCCATCTACTTTTCCTTCTAGACCTCGTACACCCATATCACCTTTACCCAAGACGGTGCAACCCAAAGCCAAAAATATGCTACCTCCAAATAAGATAGTCAAAACAACCACACACCCTCCTACCCATTCATCTACCATACCCCTACCCAAACAAACCACGACCAACACCCAAAACCATGGCTCAACCCACTCCCCCTCCTGCAATGACCGTTCCTCAACAATCAGTCATACCTACACCAAAACCCACTTTCACCTCTCATTGTGACCCACTAGTGGGGTCCTATGCCAAAATTTTACCCAACCTCCTAGAGACTTATGTTATCACATTGCCACCACTCAGACCTTATGACCCCCTCAAACCCAAGCCAAAGGGGTTTGATGACACCAAAATTTTTTTCCTACCATCATGTGCCGGGGCACGATGTGGAGAACTCTGAGGCCTTGAAAGCTGTCCTTATCCGGTTGTGTCCTCCAAAATCTAACTTTGATGATGATGACATTCTCGATGAGGACTCTACCTCACCAAAACCCATTCCCACACTATCCACTCAACAACCATGACCTCCACCCCAAAACTCCTAAAACCACCTTCAAGATTCAAAATTAACATGGTTCACATCAAAGAACTTGCCACACCACCACCCAAATGTCATTGCACCCAGCTCACCTCATAGGGTTTTCTCCTCCGGTAGGTTTCTTCTCGTCATGTCATTATACCACTCACCCTACACCTTCTCCATTTGCCAACTCCCCTTAAATCAACATGATACATGTTACTACCCATGCTTAGAAGGATAAAGGTAAAGAAAAGGCAATTGACCCACCAACCAATCCTATACCCAACATACCATACGTACCCATACCTAAAATCACTATTCATGGCCCCACATACCCCATTTCTAATGGATTCACACTTCGCACCATGCTCAAAAAATTACACTAGTCTCCCTCAAAATGTCCTTAAATGACCTCATCCAAACATCAAAATCTCATCGTTAAGATCTCATGGAAGTTCTCCAATATATTGAGGTTTTCCTAATGACCCTACACCCATAGCCTCCATTATCACACCCCATCATGTAGCCTCTCTCACCAAATTACCACCTTTATCCACACCGCGCTCTACTCGGCATGTAGCCTCACTTAGCTTCTCGAGAGAAAGAGATCGCGCCACACCAAAATGATGACCGGACCTAGATCTCTTCATATTTATCCACATCGATGACATACGAGTGTGATGGGTGATGATTGATAGGGAGATAGCTTTAACATCATTTCATCCCATGCATTCACTCAAATGCGCATACCCAATAATTACATGCATAAACATCCTATCATGTTTGTTCATTCGATGACGTTATCATCTCCACATTAGGCATTGTCATCCTCCACATTCACGTGGGCCCCGCACTTGTCCTAGAATTATTCTATGTCTTGGAGGGGGAGTTTCAATATAACTTGTTGCTTGGTAGACCCTAGATTCATGTTATGGCGTGAGTTTCTTTGACTTTGTATTGTTTTGTAAATTTTGAGCATGAAGGACATACCTATACTATCCTAGTATATCCATCACCTTTTAAAACATGCAACATGCTTTACCGATGTAATGATGTGCTCATACACATTAAGGCGTCTACCTCCGTGACCACCACCGCTTCACCTACACCTTCGCTTACCAGTACAGTCACTACCTCAACCACACATACCTCCTCCATTCCTACCACTGCCATAACCTCCACGGCTGACCCATCAGCCTCCCAATCTGTTAAATCCACCTTTGCATTGACCTTTGACACATCATCCATTCCATCTACCTACATACCAACCACTGATCCCTTAGAAGGTGTTTTTCAACGCCTCACTCTAGGGGAGTACTACCTATATAGCGTCAACACATTTCTTACTCCACAAGAGTATGGAAGTCTTCACCAACATCCTCACTATGATCACCACATAAGAGAGTGCCTCCTTTATGGTCCTCCTCACCTTTGTACCAGTCTCACCTATGGGGGAATTGATACTACCACTTACACACCTGAACCACCATCACAAACCCACCCATTTTCCACTAACTTCTAGTCTCTCACCAATCGCCATTTTTCCCACACCTTCCTGCACCGATGTGCATGGAAGGGTTTTGGTTTTGGCTTTTACGAGCAAGGCTGCCATACCATTATTCCATGCACCACCCACAAAAATAACGACTGTAGTGGTATTGGATTTCTGAACCACCTACCAAACAAGCTCACATTGAACTCATCAAGGACATCAGCTCTTCTCTGCCTTCTTAATCCACTCCGCCTTCATCACCACCTTCGCCGATGGAGTCAATGGATTATGTATCTATCCCTCCTATTTTTTTTTATAAACACCATTTCCTTAGGGCCTTTGACTTATCAATGTGAGGGTGAGGCCCCTTCCTCTCTTCCCTTCCTGTATCCTAAAATGATCGATGATGATACACCTTCAATTAACGTTGTTCAATGTCAAGATGATGAATCTATACTCACCTACCTTGGTGTAGAAGACTCATATATTCATCGGTCATTACCTTTTGAGACACAAACCATGTTGAATGAATTGAATATCAAGATCAACATTCACACTCAAGATGACCCACACATCCTAAAGATCGGTCAATCTTTAGATGCTACTAAATAGGAAGCCATCACTTCTTTTCTCAAAGATCATAACCATGCTTTCACTTGGTCTTATGCAAACATGCCCGGTATTGACCCCACCATAGTGGTCCACAATATCGTCACTATTCCCAATGCCAAACCCATCAAACAAAAGCTGAGGAAAATTCACCCTCGCATTTCCCTTCTTGTTAAAGAAGAGCTTCAACATCTTCTTTCTATTTCCTTCATATTACCCATTGATTATCCTCACTAGATTTCTAACATTGTCCCTGTCACTAAGATGACAAGGGGACTCCACATTTACACAAACTTCGTGACCTCAACCTAGCCTGCCCATAAGAAGAATTTCCCTTACCCGGTATTGATCAACTAGTTGACCTTACTGCTGGTCACGAGATGCTATCACTCACGGATGGCTTCACGAGTTATAAGTAAATCTTGCTTGCCCCATAAAATCAACACAAGACCTCATTCATCACCCCTTGGGAGACCTTCGACTATCGAGTCATGCCTTTTGGCCTTAAAAATGCTTTGGTGCCACATATCGGTGGACTATGACTTACATATTCCATGACATCATGCATCGCATATTAGAAGATTACATGGATGACCTTCTTGCCAAATCTAAGCACCACTCCAAACACCTTCCTATCCTCAAAACCATTTTTACCACCTCATTAAATATTATGTTCACCTTCAACCAAAGAAGTGTCTTTGTGGTTATCTTAGGAAAGCTCTTGGGATTTATTGTTTCCTTACGTGGTATAGAAATTGACCTTGTTAAAGTCAAGGCCATTCGGAAATGCCTCTACCCACTAATCTTAAACAACTCGGTAGCCTGCAAGGTAAATTATAGTCACTCACGAGTTTCATTTCACAATTATTTGATCGGTGCCGACCATTTCATCATCTTCTCAAGAAGGATGTCTTCTTTAAATGGGATGATGATTGTCACAAAGCTTTTGAGGCTCTGAAATAGTACCTTCTCCAATCACCCATACTCATTCCACCTAAGGATGATCAACCTTTCTACCTATACATCTCAGCAATAGATCACTCCTTGGGAGCCATGCTCGCTCATCACGATGAACATAGGGAGCAGGCGGTTTATTACATAATCTGTACTCTTTTGGATTACAAAACCTGATACACCCATCCCGAAAAACTCTTCTTAGCTATAGTTTTCATTGCCACTAAACTCCGCCATTACCTACTTAACCACAAAACCTATGTTATGACTAACACGACCCCTTACATATCATGTATGCCAAACCTTATCAAAATCACCGTGCCACTAGATGGCTTATGATTTTAGCATACCTTGACCTCAAATTCATTCATCAATAGTTCATCAAGGGTCAAGTTATCACCGACCAATTGGTTGACACACCTATTTCTGAGGATTAACCCTCTAATTTTTACTTTCCGGATGAGTCAATTGCTTCCCTTTTCTTGGATGAACTCCCTTACCAAATGACACTTTTCTTTTATAGTTCAAAGTGTTAGTGTGGGGGTGGGGCTGGTATTATCCTCATTCCACTTGATGGTGAGCCTATGCCTTTGTCTTTCAAACTTGATTTTGAATGCACAAACAATATCACAAAATATGAAGCACTCGTATTAGGTCTCTAATCCACCTATGCCCTAGATGTCAAATCAATCAACATCTTTGGTGATTCTCAATTTTCCGTAAACCAAGTTAATGGTATATACCAATGTCTTAACGAGCTTATTTAAAAGTATAAACATCATGTAGACTTAATTTTGACTACCTTTCACCATTACACCCTTCAAACTATCCCACGTTCAACCAACAAATTTACAGATACCATGGCCGGCTTGGCTTCCCAAATACCAGCCGCTTTCACCGATTCTAAAATCTTTATCACCATACAACGACTTCAGATTAACTTCTTATTTACCACATGAAGTTTACTCTATCGAACCACTACCACGGACCCGAGTGACCTTTGGTACAAACAATACTCCGACTATCTTTCTCTCTCCATCTTACCTCATGATCTCACCCGTAATGGACAATGCACCTTCCTTAAAAAGGTCTCTCGTTACGTCATCATGGGGGGCCTCCTCTATAAGTGTAGCTTTGATGGTATTCTCTTACGCTAGGAGGAATACTGTTGAATGTCGAGATGGTGTGCACATACCGTAGAGAAAGATCGGGTTATTTGCGAAGAACTCATTTTTGTCTTGGAAGGACTACTGCAAATAAGAACACAAGACCACACGATTTTGATTAGACAATAAATGAGGGAACCGCCAGGCCGGGAAATATAAAACTTCCTTTTGAAGGTGGTCGAGTTCCCTGCTAATATGAATTAACACAAAAGGCGTAAGATATCAATTAAATTGCTACGTTGAAGTAGGTAGGGGAAAGGCTAGTTTTGGTTATAGTCGGGATAACCGATCTGAGTTCTTGATAACCGATATCGGTATGGTCTAGGATACGAAGGTTGGTTGTTTTGTGGGGGTGGTTGTGTTGTTTGGTAGTTGTGTTATTTGTAAAAAATTTGTATATAGGTGATATTAGGAAATAAGGTGATGAGAGGTAGATGAATGATAGTTAGATCTGATAGCATGATTTGGGTAGTGGATCTAGGAATGGATTTGTGAGGATTGTGCTTCAAAAAGTCTAAGAAATGTTATTAAAGAGGACATGCAAGATGTAACTTACATCAAGTTGGTTATTGCGAAGATGCGGGTCAAGAACTCGATGACAAAGGCGAGAACTCTAGGTAGGATGGCTAGACAAGCGAGAAGATGAAATATCTCCCTCCGATGATCGGTGAGTATCGAGAACTCTGGCTACATTACTGTTTGATTTTGGGCTTGATCTCCTTTTGCTGCATGACTCTTGGTTTCTTCACTCGTCTCTGCTCGGTCAGTCAAGTGAAGATCTGGACTCTCTTGATTGCTCCCAAATGATCTCTGTTGATTCCTAAAATCCTTCCACCCTTGTTTTGGTTAGGGAGCCCATTTTATAGGGAGGCGATGGTGGTTCACGTAACCGGCGGTGGTCAGTAGGAATCGGCATCGGTAAGGAAAAAAGTAGGCTATTTTTAGTAAAATAGCCCACCTTCCTACTTTTCTCCCGAGGGATTAGTTGCGGGCTTGGTCAAGTGACTAGAAGGTCGGTTTGGAGTGCGAGAAAGGGTCATTAGTCATGGGTGTAGGTGTAGACCAAGTTATAGGTCTTAATTAGGTTAGTTTAGGGTTAGGGCTAGGTCATGATGAAGTGGCAAAATGAGGTGGCAGGTGAGATGATGTGGATTTGTCAATTACAAGGTAATTAATAAATAATTGTGTAAGGTTTAGGTGATGAGGTTAGGTTGCGAGATGAGATGCGGGTCACAAGGGGTCGTAAGACACAAATTTGGTGTCTACATTAGCCCCTTATTGTCGTGTAGCTTGTTTTGTAAAGCTGCGTGGACAATAATATGAAGTGGTTTCTCCTGTTAAGGATATAGGTAATCCCCCTCAAATCTATCACAGATTGAGTGAACGGGAAATCAAGGATAGGGTTGATAAAGGGTAAATGTTGTAGAGAGGATGGTAAGGTGGTGGGGTAGGTCCAAGGAAGCAGACGCATGTTGAAATGCAATAGTACGACTAGGGTACATGATTTGACGAGCAAACCAGCAATGCATAGGCAAAGGTCGATAGTTTATCCAAACAAGGGTGATATAATCACTGGTATCAAGGCATAGGAAGTAGCTCGGGGTATATAACGGGTAAGGTACAGAGCGTTTAGGCATGTTGGGGTAGTACCAAATGGTTGGTTTGGTTGAGATAAGCGTCACGGTCTAAGTCAGGCAAAGTTGGTTGACGGATCAAGTCGAGGACCCTAATCATGCTAAAACACGAACAGGTGAGCTCGATTAAACAAAAAAAAATGCAGGATGGGTGGATAAGAGTGTATGTTGGTGATGTTGGGTAGGGTATTGAAGTGGTATGGCCGTGGGTCGGAGCCAAGTTGTTGGGTTGCGGCCTTGGGTCGGGCCGGAAGGGTAGAGTGAGGCCTTGGGTCGGGCCGGATGGGTAGGGTGAGGCCTTGGGTGCGGCAGGGGGTGGGTATGGGTAGGGTGGGCCTTGGGTCGGGCCAAATGGTTAAGTTGCCTTAGTCGGGGCCTTGGGTCGGGCCAAATGGTTAGGAGTGAGGCCTTGGGTCGGGCCAAATGGTAGGAGTGCGGTGGGTGGGCCTTGGAGGTCGGGCCAAATAGATTAGGGTTGCGGCCTTGGGTCGGGCAAATGGTTAGGGTTCAGGCCTTAGGTGGTGCGGGCCGTCGGGCAAATGGTTAGGGTTGCGGCCTTGGGTCGGGCCAAATGGTTAGGGTTGCGGCCTTGGGTCGGCCAAATGGGTAGGGGAGGCCTTGGGTCGGGCCAAATGGGTAGGGTGAGGCCTTGGGTCGGGCCAAATGGTTAATAATGTTTGCATCAAAAAGGTTGATATAGGCGATGTTGGTGGAAAAGGGGCAATAGTAAATAAGGGCAAAAAGTTGGGTGAGAAAGGAAAAACCGATATCGGTTATCTATGCCGGTGCGGTTAGGTAACGATGCGGTTTCTTAGGGCACGATTTGGCCAGTATCGGTTCTATGTGAAAAACCTATAAAAAGAAAAATACGGCGGTCATTGTCACTTTGTCAATTTGGAAATCAAATTAAGTTATGCGAGGTGGAATATTGACATTGGTGCATTTGTTGTTTGAGGTGGCACTATTGGATTTGGAGGAGTGAGTTGGTAGCGGCCGAGTGAGAGGAGGAGCGATAGTTGATTGGTTGAGACCGAGAAGAGGGCGATTTGGAGCCATGGCGGCGGGAGAGAGAGAGGAGGAGGCTGGACTAGGCTGGACCACCACCACCCATCCCACCACGGCGCGTGTCGTAAATGCAGGTAGGTTCGAAACCCCTCATTGTGTTTATTTGATGTTATTAAGCTAGATGGGGGTTTGGGTAGGAATTTACATGTTTTAGGAAATAATTAGAAAATGGAAATAATTCGAAAAAGGGAGAGGGTAGATAGGTGAAATAAGCCAAGGCGGCTGGGTGGGTAGATTTTTAGGGTGTTTGGGTGGGTATGTAGGTAGAAAGATGAAAAAATGGAGGTGGGGGGCCGCGCGGGGGTTCGGCTCGGGGAAATTACAGCGACCGATGTCGGTTTCTAAGCGACCGGCATCGGTCACAAAATTTGCGGGCAGGGCGCTTTGTGTTTGGCCGGTGGCGGTCGGTAGTCGACCGGCGTCGGTGGAGAGAGCATGATCGGTCGGTTATTGGGGACAGTACCAGGTCCGTAGTTTTTTTTTTTATTTTTGATTTGTTGAGTTTTTTTTGTTGTGTTGAGTTTGTGGTTGTGAGTTAGGTGTTGTTTGTTTGGTTGGGATGAGGTGTTAGGTGTTGTTGGGGTGTGGGTGTTGTTTGGGTTGGGATGGGGTGTTTTGGGGTGGGTTGTTTTGGGTAGAAGAGGGAGGTGAATAGCGTAGAGAATAGGTGGGTAGAGGGGTGTGTTAGAGTCGTGGTGTGGTAGGTGGAGAAGAAAGAGTGGGTGTAGAGGGTTGTGGTGTTGTTGTTGTAAGTAGAGCTAATGTTGTGGGTTGGTTTTGCGAGCACGTCGGTGGCGATGCGGGGCGGGATGCCCCCCTGTTGTTGGTGCGGATGCGACCACATGTATCCATAGCACACACTAGGTGATCATGCGCGAGTGGGACTCGGCGGAGTCAGTGATATGAGCTATCAGCAGAGATCATAGTTTGATGGTTGCCCTCATCGAGAGATGGGATCCGGCGACCAATGTGTTCCATCTCCCGACTGGAGAGATGACCATCACATTGGAGGATGTATATCGCATCCTTCGATTACCTATTGATGGAGAGGCCATTTTTCAGGTGGATGCGAGAGGCAGCCATGGGCGGCATCCTACGAGTTTTGAGGATGATGCAGCTGCGCTAGTGACATATCACAGCGCGAGCATCGGGTATGGTGATATGTACCGTGTGCACCGACATGAGACACGGCTTGCCGTGTTGATGATGATCGGGATCACCTGCTTCGCCCTCCCGGACTCAGAGGGAGGCCGCTTTCCACAGGCATTGATGGGGGTGCTTCATGAGATGGTGGAGGAGCACACCTGTTATGCTTAGGCACCGATATATACAGTGCGATTACTCTGAGGAGGCTGTGGGGCTATCGCCGGATGAGGCGGTCGGGATTTGTTCGACATTTTACTTCTTTGTTGGGCATATGAGCACATCATATGCATCGAGACGATAGGGTTACCCAGCGGCCGAGGGCCACAGTCATATACGAGATACGGCTTTCGAGAGGTGGTTGGGGGTCGTGGGGCAGCCACGGCGGTGCTTGCGAGGCGGGGCGTCACCTATTACAGGCATTTATTAGAGGGCGAGCGGTGGTAGACATCGTATGGAGACCTTACGAGAGGTCATCACCCGCCGAAGGAGCAGAAATGCGATTACGCTTGATCAGTACACTTTACGGATAGCGGGACGGAGGCCAGGAGAGTACGAGAGGATACCCCTAGAGAGAAGTGCGCGAGGCGAGATGGGGCTGCGGCAGGGCGAGCCACCTCCCTTCCCTCGGTATAGGAGGATGATGTAGAGCCCCACTACTGCACCACGGCCGTGGATCCAGTTGGGTTCTTGAGAGGCGGCAGCAAATGACATCCTTTGTAGATGATGCGGGGCATGCGGGAGCATATATGGTTTGGTGGGCTGGTCGAGAAGCGGCGAGGGTAGCCACTGCCTGCACGGCCAGATTTAGCGGCAGTGATAGCAGAGCGAGATCAGCTCGGGGTCGAGTGTAGCTATTACGAGGCGGTTGGCTGCTGCCTGAGCACGAATAGGTGTTTTACGGGGCAGCTAGAGCTCGAGCTCGAGTACGAGCACGAGCACCACCACCGGCGTGCAGTACGGCCCATAGCCCAGCCGCAGTGCACAGTACCACCACCAGCGGTGCGTACGGCCACGGCCCGAGCACGAGTACGCAGTACAGTACCACGGCCACGAGCACCAGCACAGCACCATCACGAGCACGGGGGCCTTTGGTAGTAGGAGTCGAGGACCGGCCCGGCACCTACGGTGGCACAGGGCAGATATATGGAGGCGAGCGGAGGCCGTACTATCAAGATGTTCTTGATGGTACCGGAGGGTTGAAATATCGACCATATGCGGCTTATAGAGCGAGAGACCTCCCATAGTCGAGAGATCGCGAGGAGAGTGCGGCCACGGCCGGCGTGTGCATTACGAGGCGAGGCGAGAGGCACCACGAGGACCAGCGGAGAGAGTCTTGAGGCGGTGGGGAGGCGAGGATCCACTGCATTGTTTTTGTATATGGACATGGGCACCGGTCTGTGCACCGTTGTGTTGATAGAGGCTGCGTGCCTACATTTATTCATTTATTCATTCATTTATTGTATCTGGCTGCGAGCAGAAATGCAGGTTGTATAGTTGATACGGCTGCGAGCCGAGCAGTATATTTTGATATGAGGGACGGCGAGCGAGTCGAGATTATTGTCATTTATTGCGGCTGCGTGCGGCTTTGTTGTATTATGAGATCACGAGAGAGTCCCGATGCGGGGCATATTGTATATTGGAAAGCGTTGTATATGTGATATATAGATATGAGATTTGACTCACATCTTTGTGTTCAAAATGTTTTTAAGTATTTTGTCGATGGTTTGTGATATTTGATGTATGATAAGTTTAATTGACATGTTGATATATTGATGATGTTGATGTTTGTTGTTAATGGGATGCAGTCATGTTATATTATGAAATGTGGCATGTTTTGTTGCTGGTTTGGTGACATTGTTATATATGTATCGATGAGTTGGATCAAATGGTGTATAGATTGATAGTTTTTGATATCCTTAGATGATGGCATGTTTGTTTTGGTAATGTAGATAGATGATATGGATGAAATCGTAATGAGAAGTGGATTGGATGGACAAATATGGATAATGGTGTTGTTATGCAGGAAAAGAGGCGGGCGCGATAAAAAATTAGGTAGAAAATGAAGAAAAGAACTATGTTTCAAAAAGGCAGGTGTGTAACCGATATCGGTTATATAAGCAACGCCGGTAGTTAGTAGACCGATATCGGTCATGTAAGCAAAACCGGTTATTTAGGTATGAGCTTTTCTAAAAATAGAAAAGCTAGGGTGGTGACTTAAGTTCTAATTTTGAGAGCCATGCGAAGTTAAATACGTGAGCGCGGCGCTTTTTGGTGAGACAGGTAATTGCATGAGAGATTTGAGTGATAAGGAGAAAAGAGGCAGGGGAAAGTGAATGTGTTACGAGATTCGAGAAGGCGAAAGGTGAATTTGAAAAGGGTGGTGATCATGGCGAGCGAGGAGAAGCATCCGGCGAGCGGCGGGGGCGAGAGGAAGACAAGTGCCACCTCAGCTGCTGCTGACTCAAGAGGTAAAGCGTTTTGGTTGTGATTTGATTACTGCATGTTTTGTGAATAAGATGGGGAGAGTAGGTGGGTAGATATGAGAAAGAAACATGATAACAAGGGTTATAAATGAGGTGAGTATTACGTGGTAGGTAATCAAGGGTTTGGGTATGCTGTGTATACGAGAGAGGAATAAGCGAGTAATTGATTGTCGTAGGTGGTTGTTTAGGCAAGGTGTATGTAATTGTGGTGGCCGATAGCGGTTAGGGATAACGGTATCGGTTCTTTGAACGACTCTGATTATTTATAACCCGATACGGATTCTTGGAGAATTTCCAGAATGTGAGAAAAACCCTTAGGGATTTGATGGATTGAATGGTTGTTTGTTGTTTTGATGTATGCGGCGCAGGGTTGAGGATGAATGATAGTGTGCCAGCGTTGTTATCACGAATCAGCGGATGTAACACAGTGGAATGGACATTGATAAATCGTTTGGGGTTAAGTGGAATCCGCTATTATTCACGAATCGCACGTAACCATGCTATGTTGCCAGGCGTTGATTGAAAGATGGAATCCAGAGAAGAATCGTTCTATCGCAGCGGGGAGATAGCGGTAACATTGGAAGATGTGTTCCGTATTTTGAGGCTCCCTATTACAGGAAAACCAGTATATCAGGCATTACCTAGCACGGCGCGGGGAGCGATAACAGCAGTATTTGGTCCATACGCACGAGATTTGACACAACGAGGTTTGTCATTCACATATGGGATAATGTATAGCACACACACCCGAGGAGACAAGGTTAGTGATGATATTAATGATAGCGGTAGGGTATTATGCATTACAGAGGCGAGAAGGGGAAGATTTCCAAAGGCATTGATGTGTGTTATTTGGGAGATGATAGAAAGGAACGTGACTTTTGCATGGGCACTGCATATTTGGCGGAACTATACGAGGGTTTATGGGCTTGTAGGTGAAATCATAGGGACGACCTTTGGATTGTTCATACTTATTACCTTTGTTGGGCCTATGAGCACATTGTTTGTGTGTGACCAATAGGCCGACCCATCGGCGGGAGAGGCCGGAGATCGAGAGGTTGGGGTTGAGACGATGGGTCGGAGACAGACAACAAGAGGCAAGATCCCAGTGTGGCGGGTGACATTGAGTATTACAGGCGAGTATGGGAGAGGGTGCGATTGCGGATATCTGTTGGAGGCCTTACGGGAACTATATGGTAAGCAGAGAACATAGGCGAGGAGTTGAGGGTGTAGAGCGATTGAGGTGGATCGCGGGGCACAAGCCAGGTGAGTATGAGAGGATTCCTATAGATCGCGTGCGGCGACAATTTGGATTTGTGCAGGATATACCCCTGGCTTATAGACCATATATGAGGATCGGCGAGGTAGCATTCTCACCTCCCGGCCAACACCTCGAGAAGGGCGAGAGGAGATAGCGGATCGATCGAGTGTAATGGATGCGAGAGCAGCGAGAGGCCTATAGATTATGGTGGGTAGCGAAGCTGCGAGGTGTACGTGATCGTCCTGACATAGCTATGATTACAGCAGAGAGAGATCGTCTGCAGAGTTTAGTTCAGCAGCTTCAAACACAGGTGAATGAGACAAGAGGATTGTTAGCGGTTGCGGAGTCACGGGCGGAGAGACTAGAGGCTGAATTCCTCCATGCGAGGGAGCGTATTCATATGTTACAGGAGAGATTGGCAGATCAGTGGGCGGTACCAATAGCCGTGGTACCGTTGAGGACGAGAGAGGCGGGTGAGAGGCGTCGACGATCACGGTCATCACCTAGTGCGGGATGAGGCGTGAGGGTCTGAATAAATGTTAGCAAGGTATAAGAATAAATAAGGATGCCGACCTGCGTGTCGATGATAGAGGAGATGTATTTGTTTAACATCTAAATAAGACTGAATATGTATGTTGATTTGAGTTATGATAATAATAAGAATGCTTTCGTTTTGACTGTTGGTGTTTTGAAAAAGGATAAAAGAGGAATGTGATTAAATAGAAATACACAAAAATATTTATATTTACCACACATGATAGGTTATGGTAGGGGATGGTCGAGCTAACCTTGGGAGACCCCATGTCTCCGAAGTGCTGCCTACATAGCCCATTGCACAAAGCAAGGAGGGGCCTCAGACCGATGTAGTTCTCCCTTAGGACCAGGGAGAGGTGAATTTAGGCAACTTGGTACGATTAGGCAATTGGTTGGTTGGTAAAAATGTTGATATTAATATTGGTAAGGTAAGGTTGAGGGTGTTGGTAATGAATTGGTGATGTTGTAAAAGGTATAAGGGAAGCGAAAGTTAGCCTACCCAAGTGGTAGGGAATCATGCCCTGATTAAGATCAACACACAATCCTAGATGCGAGGCAAAGAGGAAAGATTGCTCCGTAGGTGAAAAGAGCTAAACAAACCACACAACGTAGAATGAGCTTGAAGCCCTAGGTACCGATGCATAGACGAGAAGTCAATAGGTGAAAAGAGTTGTATGATCATAACATATCGAGTGTACGTTACGTCCCTTGAGTTGAAACAAATGGTGAGGTGAGGTGAATGGTATAGCTGAGGTACGGAGAACTTATTACAAAGTGAGTGTTACGGCGAAGAGAACCTACCCTAAATAGACAAGTCCATGATGCAAAAGTTCTTTTGAATGAGGCTTTTATTTATTGAATGTAGGTGATCGATGCGGGAAGTCTACAAGGGATAATGATTGTATTATTCTTGAGGTCTTCACGAAGCTGATCAATGCGAGAAGCTTCGATAAAAGGCTATTGTGCATAGCATTGTCCTTCGAGAAGCGATCTATTTATATGCATTTGTGATTTTAGTGCATAGCATTTGTCCTTAGAGGAAGCGATCTATATATGATAGCAGCAATAGTTTGGCATATAGCTGTCCTTCGAGGGAGCAGTCTATATATAATTTAGATAGCTAGATGTTCTTTTGGCGTGAAGCATCTAGTTTGGTAGGAAGTTTGACTCAAGAAAATCCCATAAGAAGGTGTTATTTTAATACTTTGAAGTCATGGACTAGACTAAAAAGGGGAAGGCATCGTTAAGGGGAGGTGAGAAGTGAGCTTGATTTTATTTGGAGATGTAGGAAACAAAGTGTATGTAGCGGTAAGTGAGCTCAAGGGACGAGCAGTAGGTAGATAGGAAGTGATGTAACACTAAATTCAACAGTAGAATGGTCGAAGATGCAAGGCATTAAGGGGTTCAGGCTCAGGCTTACCATTAAGCGAAGCTAAACGATAAGTACCTGATCCATAAGTGTGAGTGATTATATAAGGCCCAATCCAATTAGGAGCAAATTTTCCACGTTTACTCTTTTCGGTTTGGTTACATGTTGATTCTCTTTGAGGACAAGATCACCAACTTTAAAGGTATGCGCTCATGAAGTCGCTTATCATAAGCACGCTTGATCGTTTTTGATAGATTTGAAGGTGATCGAGAGTGTAAGATGGCGTTCGTCAAGAAGCTCAATTGGGCTAACCGCTCTTGGCGGAAATCATCGTTGGTGAGAATATCTGAAGAGATATCACGAGGAGAGGTATTTGTATTTCGAGAGGCAAGACAGCCTCGGTACCATATACGAAAAAAAAGGTGTAGCATTAGTAGAGAGTGCGAATGCTAGTACGATAAGCCCAAAGGGCAAAGGGGATGTGATCGTGCCAATTTCTTCGGACTCATTGACAACTTTCATGAGGATTTTGGTTAGGGTTTTATTAGAGGATTCGGCTTGTCCATTTGCTTGTGGATAGTAGGGTGATGAGAAGCTAAGTTTGATACCAAAGTTATTACAAAGGTCTTTGATAACTTATTTTGAAAGATTTTCCATTATCATTATCGGGCGATGAGGAACACAAAGCGCAGAGATAATGTGGTGGTTAATGAACTCTACAATTTTTTCTTTTTTGGTTGAAATGAGTGGAATAGCCTCCACCCATTTTGTGTAATATTCGATTCTTTGTGATAATCCATCGGTGGCGTTGCGAAGAGGAAGGGTGAATCTCACCGATAAGGTCTAAACCCCATTGTGAGAAAGGCCAAAGATCTCGGGCGACTTTGTAGGGGGTGGCTAGGAGTATGTTGAAGGTTGGCGTGTTGTTGTTGACACATAACACAACGCTTAACATATTCGTAGCAATCGTTATTGAGAGTAGGCCAATAATAACCAAGGCGAAGGATTCGTTTGGCCATGGCAAGGCCACTAAAATGCCCGCCACAAATACCGTCATGTACTTGTTGGATGGTATGGGTGACCTCCGCACCGGTGAGACATCGAAGGAGGATGCCATCAAAGCCACGTTTATAAAGGAGTCCTCCCATAACAAGATAATGAGAAACGTGTTTAAGAAACGCGCGTTTGCCGGTACTAGTAAGGTCAGATGGGAGAACAGAGGTTGTAAGGTAGTCGTGAAATTGGTGATACCAGGTATCCTGCGAGTTAGCAGACACCGTATTTATCGTACAAACAACCGGGGCTGAATAAGATGGGGCAAAGAGTTGTTGGACCAGGATGAAAATGTCAGAGTCAGTTGATGAAGCTGGAATTTGCGAGGCTAAGCAAGCCATAGTATCCGCAAATTTATTAGTGGAGCGGGGAATGGTTTGGATAGAATAGCGAGTAAATAAGGCTAGAAGTGAATCCACGTAGTGTTTGTACTTTTGAAGTTCCTCATTTTTGCATTGGTAGATGCCCATAACTTGATTGACTACCAATTGAGAATCGCCAAAAATATTGATAGATTTGATACCTAAGTGTAACGACTTGGAGACCAGAACAAGGGCCTCGTATTCCATTTGTATTATTAGTGCGAGGAAATCGAGTCGGAATGAAAGAGGCATGGGCTCGGCGTCGAGAGGAATGAGAACAATGCCGGCTCCTCCACCACGGTGGCATTTGGATCCATCGAAGAAGAGGTCATTGGATCGACTCCTCCTTGAGGAAAGAGTAGCGATGAGTTAAATGCAGGAATGTAAAATTGGTAAATTGTTCCCCTGGTAGAGGGCTTCCGCAAGTTGATCTGCGATGGTTTGTCCTTTGATTGATTTGGTGGACAAACTCAAGGTCGAGTCGGCGAGGAGCATGAGCCATCAGCGATGCGTTGGTTTAGATGAGGTTTGGCATACATGTAATGGATGGGGTCCGTGTTAGTGATGACGAAAGTTTTGTGATTCGAGAAGGTAGTGTCGGAGTTTGGTAGCCACGAATGATAGGGCTAGGCATAACTTTTCTACATGTGTATACCTAGTCTCATAGTCCACCAAAGTACGACTTATATAATAAACGGCTTGCTCTCGATTCTCGGAGTCACGATGTGCAAGCATGGCCCCTACAGCGTGGTCGGTGGCGGAAAGGTAAAGGTAGAAAGGGCGGTCGTCCTGAGGTGGGATAAGCACGGGTGGCTGCAAGAGATAAGTTTTGAGAGCTTCAAAGGCTAGGTGGCACTCTTCGCTCCATTGAAAATCAATGTCCTTCTTAAGAAGGTGATGGAAAGGTTGACATCGATCCGAGAGTTGGGAGATGAAACGTCGGATAGATTGGAGCTTACCTTGTAAACTACGCAATTGTTTGAGATTGGTAGGTGGGGGCATTTCTAGGATAGCTTTGACTTTAGATGGGTCGACCTCGATGCCCACTTGCAAAGAGGCGATAAAGCCAAGAAGTTTCCCGAAAGGACACAAAGACACATTTCTTTGGTTGAAGGCGATGAGAATATTATAGCAGCGATCAAAAATAATGGTTAAAACATCGAGATGTTCACTACGATGTTTAGATTTGCCAAGATCGATCGAGCGTAATCTTGAGGATAGTGTGCATAATGTCATGAAAAATGTAGGTCATAGCGTTGATAGGTTGCACTGAAGCATTCTTAAGGCCAAATGGCATTACGGTATAGAAGGTTCCCGAGGAGTTATGAAGGTAGTTTTATGTTGATCGGTAGGAAGCTGACCAAAATTTGGTTATATCCGAGAAACCATCCATGAGAAGAGCATCTCATGGCCTGCGGTGAGATCTACAAGTTGGTCAATGCTAGGCGGGGAAGTCATCCTTAGGGCAAGCGAGGTTAAGATCCCAGAAATCCGTGCATATCAAAGTCCCCGTCGCTTTAGTAGCAGTGCGATGTTAGAAATCCATTGAGGATAGTCGATAGGAGAATGAAGAAAGCGAGAAAGGAGTCGTTGAAGCTCCTCTTTGACCAAGAGAGCAATGCGTGGATGCATTTTCTCAATTTCTATTTAATTGGCTTGGAATCGAGGTTTTAGTGTAATGTTATGGCCGGCGATGTCGGGATCAATTCTGGCATGTCGGCGTAGAGACAGCGAAAGCTTGGTTGCGAAAGCACGGAGAAAGGTAGTAAAGGCGACTTGTTACGATGTGTTAAGGGATTGTCGATCTTCACAATGTGAGATCTTCCTCCGTGTGGATGTTGATTTCTATAGTAGATTCGTTCGGCATGGTTTGAGTTTGAGATGGTAAGGCGCGTTGAATATAAGAGTCATCGCGCGAGGTAAGTGAGGATGGAGTCATCATCGACACTCAACAACGTTAATTGAAGGTGAGTCCTCTTGATCATATCTGGATCTGAGAAGGGGATAGAAGAGGGTCCTCATTATCGCGTTGATAATTGAGAGGACCTAGGAAGATAGCATTTATGAAAAAAAAAAAAAAAAAGTTAGGAGGGATAGATTCGGGATCTATTGACTCTGTGGGTGAGCGAAGGCAAAATGGGTGATGATGGTTCGGTAGGGGTGGCGTCGTTGTCTTCTAGAAGACAAGCGACACGAGTTCCTCTGTGTAGGTGTTTAGGAAAAGCCGAGACCCGCTGCGATCATTGTGTTTGCGTGTAGTCACGGGAATGAGTGTATGTCGGCCTTGTTCATAAAGACCAAAACCAAAGCCTTTCAAGCACGGCGAGTCGAAGGTGAGGGCGAAAGCGACGATTTGTCAAGTATTGAAAATCAGATTGGAAGGAACCACACCAAGAGGGGGGGGGGTAATGGAGGATGCGTCAACACCCCATACGTTAGGTTGGTGCGGTGATGGGGTGGTCGTAGAGATTACTTCCCCACCACTGACGGTCATAGGTAGGATGTGCATGTGTACATGTCCGTATTACTCTGTGGGGTATGGAAAGAACTAACGTTATATAGGCGATACTCCCCAGCGTAAGGCGTTGAAAAACATCTACTAAAAGTGCGGTTGGGATGTTAGGCTGCGGGAAGGAAGTGGTTTTGCGATGGTGGTTTCATCGGTTGAAGGCGTAGGTGCGGTTGAGGTGGATGGTTGAGGTACATTTGAAGAGGACGGTTGGGTTGAATGAATGGGTGTCTTGATTGGTATAAGCACATCGTTAGGGCGGTATAACATATTGCGAGGTTTTAAAGGGGAGGATCAGCTTTTACGGTGTAGGACTTCCCCTCGTACTCAAATTTTATGCATCTATGTAATGTTGAGGAACGCATCCCATAGCCGGATCGAAGGCGACCTAGCAATATGTTATATTGGAACTCTCCTTGAGGACATAGAAGAGTTCGGGTAAAGTACGTGGTCCTACCGAATGTTGAGGATCACGGTGCCTAAGGTAGAGGTAATAGCGTCATTGAATGACATGACATGATGGGATTGGCACACATGTAGCTAGAAGGGATATTCATTTGTTGGAAGGCTTTTGAAGAGATGATGTTTAGGCTAGCGCCCCGTCAATCATAACACGAGCGTACCCGAATGTCCCGGGCGTAAATTTGAGATGAAAAGAGGCGGGGTCGGGATCTTTGTACCAAAGTCAACAATTTCATCTTGAGCCAGCTGCCGCGAGCTTGTTGTACGAGAGGCGAAGTGGTTGGGCGAGTGGGTTGTTTGGTGAGAGAAGCAACGTGATTGGGTGTTAGAATGGAGGCAGGCAGGCGGGGTTTCATTAGGTAAGACCTCGATCCCTTGAAGAATTTCAACGAGAGCTTGTCGATGGGATTGAAGTCGAATGAGATCATATAGTGTCATTTTACGGGCGATTGGTGAAGTTTGTTTGATCATGGCTCGATGGGAAACTCCATTAGAGGCGGGGTAAGCGGGTCCACGAATAACCACTTTGGGTGGTGGTGCAATCGGGATCTTTGGATGGAGAAAGAGAGGGCGCATGTGTGCTTTCTTTTGCTTTCTCGTTGTTTTTACGCGCTCGAGTAGCAACACTAATCATATTAATCTCGTAGACTGAGATGAGGAAGATGGTTGGGATAAATCATGGTCTTGAGAGGTGGGGTTGTAATAATGATAGATCTTGGTGAGGCGGGGACGAGATGGTATAGTAGAGGAATTGAAGCTAAAGGTCTCTCCTTCGTAAGTTGTCTTTCTTAACCTTTGTATCAGGGGGAGAGGTGGTGACGAAGGATGGTTTTTAAAGCTTTGCATCCCTCCACATCATGTCCTGGTGTGCGGTGATAGGCGCAGATTTTAGACTCATCGTAACCTATAGGTCGAGGTTTAGACGGGTCATAAGGTCTAAGTGGGGGTAGGGAAATGGTCGCATTCTCCACCAACATAGCAAGGATTTTGGCGTAAGATCCTTTGAGTGGGTCAAAATCGGAGGAGGATGAGGGTATTGGTTTTGCGGGTTTTGGTAATGTTTGGGCGTGGTTGGTTCGTACGGGTGGTGGTTTAGCCGAGGGGTGTTGACACGTGGTTTCACTAAGCGTGGTTTCTTTGCGCGAAGCTATATTCATTTGGTTAGATGATGAGGCTACAGATGACGTGGTAGCGGGAAACAACCACGGAGAAAGGGGAGTGACAGAAAATAAATCCTTTGATGATGGAGTTCGTTTAGGGTTGATGGGTGGACAGGATATGTGGGGTGACAATGTTGATATACCCTTTGATCTCTGTATAGGTGCAAGAAGGCGTAGGTCGTTTTGAAAAGCGCGGGAGGTATGATATATTGATGCGAGGTGGAGGATGAGGTCCCGATATGGAAGGTAGGTGTGGCGATGATGGTTTTGATTGTGATAGAGGCACGGATTGAGTTTGTCTCCTAGGTGGCGGGCGGCTTTATTTTGGATAAATCAAGTCGCTTAGGCGGGTGCGTTAGGCCCAGGATTGGTGAGGTCCCAAGTGTAGGGGAAGATTTGGTTAGGTTAATAGAGGGGATGGGCTACTTGGTATAGATACGGGGGTGAGAGGCGAGGACATAGGCATTTTGAGTTTTTGTAAACACTTAGGATATATGGTAGAGGTGTCGGATCGGTCACTGCATTTGAGTAGAATAGGGGATACTCAAGCGCTCCCATAGGACTCGTCTATCTTACGGAGAATGACAATCTTGAGGCATGAATTGTAAATTTAGTACGGAAGAAAGGCGGGTTGTGATTCCGAGTCCCTTTGTGGGTGTGATACTGAGGGGGTAGATGAGTCTTGTATCAATAGATATTAAGAGGTCGACCGGTTGTTGAAAAGATTTAGGCGATGAAGGACTAATAGGCGGAGGGCATGTTTGAGAGAAGTGCATTATGGTTAAAGAATTTGGTGATGTTGGTGCAAGAGATTTCTCGTCTAAGGATGTCAAAAGGAGTGGCGAGCCTTCCTCTTGTGCAGCAAGAGCGGTAGAAAGGGACATTTGGGAAATAGATAAATTAGATAACATCCGTTCGCAGTCTTGTAGGGATGTGGTGTAAGCAGACTCATTGATGAGAAGAGAAGTCTGGGCAGTTAACTCTTTTATGGGTAAAGGAATGATTTCGCTTTGGCTTGATGGTGGTGAAGGAGGTTCGGACTCCTGTGTTAGTGGAGAGGCTTGATTCAAAATTTTCTCGATAGAGGCTTTTGGCTGGGAGTCGAAGACTGCATGGATCTCATGAACACTCTCCTCGGCTAAGATATCTGGTTTACGTTCTTGTTGAATGAGTGATTTGGGAATGGTTTGTTGAAGATTTTCAAATTTCGGTTGGCAGGGGCATTAGGATTATCGAGGGTTATATCACCTGCGTCAACCATTTCCTGCACTATGTTTTTCAACATTTTGCAGTTTTCATGACTATGTCCTTTTACGCGGTGAAAGTTACAGAAGTCATTTTCTTTGTACCAGGAAGGTATAGCGCGGGTAGAATCAAACCCGGAGTGGGGTTTAACAGGAGGCAAGGTGATAGCTCCGGCTTTGAGCAATTTTTCCAAGATGACACCATAAGTTTCTCCCAAGGGAGTGTAATTGATGGGCTCGGCTTTGTACTTATAGGTGGTTTTTGGTGGGGTATTAGACGGTGTTTGAGATTTGACCATCACCGCGTGGACAGCTCCTTTTGATTTTGAAGAAGTGGACGTGTGAGGAGTGGTGGTGTTTGGTTTATTGGTAGAATCGGAGTTCGGAGGTGGGGTTTTGTTGCGTGACCGCAATTTCTCTTCTTCTAAGGCTCGAATTTCTAGTTTAGAGCCATGGTAAAGGCCTCATCAAATGTGCGGAAAGTTTGAATTTGAAGAGTAGGAGAAATGTGCTTAGCACATGCCGCGTAAAAAGTTTGATAAGTTGGCTGAGGCAAGGCATATGTAAGTTGGTTGATAAGGCCCGCCATCGTCAGCGAAATCTGCGATAGATTCGTCTTGGTGTCGGATGGCATAAAGGTCGGTGATAGATACTTTCTTGGCAATGTTAATGGAGAAATGATCAAGAAAGATTGGGCTAGTTGGTTAAAAGAGAAGATTGAGTCTTTGGGTTAAAACCTTTGTACCACTCAAGGCGGGTCTGATAAGGACATGGGAAAGGTGCTTGAGTAACAAGGCATCATCATGAGCAATCAAATAACAAGCATGTCTAAATGATCGCAAGTGTTGTTGAGGTCCTCTTTCTTTTGTTAAAGCGGGTAAATTTTGGTAATTCCCATTGAGGAGGATACGAATGAAGGGGGACGAGAAGGGTGAATAGGCTCGACAAACTTTTTCGTATGTTAAGGCGCTACGACTCACTGAAAGCGAAGCCTCATTTTGCATTTTGTCCATCATTTGTTTGATGAAATCCGTGGTTGGATGAGATGATGGTGCGATTGTGGTAAGCGGAGGCAAATTGGGCCAAGGGCCTCCATTTGACAATGGTGGGGTTAAGTGTTGATAAGGTATGGAGGATGAATATGTTGAGGCGACCGAATAGGGATGTCCCATATAAGATGTTGAGGTCACTTTGGATACGTGTATGGGAATGAAAAGGTAGGCGGAGCTTGAGAAGGAAAGCTAGTGTGGATAGGTGGCGAGAGCAAGTCATGAAGCGGAGCGAGTCTGCAAGAGAGATGAGGTAGAGGCGAGTCGGCGGTAATGATATGTGGGGTCAAGATTAACCAACGGAAAGCCAATCGAGTCGTATGAACCTCTAAAGCCGTCGGATTGGGAGGCGGGGCTAGAGATGCGAGAAGCAAGGCGGTGTTATCGGGCGGAGTGGGAGCTAAATGAGCAGCTATACTAATAGGCATACCAACAAGGCTGACCATCGGGCGTACGGTCGGGGGTATGAGACAAATAGTATTATGCAGAGCGCTAGAATTAGCATCCAGAAACTTAGCAAAGTCCTTATCTCCCACGGGAATTTTAGGAACCTCATTTGGTATCAGTAGGATTCCCCACGAGAATGTGAAGGGTGATTCGGGGAAAAAAGCAGAGCAAGCATGTGAAACCATGGCGGCGGCTTGCTTTGAGTGATAACAACCATGGACGAGGAGTTCACGGTAGGGTTTCAATCATCGAGAGAGCGAAGAAACAAACTCAGGTAGTGAAATTGGTAGGTTCTTTGGTTTGTCGGGAATTGGGAAAGCGATGGCGATATCGGTCTCGTAACGATGTCGGTTATACTATATAGCGGCGTCGGTCGGAGTAACCGATGTCGGTGTAAGAAATGCAGGCTAACAAGATATAAAAAGGCTGCTAATTTGATTTTTAACAACGTTTAGTATACTTGTCGATTATTGATCACGAGAAGGCGAGAGTATGAGAAAGAAAAGCAGAACTAAAAACAAGCAAGATGCACACGCAAATCAGAGACTAACCCTAGGGTTAATTTTAATTATTGTGGGCTTATGCCTTTAGCGCGGAATGATGTCAATCCTAAACAAAAGACTTAGGGAAATGTCAAGTTGTTTTGGCTTATAAGGTTACCTCAATCGGGCGGAGGAATACCGCGGAAAAGGGGGATGTTTGAGCTGTTGTGTTAATTGTGAAGTGATTGGTATGTGTTGTGCGGTGAAAGTAAGATTAATTTCTTGTCAATACCGTGGATATCACCCCCACGTGTACTGACACATTACTTAATCTATGTTCGCTAGAATTGAAAACAACAAGCGTAATCTGATGCACGTGTTTTAAACCCAAATCGAAAATGATATTCGATGAAGCAAAAGAGATGACTTTCACTAATGCGAGATGTAAAAAGCAAAGCAAGTTCTTTTATCAAAATAATACAAAACCTTGTGAATATCTTTTAGAAGAAGAAAACAACAAGTATACTCCTATATGAAAGCAAGTAAGAAAGAAAGAAACCCAAAATGGGTCCCCAGTGTGCCAAAATGTTTCGCTCGGAATGTTTGGCACGGGAATAGAGTTGCTTCTATCCTTTCATTCCTTTTAGAAAGAGATAAGGTTAGGGCTAGGAGGAATACTGTTGAGCGTCGAGATGGTGTGCGCGTACCGTAGAGAAAGATCGAGGTTGGCTGCGAAGAACTCCTTTTTGTCTTGGAAGGACTACTGCGAAATAAGAACACAAGACCACACGATTTTGATTAGACAATAAATGAGGGAGCTGCCTTGGGCAGGAAATATAAAACTTCCTTCGAAGGTGGTCGGTTCCCCTGCTAATATGAATTAACACAAAAAGGCGTAAGATATCAATTAAATTGCTACGTTGAAGTAGGTAGGGAAAGGTGGTTTTGGTTATAGTCGGGATAACCGATATCTGGTTCTTTGATAACCGATATCGGTATGGTCTAGGATACGAAGGTTGGTTGTTTTTGTGGGGTGGTTGTGTTGTTTGGTAGTTGTGTTATTTGTAAGGTTGTATATAGGTGATATTAGGAAATAAGGTGATGAGAGGTAGATGAATGATAGTTAGATCAATATAGCACTTTGGGTAGTGGATCTAGGAATGGATTTGTGAGGATTGTGCTTCAAAAGTCTAAGAAATGTTATTAAAGAGGACATGCAAGATGTAACTTACTTGGTTATTGCGAAGATGCAGGTCAGAACTCGATGACAAAAGGTAGAACTCTAGGTAGGATGGGTGGACAAGCGAGAAGATGAAATATCTCCCTCCCGATGATCGGTGAGTATCACGAGAACTCTGGTTGTTACATTGCGATTTTGGGCTTGATCTCCTTTTGCTGCAACTCTTGGTTTCTTCACTCATCTCTGCTCGGTCAAGTGAAGATCTGGACTCTCTTGATCGCTCCCAAATGATCTCTGTTGATTCCTAAAATCCTTCGACCCTTGTTTTTGGTTAGGGGAGCCCATTTTACAGGGAACCGATGGCGGTTACGTAACCGACGGCGGTGGAGTAGGAATCGGCATCGGTAAGGAAAAAGTAGGCTATTTTTAGTAAAATAGCCCACCTTCCCTACTTTTCTCCCGAGGGATTAGTTGCGGGCTTGGTCAAGTGACTAGAAGGTCGGTTTTGGGTGCGAGAAAGGGGTCATTAGTCATGGGTGTAGGTGTAGACCAAGTTATAGGTCTTAATTAGGTTAGTTTAGGGTTAGGGCTAGGTCATGATGAAGTGGCAAAATGATGATGATGATGTGGATTTGTCAATTACAAGGTAATTAATAAATAAGTGTAAGGGGTATACACACATTCATTTTCCCTACGGGCATACCACACTAGTATTCGCACTTCCACTGCTACCACACCATTTTCTCGTAGTCTACAGTACGAGAGGATGTTCTCCCTCTTGAGTCCAAATTCCCTCACTCTGCATTTCTCTCCATGACATGCTCAATGATGATGACTTTCATCAAGACCGTTTAGCACAACTTGAGTTATTAGATGAACATTGTCTTAGTGCTTTGGATCACCTTCAAGTTTACCAAAAATGTATCAAACATGCCTATAACAAACATGTCCATGAACGAACCTTCCAAGTCGGTGACCTTGTCCTAAAATAAAATCAACATGTAACCAAAGTAGAAAAAAGTAAATGGGGCAAATTTTCTCCTAATTGGCTTGGACCATACATCATGACTCATACTTATGGATCAGGTGCTTATCATTTATCTTCACTTGATGGTAAACCCAAACTGAGCCCCTTAACGCCTTACATCTTCGACCATTATATTGTTGAATTTTAGTCCTACCTCACCTTTTGTCTCTTTCCATGCTCGTCCCTTGAGCATTATCCACTTCATACACCTTACCAATGATTAAACAAGAATTATGTGAGTACCCATCACCTGTTATATTCTCTTGAATATGTGTACCATGGTGCTACACATAGCATGATTCTCATGGATATTTTTCATCTACCTTTAGATGAGATCCCATGGTTGTTTCACCCTACTTTTGAACAAGAATCTTATTCTTCACCTTGGTCTTTTCCATGACTTCAAAGCCCTCACATGGGACCTAACTCCTTGAGTCAAATTCTAATCAAAATATGAATCCCTCAAAAGGACATCTTCCTCTCAACAATCACTATTGTAAATAGATTGCTCCTTGAAGGACAACTATGTAAAGAAAGAAGAGAGAGAAGTGGAAGCTTCCCACATCGATCAGCTTCACGAAGACCTCAAGGATTTAAATTCCTCATCCCATATAGACTTCCCGCATCGATCAGTCTATCTCAAATACAAGTCAACAATTTTTTTTTTTTAGTCATGGACTTGCCCATTGTGACCTTGGATCTCTTGCCCGAAGAGCATGCTACCTCATGCCACATAAAAAATTAACCACCTTTCACCCTTCTCACCATTCCCACTCCCATTTCCTACCACCTCAAGGGACCTCTTGGAAACCAAGACATTTGGTGATCATGTGACTACTTTTCACCTTAGAACAATCAATCATGTAATGTCTTTAGGGTCTTACGTTCATCACCTCCTCAAAGGTATGATCTACTCGGTATGATCCTAACTAATCAGGTGGCTTTATTGCCCCCTCTTATCTTTTGACCATCTTTATTTATGTTTTGATTACCTTATAGGATTTTGGTCCTCGATGCTTACCTTTGGGGTAATCTTATTCTTCTTTCACCATAATTGACATCACCTATACCAATTTTCCTATAACCCACCCACACCTAATAGACCTAAACCCACAACATACCTAAAACCTACTAACTCATTTTCATACCTCATCCTATTCTTCCCTAGCTCATGGGAGAACTACATCGGCCTGAGGTCCTTTTTCACGGGACTATGTAGGCAGCACTCTGAGGGCATGGGGCCCTTGGAGGTTAGCTGGCCACTCTCTACCCAAAACAATTCATCTTTCATCTTCCTCACATTACATCATACCCTACTTAGTTTCCCTTTTATATCCAAATTTGAAAATTAAACCACATATATAACAAGTTGCTTCATATTTTAATCCTCATCACAACATACATTTATTACGACTACCATTTCTCTACCATCATCATGCATGTATTATACCATATCTCACATATGACCCATATATTTATTTCACAAAATAATGAATCACAACTTCAACTACTTTAAACTCAACCATGCCTAAACAAACCTAACTCCACCATGCCTAACCAAACCTGACTCGATCCATGCCTATGACCTAACTCAACCATGCCTAAAACATAACCTGACTCGATCCATGCCTATGACCTAACTCAACCATGCCTAAAACATAACCTGACTCGATCCATGCCTATGACCTAACTCAATCATGCCTAAAACATAACTTGACTCGATCCATGCCTATGACCTGACTCGATCCATGCCTATGACCTAACTCAACCATGCCTAAAACATAACCTGACTCGATCCATGCCTATGACCTAACTCAATCCATGCCTAAACCAAACCTAACTTCATCATGCCTAACTCACCTAATTTCCATCCATATCAAAACAATAAATCGAAAGTCTCATCAAACATCAACAAATCAAGAATCTCATGTATCTCATCATATAAATAAGTGTGTATCTCAATACAACATACATGGATGTCCCATCATGTCCATCATCTCAAAATCACATACTCATACAAAATGTCACGTAGGCCGATCTCATATATAATAAAATAATGAACCAATACAAAATCTCTTTGGCGGCACGTAGGCGGTATATGCTCAAAATACAAAATCTCATACATCCTCACTATCTTTAGTAATAAAATATGTGAAAAAATACAACTATCTCTCGGCACACAGGCGGTATATATCACAAAAATGACTATCATACATCAAATATCAAAAGCCCCATATCAGGCATCTCGGTGGATATCCTCCATCTCTATATCACTTACCCTCTGCCTCCTCGGCCCCTGTCTGGTGACCTACTAGCATCTCCCCACCCATCATAGGTGGTGGTTGAGTCCCTGTTGGTGCCTCACTGGAGTTGGTCTCCATGTGCTAGTGGCCTCTCCTTAATCTAGCCTCAAGCTCGATGGCCCCCTATGCTCTCTACACTGTGAGTGTGGGATCTAGTCCTCTCACTCAACACTTGTTGTGCCCAGTACTCTCCATAGGATAGAAAGTCTATCCCGACCACCATCAGCTAGTCTGGTAGTATCTGGCCTCACCTAGGGCATCCCGTAACCTAGATATAGGCATGGTCTGTGGTGGTCCCATAGGTCTCGGCCCCTGTACCTATCTGTGGGACCCTGTCCTGCTCCTCCTACCTGTGAACTGGGACTTGGTCCCGGTGCTTGTGGTGGTGCCCCCCCTTGTGCCTGTATCTGGGCCTGTAAGGCCCCAATCTATGCTTAGGCTATGGCCAACTGGCCTTGTAAACCTACCACCTATGCCTGTAAGGCCACCACCTGACCATCATCCCCCTCTCCATCTCCATCCCCACCACTGAGCCATTTGGGCTATGACTAGCCACATGTACATGTAGCTCTGCTACCTCTGCCTCTGTGCTCTCTAGTTGTGTTATGCACTATACCCAACTGGGTAATTAGAGTAGCCACCTGCCCCTATAGGGCGTCTCTCTGCACCGTGATGGTGGCTAGATCTAGCTGCCCCGGTCTAGGTGGTATGGCTCATAAATGTGCCACCCACCACTTGTTTGTACATGTATGTGACCCCGACATCATCTATCCACTGGTCCACTACCTACTCCTCCTAACCTGTGTGGGCGTAGGCTGTGGTAGAGGTAAGGGCCTCTCCATGTTGTCATCTCTCTATATTATTGGGAAGGGCGGAGGTATGTCTTGTAATAGCCCGAACTACCCACGACTCTGTCTACCGGGATCATCTCATGCTCCCCGACATGATGACCTTATATCCATCTCAAAATTTAGAGCTCAACTAGCTCCTCATGCATATGCCTATATGAGGGGAATCCCACATACGACCTCCATATAATGTCCACTCCAGACAACCCCTCCAATAACCACTGTAGAAATAGGCCACATCATGTGTGGGCCTGTCAGATCTCCACTCTCCAATAGTAAGCACCCATCACCTGTACCCCACCCACAAAAATCTTGGTGGGAATGCATCTACTTGAGGCATCCCTACTGGCCACACACAAGCTATGTGCTCATAAGCCCAACAAGTGTAGTAAGAAGGTACAACATAGGTTGAACCTACTGCACAGCCACCCATAGGCCCATAACTCTCTGTATAAGTTGCACCAGGAATGTTGGCACCCAAGAAAAGTGGGTCTCATCTATCATCATGTCGTGGAGTACCCCCATCAATGATCGGGGAAAACGTCCACCCTCTACATCTGGCAAAGTGCAAAGTAGCACACTACCTCCATCAAAAGAACCACTAGCCTCATCTCCTCCGGATGGGCTAGGTACATCTCTCCATATTGAATGCTGGCACTATGGAATGTTATCTCAGCCATCCCCTCACCAAACACCATCAACATCAGCTCCTCCGAGGCCTCGGAGGAGATAGAGTAGACCTGTGTACCCAATATGGGTAGCCATAGAATCTGAACATGTCCTCAGGGTGACAAGTGATCTCACCCATCGGTAGGTGGAACGTGTTGGTGTGGAATCCCATCTATCGATGAGTGTGACCATCAAACTAGGCTACCGGACTACATGCGATAGCGTTGACTCCACTCAAGCCCACCACCTCCACATGTTGTAGCTCCTTAGGGGTCACTTTGCACCATGCACTATCACAAGTAGGGGTGGAACCCTATCCCACATATGTAGCTGATCTCTCCCCTGCATCAATACAAACAATACATTAATCTACATTTATCACACCCACATTTTCCCCTATCATTTCCAACAACCTACTTTACCCCTACCCATCTTAATCACCCAACCTGTGGCACTTTTGGCCCCTTATCCCCTAAAACCTAACCGGTGTTGGTTCCCTTTCACCGACCTTGGTCACCCCTTAACCAGCATCGGTCACTATTTTGTGACCGATACCGGTTATACACTACCGATGTTGGCCAAACTTGACCGACACCGGTCATTATCGCGGTAAAAACCTGTGATCCCCAAACCCCCTTTCTCAAAAACTTCCCCCTTGCCCCTTTTACCCACCTAAAATTACCTAAACCTCCCTTACACCTCATCCCATCCCCTCCTCTCCCATTTATTCCCTCCCCATTCCTATTTTACCCACTTTTCCCCCATTCCCAAATTTAATTTTTTCCCCACCCAAAAAAAAACTACAAAAACAATCTACCAATCATCTAATCTATCTAACCAAATACAACTAGAGTTGGATGCTTACCTCATCGTGTTGCCATCGTCTCGGTGGCACATCTAGCCACTGCACCGGTGGCCCACCCGATCCCTCTCTAGCCTGTCATCACTAAATATCCCCCATCTCCAACCAATCGAATCACACGCACCGATCCTATGGACCCGCCTCTCACCAACCAATCACCCATTGTTCACACCACTAACTCAATGCTCCATTTTGTCTAGACACTTTTCTCTCTTTTCTCTCTCTTTTGTCATTTTCTCAATTCACTAAATGATAAATGAATAACAAAAAACATGGATTTTTTGTTTTTATAACAAACCGACCTAACCGATGCCGGTTCACCTTCACCGACATCGGTCTCATGCCCTACCTTACCATGGATGGTTCCCTATACCGGTGTCGGTTACCCTTGACCGACATCGGTCACCCTATCTTGCACAAAACCCACCATTTTACCCTATTACCCCACCTATCCCTCCTTTTTTTTCCACACCTACCCTTTACCCTGACTCATTTACCCCACCTCACCTTTACCCAACCCATTTACCTCACCTTTCTTGACCTCATCATTTACTACCTCCCTTTGTCCTCCTTTGGGGACTCTTTATTTTCCTCATTCCTCGGCCTTACCCATGCCGTGACCTAGATTTTTGGCCCTGGACCATCGCTAGTGACCTTTGACCTCATGTGTTTCGCTATACCTTGCGGAATTGTTACCTGTGTTGTTGACCTAATGACCTTACCTAGCCTATTTCATGACCATTTATCCGACCCTACCTTTGGTGTACCGGAACATACCTAAACATGTTCCTACACCTAACCTACATCATGTTTCCTGACCATATCCTATACCTTGGATACCAGAATCACTTCAACCTTGTTTGGATAAACCTATCGACCTTAGACGATGTAGAGTTTGACTACTCTTCAACCAGTAGTGTTTTGTGCGGTTTATGTGTGTGTGTGTGTGTTTGATTATTACTACCTTTGACCCTGACCCATAACCTAGATTACCCGAGTAGACCTTTAACCCTTTTCCCCCATTCCCCACCTTCCCCTTTCTCACATTTACCTTTTATCAAACCACTCACCGATTCTACCTTCTACCTCGTTAGTTCTGGTTTGAGGGGGATCACCTTCACCCACACATGGGGCAACCACATCTTATTTTTGTTAGCATCACTTACCAATACAAGCTATGCAACAAAAAGGGGCAAAATGTAGACACTAAAATTAGGTCACACTCCCTTTGGTCCCTCGACAAATAAACACCCTTCATCACATTAACCTAGCCATGGCCCCCTTCACTCCACTAATATTAATTTAATTAATTAATTAAATTAATTCATTATCCTCACCATATTTATTATTTAAATATCTTAATTATAGATAATGTCCACATACATCTCACCTAGACACCTCATCAAGCCAACTCACCCTAAGACCTATTCTTAGTAAGTTGCCATAACTAACTAAGACTTACCCAAACCCTAAAAATCAATGCCTACATTCTCTCTAACCACATTCCTACATGCTTACCAAAAGCTTCCAATCTAATCCATGGGTTAACGACATGAGATCCCAGAAAATCAAGGGGATCTGCCTAGTTTAGTAAACCTAGGAAATCCACCTTGACCGATGCCGGTTACCCCTAACCATCGTCGGTTAAGCCGAACCACCGTCGGTCACCTTTTAATCCCCAAAACAACCTTATTTTGGAGGTTGGAAAACATTATGGCACATTCTGAGAGACATCACATCTTCGAGAATGAATTTCAGTGAGAACACACATGCAAGGAAGGAGATCAAGCATTTTCTCTTGCATAACCATCCAACACTCACCCCAGCAAGGATTTGATCCAACCAAGCAAAAAGGAATACACATGCAGCCCATGTAGAAGATTTCCTATGATTGGTGATTATCTACAGTCTTCAATCTCTTACCAACATCTTCATCCCTCACTCATAAGCACCAGGACCAAAATCCAAGTAAGTGGAACGTTGTATTCCTCTGGTTCATTTCATTTCATCATTATATTGTCACCCTTTTTTCTCTTAGCCACCCACAGACCTCCATTAATACTCACCCCTCCATATACCCATTAAAACCTTGTCAAATCCCACCCAAACCACCTAATACCTCATTCTAACCAACCAAAGTCCTTTGTGCAATCACAAAGGAGACCCAAAACTCATTCTATGTGGCATTCCTAGTTTTCCACAATAACCAGCACCAGTTACACCCAACCTGCCGTCGTCACCCTTAGCGGCATCGGTCTGTATGTGCCCATACAACCCTAGAATAGTGACCTATCCACTAATTCCACATCACCCTTATTCACTTGTGATCCTGAGACCTCTCATCGGACACTGTAGGGACCCAGTGGAACTAGTTACTTGACCTTCGGATCTTATTTTAACTTATCTATTAGATTAGATCTTTCTTATTGTATTTTGGATGAGATACCCAAATCATTTCAACTACAATCATAGGATTTATTTTATTACCCATCAACGAACATTTCAATAGGTATTCCTCTAGCACGTTACCCTATCTATTTTGTCAATATTTCAATGAAACATCTAAAATTAGGTGAAACAACAAAGTGTTGCACACTTTGATCTATTTAGAAGTATAGACAATCGAGTAAGCCCATTCTTGGAAGCACTGACTTGCAACTATAGATTAGTTAGAGAAACTATTAGCCAATTCGGCACATGAGGCAGTGACTGGGATTTGGTGTATAGATTATGAAGTGGAAGGAAAACCAAGGATAATTTTCCCCATAAGTCAGTACGTTCATTATTGTTAGACTGTGAGATATGTCATTTAGACCATGATGCAAGCAAGTACTTGTTATTACAAAGCGTGATCGGAAAGAACATATCTTGATATTGTAAGATTTTTCGTTCCACAACTCACAATACTGAGAAGACCTGCAGATTGATTGGTCGATCCATGATGCCATCGATATTGGTGTGTGACAGACAAGAGTATCGAGATAACTCTAAAATTAAAAATGAGCACCATGATCATGATCACAACTAAGGGCATTATGATCAGAATGAGGGACGCTTTGAAGGAATTCATGGCAAAGGTCGAGGATACCATGGTGGATTTAGGGGCTGAGGCCATGGTGGTGGATGAGGCAAGTTTCCTCATGGAATGTGTTTTACATGCGGATCTCCTGACCACTACAGGCATGAATGCCCTCAAAATATTACTTTTTCTTTTTGTGGGAAGAATCATAACTATGAGGAATTCCTAGACTTATATGAGCATCTTAACAAGCAACATAAACAGGAAAACAAGGGCATATGGATGATTAGAATACATCGAGCTACGAGAAAATCAGTGGATGCCAAAGTTGGCACTGGAACCTAAGGTAGTACATATGAAGATTACTACACGTGTTGAAGATGCATGTGCTAAAGAGACGTTACAACAGAATCCTACCATTACTAAGGAGGAGGTTTTACATGTAATATATTCGAGATCCTACACATCGGGAAGGAATTTTATCAAGAGACCATGAAGGTACTCGAAATATTCGGGTGAAATATAATATTTAAAGGAATAGTCACGTAAGTTAGAACAAAAGAAGGAAACATAAACAAATCAAATCAGATGTTGATGATTTGAAAGAGGTATGCAAGATGTTGCGCCAGGAGAATATTATTCCATTACTAGGGAATTGGTTAAAGGGAAACACTCCTACATAGGTATTAAAAATGGATGGAAGATCCTACATGCTAATCTTCCCCCTCATATCTTGAATTATGAAAAGGAAATCACTCTGAATGTTGTTATGGATGGATGGCTTTTGAGAAATATATTGATTGACACAGACGCGGAAGTGAATGTGCTTACTTTAGATGTATGGGTGTAGATGGGCAGACCTCCATTACAACCATCCTCTAATGTATTGTTCATGGCTAATCGGACTAAGGCCACTCCCATAGGAGTTTTAAAGGATGCATCCATTACTATACAAGGGGCCAAGTTCACTAGGGACTTTGAGGTTTTAGCACTTGCAGAATTAGACAAATTCCCAGCTCTACTTGGGTGCCCTTGGTGTTATGTAAATAATGTTGATCTATGGTTCAATAAGGGGTATATAAATTTTGAGAACAAGGAGGAATTAGTTATTATACATTTAACAGATGGAAAGTATACACCTTATGTTGAACCTTTAAGTGAGGAAGACCTGAGCAAAATTTATGTGCGTGTCATTCGAGATCTGAAATTACTTGAGCCATCTAAGGAGGGAATCCTCCAGTGGGAAGATGCGTAATTTATTAGTGATACTACAAGTATTTCTTGTGATAATTGGGCACATGGGACCTATGAGCTGATTGGGTGCGAAGTAAAATTGCCTTTGCATGGAGGAGCATTGGTGAAGGATCTCCTATAGTATTCTTGTGTGCCATGGAGGAGTAGTGGATGAATCAAGTAGAAAGAAGAAATATGTTAGTGTATACCCTACGTGGGATGGTAACATGCTAGTGGATGGTTCACAGGGATAATCTCATAGAATGGAATGAAGTAAGAATTTCTCTAACAACCCAGTTTCTCAGGAGCAATGTGCCTACTCAAATCTGCATATATCATGGTAATCAACCTGTTTAAGCACCACATTCAATAGTGTGAGAGACTCTAGATATGAAGGGCAGAAGCTTTACCACCTTCACTTTGGGTGCACAAACTTTATTCCATGTTGCAAGGCTGTGCATGTGCTTGGTATGTTTATGTAGAACTGCATAGGGAGACTAGAAATTAACAAGACTTGATTGCAGGAATGACCCAGACTTTTGACTACTTCTCTACTAAACCTCCGGTGAGAGAGGAATTATGGGTTATGGAATGCTTGACTATGAGAGATAGTGCAAAGGATGAAGAAATCATTTAGGAGTTATTTGGTGAGGAAGAACTAGGAGTGTGTTTTGATGAAGTAGATGATATAGATGCCGAACTATTTAAGCATGCTTGCTTTGAGAAGGAGAAAGGAAAGATGGTCTACATAGTGGATGATGAAGAAGTAGAATATTTGGACATAGATCATTCAGCAAGGTACATGTGAGGTTTTAGAAAATGTAGATAACAACACATGCAAACCTATCATGAACATATGAATACCAATAAAGTGAACATTATCACGAATGTTGAACCTAAGGAGTACATAATTGGGGATTATTGGTCCGATTCTCAAAGTGGAAAAGATAATTGAGTTACTACGTGATTTCTTGGAATTATTAACTAGGGCTACCATGAGTTAAAAGGGGAACATGAGTCATTAGGCTAAATGAATATTAAATTAAAGGAAGGAGCACACCCATTCGGGAAGAGACCTTATAGGATGAACCCTAACCTGCGCATGTAAAAGTTAAAGAAGAATTTGAGAAAATTCTAAAATCGGCATCATTAAGCCCTAGAAGAATCGAGTGGGTTAGCCCCATGGTAATTAGTATAAATAAATATGGTTGGATTAGGATTTGTGTGGATTACAGGGAGCTGAATGTTGTATGTGTGATTGATCCTTTTCCTACGCCTTTCATCGAGGAAATATTAGAAAGAAATTGCAGGCGTAAATTTTACTCTTTCACAGATGGATTCTTGGGTATCATCAGGTTAGAATTACATAGGAGGATCAAGAGAAGACAACCTTCACCACTGAATGGGGAAGATTTGCATATATTGTGATGCCCTTTGGTTTGAAGAAACGTCCATACTATATTTTTGTGCATAGTTTTTCAAGCATTCTAGGATTTTATTCACAAATTCTTATAGGTTTACTTGGATGATTGGATGGTATATGGGCTTGTTAAGGATCATTGTGACAACTTGTACTTAATGTTTGAAAGATGTAGATAATTAAGCATCTCTTTAAACATCAAAAAGTGTGTATTTTCTACACCTTTTGGAACTCTATTAGGGAATATCATCTGTAAGGAAGGTTTGTTAGTAGATCCAACTAAGGTTGCAGTTATTGTAGGCTGGAGGAACCTACTAGTCGAGTGAGGTGCATGGATTCTTGGGCCATACAGGGTATTAGAAAATTTATCAAAGGATATGCAAATATTTTCATGCCCCTGGAGGAGTTACTAAAGGGAAAAGGGACATTCTATTAGGGAAGAACTGCAACAATGCACATTTGAGGCATTGAAGGAGAGACTTACTACAATGCCTATTCTATGTTTTCCCTCATGGAACCAACCATTTCACATGTACATGTGGATCCTCTGGCATGGCCATTGGTGTAATGTTAGCTCATCCTAGAGAAGGTATTATAGATCATCCTATCTGCTTTTCTAGTAGAAAGTTGACTCAGAGAAAAAATTATACAACTATAGAGAGCGCGAGGCCTTGTCGATGATCTACACGTTGCATAAGTTCAGACAGTACTTGCTAGAAACACCTTTTGTATTTTATATAGATCACATGGACACTAAAATACTTGGTAAATAATCCCATTTTATGGGGTGCATATGTCGATGGGTTCTCTTATTCCAATAATTTGACTTTACATAGTTGTGGTAAAACAGGTAAAAGTAATTCTAGCCCATACCACTTATCAAGAATTCAATCAGGGAGGACATGCAGACAATTGAAGATACAATTCCAAATGCACTAATTATACAAGTTACATTACATGCCTTTAGAATTGGAGGATATTTTTGTATTTTTACGCATGAAGTATGTGCTAGAAGGAATGAAAGCCTTAGAGAAGAAACAACTTGCAATTCATGTTGCACCCTTCATGTTGATCAAGTGGTGACTTATACAAACTAGGTTAAGATGAAGTATTGTGTCGGTGTGTATTAGAACATGAGTGCAAGGATATCATGGAAGAGGCTCATGGTGGTATTGCAGGTGGGAATTATGTAGGTGACGCCACCATGCACAAGATTCTACTCACTGGATTATGGTGGGAGACCCTATACAAGGATTGTAAAGAGTATTGTAAGGTGTGTGATCACTTTCAAGCACCTTGGAAAACTGGACAAAGAGATGAAATGTTGTTATTGAGGCCTATTACTAGTGTAGAGCCATTTGAAAAATGGGAAATAGAATTTTGGGTCCTATTTCCCCAACCACGCGTAGAACCGGATCACGCTACATCATCACTTGTACAAATTATCTTACAAGGTGGGTAGAAACACACCTACAAAGGATTGTACAACAACTACAACAACAAGGTTCTTATGGGAAAATATTCTTACTAGGTATGGATGTCCATTGAGTTTGACAAGTGATAGGGGCACACACTTCTTGAATGAGACAATCAGGATATTATTGGATGAATTTATGGTCAGTGCACCACAAGAATACACCTTATCACCCTCAAGAAAATGGGATTGTTGAGGCTTTCAACAAGATATTGAGCCAAACCTTAACAAAAAATTTGTGATGTTGGAAGGAAAGATTGGGATGATAAAGTTTCTGTTGTACTTTGGGCATATAGAACAACCTACAAAAGGTTGAATAAGGCCACACCCTTTCAGTTGGTGTTTGGCATAAAAGTAGTTCTTCCCATGGAATTCATGTTACCTTATTTATGTATTATGCATGTGGGGGTCTAGCTGATGAGAAAGCATTAGAAGAAATAATTGACAAGTTAATATAGTTGGATGAGAGGTGCGCCATACACATGTTGGAGTCAAGAAGTAGGAAAAGGCTAGGTAGAAGGCATGGCATGACAGACACATCAAGGATAAGAAGCTTGAGGTTGGACAGATGGTACTTCTTTATGATTCAAGTTTTCTGTGCCATCTAGGAAAACTTAAGGTGCATTGGTTGGGACCATATGTTATCACTCACATCCTTGAATCAGGTGCTTGTCAATTAGAGGTGCTTGATGGAACATGGTTACCCGGTTACTTTAATGGGAGTAGGTTGAAGCCCTACTATAAATAAGTCTTCTTGGTGTTTTTAATAAGGAATATTTCCATTTAGTATAGATTTCCTTTCTGTATTTCTTTTAATGTATTTCCTTCTTTTCTATGCTTTGTCAATTTAGTTTGGTGTTTTGTGTAATAAGTGTGTTTTGCACTTGGAAGATAATTACAATCTAAAGTATTTTTATGTGTAGAGGACTACACATACCATTGGTGTGGGGTGGTTGTTATTTTTATTCAAAAATGGGTACACATAAGAACAAACTATTATAGGTGTTATTCAAGTATGGAAAGGAGCTTGCTAGAAAGAAGATTGCTCCTAAAGAAGACCATAGCTAGAAATAAATGAATGAATAATATAACATGAGAGGTAAGTGGTAGCCATAGAAACTACTAGAGGAAGGCACATAGTGGGAGGTACTTTGGTGCATGGAATGCACGTAGAAGGAGGTCTGTAGCTAGAAGGTAGGAAGGCACACTAGAAGGTTATAGTTGGGGCATAGGTGTGTACGGGAAAGTTGGGAAAATGGTCAATTAATGAGAGGATTGGTGGTAGGTAAAGGAGAAATAAATGTAATAAATTTTCAAAAATCTATATAAGGATGTGATGTGGGTTCATTTTTACCTTTGCGATCACAAGTATTCAAGTGAGCTAGTTGTGACCGAGCCAAGTGAAAATGTGTTGAGGTGTGAGAGAGTTATGAAACCAGATGTGGAGAGAAGATTTGTGTGTAGAAGTGGCTGTGTTCCCCATTGGAGAAGGGTTTGAGTGAAGAAGAACATTGAGAAGGAGCTAGGGCATGTGGTTTTGAGCTAGGGGGCATGTGATTTTGAGCTAGGGCATGAAAGATTACTTGACAGAAGACAAAAGGTGATATTTTTATAATGGCACCGAGGAAGGCACCTATAGTAGGTACAAAGGGGAAGAAGAAGGTGGAAGTCGAGGTCAAAGTTGCTCCCGAGAGTAATTTTTTAGAGATGTAGTATCCAGAAGGAGTGATCATCGAGTGGGATTGGGATTCCCATATCCATAGATGTAAAGTAAGTGATTACAACCACCACACCACCGATAACAAGGGAGATTTGGACACTTTGTTGAATAAGAAGACCAACAAGTGCACACGATGGATGACATGCCAGTATATGATGATGTTGGGGAGAAGTTTCTCAAGAAGGTAGGGGTGTATCAACTGTATGAACTCCCATATTTTGGAAAACCAGAAATTTTATACCAATGGCTTATGAGCAGAGTCCATGAGGACTTTTCTATTTTTTTGGACATGGGTAAGGATCACTGTGCCTTTGATTGCCACATTGATAGGATTGAAGGGCACATAGGGACAAAATTAGTAGTGATCTAACTGATAAGGTAGCTGTTATAGCCATAAGAAAGGAGTTAGGATACTCCAAGGGTCCACGTGTGGAATGGACATCTACAAGATTAAGGAAGTACCTATGTGGTAGGCGGAAGCCACACATCTACTTACTAAGATGAATGATCAAGAGAGATGGTCTCAGGTAAATACCATGTGGCTACATATTGTGAAGAAAATGTCACAAGGAGAAGTCTACAATTTAGCAGGCTTCATAACAGAAACAATTATTGAGGAAGTGCACACGGTGAAAAGATAAGTTTTGGTGCTATCCTATTATCTCTTGTGTTTGTAGAAATTGGAGTGCCCGATGGGCCAAATAAAAGATTGGGAATACCCCGTGGAGAAGAAGTCCCTGTACAGAGAGGTTTGAGAAGTATTTGTGTGAAGGAACAATGAGTGGCCCATTCAAACAAAGGAAGAACTATGGTATGATCACTGCGTATGGCCTTTGAGGAGGAATGGCACATTCCAAAGGAGTTACCTTAGTAGTGGGTAAGGTAGTGTAGTTCACGGTGTATCAACATTTTTGCATCACGTGTGGTTTGTAATGAAGGATGGGACATGGAGTCCCCTGGTGTAAAATTCCATATGCCTTCATCAACGTGCTATTTTAGGTAGTAGTACACAAGTTTACTGATGCATGTGGTTGAGCTTTAATGTGGACAAGGTAGATTGTGACTACCATACTCTCAGAAAAACTTATGTTTATCCAGGTCGGTCTACCTACATTGAGAGGCTCATTTAAGATGTTATAAGTATGAAGTTGGTAAGTTTGGCTATTGGGGATAGTGGAGCCATGCTTTTCTATCTCTAGCTTAAGCCTAGGTTGGAAAATAACAAGTATGTGGAGAATGAGTTCATGCTCCAGAGGCCTAAGGAAAACACACAATTGAAAATGTGGCAGCTCCAAAGCCTGCCTCGACCATAGAGATAGAAAGAAGAAGAAGAACACGAGGATAGTGGAGGCTTGGACCATAGAGGCTGGAGGCAGCCCATAGATAAAGTGGAAAGTGAGCGCGTAGATACTCCCCACAGCACAAGAAGGAGAGGAAGACTTGGACATAGATGTAGTCCATGAGGAGTGCCAGTTTAAGAAGGTGTTTAGAAGAACCAAGACCCAAGGCGCAGAACATCACAACCTTTATGAAGGTCACCTCAACTCTCCCCTTAGAAAGAAGCACTGAGATAAAAGAGAAAAAAAGAGAATAAGAAATTTGAAGCTTAATGAGGAGAGGAGGAGTCTGAAGAGAGCACGCCTAGTACCTTGGTTCAACTTGAAGATGTGGAGGAACCCCAGGATGAAGAAATGAGAGATGAAGAGGAAGGGGTGAAAGAAGTAGAAGAAACTATGCAAGAACAACCCAACGTGCCCATTATGACTTAGGTAGGAGAAGGGCCAACTCCAGACCTTGGTGCCCAGGTTCCTAAGGGGCAAGAAAAAAAGAGAAAGAGAAGTGAAGAATATGTTGTCCCTAGTATGGGCTATATGTTGAGGACATAAGAAAAATCATCTGCACCCAGTTTCAAGCATTGTGGGCCTTAAGGAGTTATATGGGTGGGAGTTGATGGATCCAGATATGGCCACTACGTACACAAGGAAGAAATTATCTGGTCCATGTAGACTCATATGGATGAACCAGATTTTGATGTGTGTGAAGGAGTCTTGTGTCTCACGAAGAGTGAAGAAGGCACCCCAAAGTAGGCACATGACAATAAAACCTACTCTAATGTCTGATGAGTAGGTCAATAATGCAATGGTCAAAGTATCTGTTGAGGTGGTATGGAAACATTGATAAGGCCACCACCATTAGAGCATTTCTTGAAGATAACAAGGATAAAACTGAAGAGATAATGTGTTTAAAGGAAGAGAAGGAATGAGAATGAAAAGAATGAGGCCTTTCGTTAGCATGGCTGAGGAGATTGGTGATCACATTCTAAAGCAAGGCCTCATCTAGAACCTAAGGTACTAAAAAGTTTCCTTCTACTATGCATTATGTGTGCACTTTGGTCGATTTGGTGTTAGAGGATGGACCAATTGAATGCCCACACAAAATATGTTGAACAAGAAGAAGAGAGAGCATGGGCCTCTATGCTTAGAAAATTTCAACTTATGAGGCATTGCTCCAAAATTTAAAGGATGAAGCTGAAGAAAAGTAGACCAAGCTCTTAATTTATGTGTGGCACCCTAAGAGGATAATAAGGACCAGAACTCTAGTTGAAGATAATGAAGTTCTAGTAGTGATGAAAGATGAGACTTTAGGGTGTGTAGAAAGATTGTATTGCTAGTAAACAAAAAAGTGCAAGGCCCTACGAGCAGCCCAGATCCCACATAAAGAGAGGATTGATGAGATTGGGAAGCTCATAGTAGAAGATGGACCTCATGGAAGGAATGATGTAGGTATGGCCAATGTTTTTGAGTACTATAGAATGAGAAAGAAAAGATCACTCAGGATGAACTAGATGCCATAGCCACATAGATATTCTAAAAAAAAGGATTGTGCTAAATGAATGGAAAGACATTGGAGGATGAATCAAAAATGAATATCAGAGCTAATCCTCCTAGTTGAAGAAGAGGGTGTTGTAGAGTAAAGATTCATTTTTTTGTACAATGATTCTTTAATTCTTTCAATACTTATTCTTTATTATTGGGAACATCAGAAAGAATTCCCATTTCGGGATGGAAATGTACTTTAGTGTGGGGTAATGTTGAGAAAAAAGAATGTTTTTCTAAGGAGAAGACACACGGAGGATGTGCATGTGGGAACAAGTGCATTTGAAGGCATGAAAGATAGGGAAGGAAACGTGTGCCATAATAGTTTGGCTCAGGACTTAGCCATTTTTATGGATAAGGGATATTTTGGAGATAGTGTGCAAAGAACACATATAGGATGAAGACTTGCACTACATGAAATGATATTTTGGGAATGAGTGGTTGATAAGTGCCATGCATGGTTTGAGCTAATAATAGGATTTCTTCTTCCAGTTAACTATAGGACATCTATTATTAGAACACTTACATGTATGCATGTTATTGTAAAGCACATGGCTATTATCAATCATCATGACCTATTTTGAGAAGTGCATGGGTAGTGAAGGGAAAGTCCCCACCTCTATAAATATGTATTGAACTATGTAGTTTAGGATGTGTGTGAATTATTGTAGAGTTATGTTGTTGGATCTGATATGCATGCATGACTTATGGATATACTTTATAATGTAAGAAGCTTCTATGTTTTATAGTGTTTAATGTAATGGATATATATTGGCTGGATAATGGTGTTGAACATAACTGAATCTGGTTCATGTATGGTTAATCTTATTATAGTTATTGTTTAATTCATGATTCTCTAAGATCTAGATCTGGATTATGCATTGTGGAATGTTTATGTTTAATTATGGATCTGAATATGTATTATCATCAATCAAGAGACCAACTTAATCATATTGTCATATCCTCAACAATTGTTCTAAATCATACATCATCTAATGTTCATACATATATTTTTCCTATAATTATGGCTTTATTTCAATGGGGGAACATATCCTCAAAGCTTCATAGTGTTATTACATGTCTATTCCTATGACCACTATTATTCCCACATCTCCTATTTTTACAATGGAGGATTAAACCCTAGGAAGAATAGGAAACTTCCGATAGTGAGGGGGTGCCTAAATATAAATATTTTCATTATTTTTGCTATTATTGAGATATTAACATTAATTTTTTAAACCTAAATTCAAAATTAATTGACCCTTTTTTGATATTTTTATCAACAAAATTTTCAAGCATACACAAAAAAATACTATAATATTTTTGCAAGTAAAAAAATATGCATATTTGTAAGCTCATACGATTTTGTTGGTATTGTTACCCATTCTCTAATGTAACTCTAGATAATTCAGGTGTGTAATTTTTCTCAGAAAATGTTCATGTATTTTTATAATGTCATTGGTGTAGCTAGTAGAGGTAAATATAATTAAATGAAAGAATTATTTAATTCTTTGTTCCTAATGTTTTTGGGAAATATCTCTTTTATAGAGGAATTAGTAGGATTGATCTATATACCACTCTTCACCATACTATGGGAGCTACCTAAGAATTTTTATTGTTTTGCAAAAAATGGTGCTTTGTTCAGTTTTGAGTCCCATCACCTACTTGATATTGGTAAATAGAGTAACCAACCTTGTATAAAAAAATTGTATTTGTTACATTCCAAGCACCTCTTGTGATTAATTCTCTCCATCCATAGATTATTACTTGTCCTTATTTGATAATTTTATAGGATATTTTTATTCTTTTTGTATACCAATTTCTCTAAATTAGTGATTTATTATGATCCTTATGCAAATTTTAAAATATAATAATGTATGTAGCTTTTATTTATTTATTTTATGGGAGAAAATTATTAACTAAAATTGTAAAAAGGGCATCCAATTCAATTACTACCTAGGGTGCTCCTAACCTTTAATTCGGTGTTGTATCTATACTCATAGTGACTTTCATTTTTATTCTTCTAGCATGTAGGTTATTTAAAACCCTTGATTCATACTTTGCACACTCAAATATTACAATTACTGACATGACACGTCTAATTATTCTCATGCTATGGGTTATACTCAATTTCTTCATAACACACTTGCACCATAAGTGGTTTATTATCCCTTTCATATTGGTTTCATTTCTTCTAAGCTTCATATCTATGATGGAAAGGGTGATTTTGAAGAAAATATTCATACATTCCATGTTTCTCGATTTGATTATGCTTACAATGATGCATTACTTACCAAGGACTTTCCTCAAGTTCTTAAGTATTTTGATCTACAATAAATATATGATCTCCCTATGCATTATGTGTGGACTTTAACCCTTTATATAACAAATTTATTACAAAATTATTTATCAATATTAGGGACAAAGTTTTCCAAAGCCCAAATGTCTAAAATGTGACAAGATTTTAGTGAGGCACATATGCGATTATGTTCTACACTACTGAGGATATGTTTGCCAAGATGAAAACATATTTTGGTTGATAGTGATCATCAAGATATATTTACACAAATTATTTTTAACCATTTATAAGATTCAATTATCATTGAAACGTTTCATTCATTTGATCATTTATGTCATACATTAAAAGAGCATGAAGCTAAGATCCTCAACATGAATAATTTCAAATATATTGATAATGCTCCTAACACATCTATTCACAAGTTTAAAGGAAATTATGCTTTAAAAATAAATCCTAATGATGATAAAATTAAATTTAAATCCACCATCAATGTTGTCTCTCAACCCAAAAAAAATCATTTGAAAACACCTTGGCAATGGTTCACATGTTTGCCTTGTGCAACACATCTAGTGTTAAGACAATTACTTGAGTGCATAACCTTCCACCACTTGAGGTCGATGAAATTGAAACTTTAATAAGAATTTTAATGATAATGACCATTTTGATTATCATAAATTTGTTGGCCATACTACTAATTAATGTGTTAAGATTTTTCATGTTATACTAGACCTTATCAATGTTGGTGATATTGAATGGGATGCCGCTATTGAGAATCTAATCCTACTAATTTTGATGCAAAGATCAAAATATTTAATAGCCTACTTTTTAATCATAAAACTAATAAATATAATTCATAGGTGTACCACACTCTTCAGGTTATATTTCCTCCACATTTTTATGATCCCCCATTGGATGTTACGAAAATTACTATTACTAATATGAAACATTCTCAAACAATTACTACTTTTGATAATGTTGATATGCCTGCATAACATTGTTTCAAATATACTTTAAACTCATGATTTTATTAATCAATGCCATATACATAATTTTTTGGTTGATAGTAACACTACATATAATATATACATTCTAAAGTTACTTTGTTCTATTAGGTATTCTAAAAGAAACTAACACTCAATACTAAGTAAAAATTGGGGCATATTAATAATCCTTCTCACATTTGTCTCTACTAATATTGATATTAGATATTTTTTTGTTGCATATTATATTCATTCATGTGACATGTGTTTAAGTTTCTCTTTTCTACATGATTTTATGACTATCTCGTATATATTACATAGAAACCCATATGTTATGTTTAATAATTATCATTAAGTGGTAATCGTAATTAGGAGTATACCATTCTAGATCTTACACCTAAGTTCTTTGCCCAAAAAAATAAATTTACTACTACTTTTAATTGATCTATACCTTGGTATTTTATTTTACATGCTATTTCTAATGGGTCACTCTCTTCTAGCATCCTTCTACTAGGTTTTCTATGTCTCATTCTACTTCTAGTGGGTCACTCTCTTCTAGGCCTATGCAGCAAAAGGTCTCCTAGTTCCCAATTCTACTTTTGTGCCACTGTTCTGTTTTAGGCCTTATGCTTCTGGTATTATAGCTTTGCATGCTACTTCTACAGTGGGTCACTCTCTCCTAGACCTCGCTATTAAATCCTTAAGATGAATTCTCTTCCTTATGGGACCTTCACACTAGATCTCATATGATGCATAATATGGTTTCTACACAACTTATACAAGAGGATATTTCTTCTCTTATTACACTTGTGAGGCTTGAGCCTCCTTCACCTTCTAGAGTTTTCTTGCATCTAAGGAAGCTCTTGTTGGTAAATTTATTGTATTTATCCCTTTTCTTGCACATAGCTATTTATAAAGGAAAATACATTCACATAATCACATAATAAAAACAATCATATATTTGTGCAAAAAATATAAAATAAGGACTTGTTCATAATTCAATTGGCTAGCTTGTTACTATGCATATGTTGCAATTTTTTATCATATCGGTTTCATTGATATCTTGTTTTCTATATAATTTGTACACACATGAATTCATGAGGAATATTGATCTTAATGCGGAAACATAGAGATTGACACACGATGGTAGGTGTTGACTTCATCCTTTTTACTAATGACACTAATATTTGGGGGTATCTCTTACACTATACATGTTTTTGTTTTATTTATTTATACTTTACATTTTGCATTATAATTGATTACATATATTATGCATTATATGTTATCTTTTGACTATTATTACTAACATGTATCTTATACATCCCTAACCTATCGTGTTCTATGTGATTTTCACTACTACTTTTATTCTTACTTGTTAAATTACTTTCATTAATTGCTTTATATTGGCTATTTGATTTATTTTTGTATGCGACCAGGAGTTCCTTAATTTTCTTATGACATTGTGGGTGTCCCATTATTTTCATCTCTATGATTATCTTATGTTTATGCCACTTGCCTCTTTATATGCGTCTAACATGCCTTATGCTGAATTATATTGTGACAACATAGCATGTCCCAAATTTGTGGCTCTATTTCATTGATGTGACTATTTTCTATCTTATCACTTATCTTTTGGCTTGGTTGAATATATCTTCACTATTGTGCTCAATTTATTATATACACATATATTATCACTACTACTTGTATTTATGTTGACTAAGCATTGGCTATTGATTTTCCTATGTTTTGTTTTGTTATCGAATAAATGCCAATTACTATTACTACTCTTGATTGTTTTGTGTTGCTTGTTACATGTTACTTTACTTGTATTCCATGGTCTCCACCATGCACAGCCCCATTTTATAGGTACGAGTTCTCAACAAGAAACCATTATAGAATTCCCTAAGTTATCTAACACAAATTATCAAACTTATCTTACATGGGTGTGCATATTTTATTTTGAACCACGTACTCAAAAACTTTATTACATGTGCCTTAAAAGAGGGGAATTTTCAGGATATTTTCTACAACTATAGGCACTAAATACCAAGTAGACTATAAGACAAATGATATAGAGTTTTAATAGGGTTAAATTCCTCATCAAAAAGTAGCACGAATAAACATTGGTAAAAAAATATACACTTCATTTTCAAGACTATAGTATGGTTCGAGGACCCTACTCCATGTTCCTAAAATGAGGGCAAATTCTTAAAAAATCCAACAATTTCATATTCCTACTGATATTTATGAACCTCGATTAAATTCAAAAAAAAAATGACATAGTTCAAGCATTTTACGAGGGGCATGAATATTTTATTCCTTCTCCATTGTAATTATTAGATATAATTCCAATAATATGGTTTAAAGGGGCATGTTCTAATTTTGACTTTGCAAAATTAGTAAACATGAAAATTAAAAAAATCAAAAGTGTTAACTTGTGTGATTGTTCTCCTTCATCACAATCATATTATTCTCACAGATCATTTTGGCTTTTGTTTCATCCATTTTGAATGATCCCTTCTCCCGCTACGACACAAACTGTGTTTTAATTATTTAATTAATATTTACCTTGTTATTTAATAAAATTAATAATTTATTAAATTTTAGGGTTTTTAATTAATAAATATTAATTTAATACTCATGGAAGTGACCCATTTGACAAACTTGGGAGAACTTTTCTTCTTTTATTAATTGTCATAGCTGCCCGAAGTGAGCAGAAGTGCGGAGAAATTTTTCTTCCACTTCCAATTTCTGTAGAAAATTTTAATTTTCTTCTATCATCTAGAAATTGATGAGAAGATGGTTACTGAGAGGTTGTTGAAGAAGAGGAGATTGGGAAGAAGGAGAAATAAGGAGAAATTACATATATCAGTGCGGAGAAGGAAAAGCTTATTCTCTGAGACACTACCTAACTTTCACATGGAAACCTAACATGAGCATTAGCTGGAAGCGAGGAAACCTTGAGAGTTTAGGTAGTTTTCTCCATTTGAGGAAGAAATAATTAGGGAATTTTTAAAGAACCATGCTTATAAAGGAGAAGCCAATTTCATGCACGTCTGACGATTGATCACGGAAACCCAAATGAATCCCTTATGCAACAAAGAAGGTGAAATTTCCCATAGTAGTTTTTTTTATTGTTGATTTGTGCAGAAGAAAAGAAGCCAGTCAAGATATTTCACACATACCATAGCCATGTTGATCTGAAATCTCATTTCCTGAAGGTGAAAGATCACATTATGAATTTGTTTCTGGAAGTTGTTTATTGCATATTTATCTAAGAAGGTTGCAAACAAGTATTTCCACGCATAGCCAGAGAGAGGGAGATATAGCCAACAACCCATGCATTGGCAAGAGGATATCTTCCACATAGCAAAAAATAAAAAATCATTCTCCACCACGGCCCGAGGAGGAGGGAGAAAATCGGAGTCAAGATGAAGAATCCCGGCAGGAAAAGAAAATGAGGCAAAAGACAACAAAAGAATTTTCCATAGCAAT